>SKCR01033265.1:0-85790 GCA_019454045.1 Zanthoxylum bungeanum
CATTATAATTCAGGGTGGCAGAATTATCAGAATCATTATTGGTATGTCAATGATGAACCAACATATTTCACTGAACCATATTCTCCATCTTATCCACTATCAACCTATTATTTTCCTCAAGAACCAGAACCATGAGAGGAAGATCAGGTGATTAACATGCTCAAAGATTGGCTCAAGAAACAAGACGATAAGTTGGATGCAATCTATCAGAGTCAAGTGGAAAACGCAACAACTATACAGAGAATGAAAGATCAATTAATAGAAAACAAGAGTTACATACCTCATGGAGCAAATTTAGATGACACTGATGAAGCCTTGGAGTACCAAGAGTTTCATAAAAAGTTGTAACATCCAATTTATTAATAATATATATATATATATAATTCTTTATTACTAAATATTATTAATCCAATTACTAATATGTGTGTGTGTGTGTGTGTGTGTGTGTGTGTGTGTGGTGTGTGTGTGTGTGTGTGTGTGTGTGTGTGTGTGTGTGTGTGTGTGTGTGTGTGTGTGTGTGGTGTGTGTGTGTGTGTGTGTGTGTGTGTGTGTGTGTGTGGACTATCCAATTATATTTAATTTGCTATAGTATATTAAGCTAGTACGAGGACCAAATATACCTACGGTTCCGAGCTCCAATAATCTCGGAACATTAATTAAACTCTTAATTAAATATTCTGAATTATTAACTTCAGGTTATTCCACTAAAAACTCGAAGTTGCATTGTGTGTGTGTGTGTGTGTGGGGGGGGGGGGGGGACTATCCAATTATATTTAATTTGCTACAGTATATTAAGCTAGTACGAGGACCAAATATACCTACGGTTCCGAGCTCCAATAATCTCGGAACATTAATTAAACTCTTAATTAAATATTCTGAATTATTAACTTCAGGTTATTCCACTAAAAACTCGAAGTTGCACTCTCGTTGTCGTAAATAGATAAAATAAGCCGAACTACGTCGGTGTCCATCGATATAGTTATTACATACGGATTGGCCCTTCACAAGTATCTCATAATTAGAGTCGAGTCATAATATTTATTATACCCCTCTAATTATTTTTATCTTAAGTATCATTGATTCTCTAATGAACGATTATGAATGTTAATTTTTCTATTCGTAATAGAAAGACTTGAGCGCTTTAATTGTTCAAGTATCGAATTAACCCTTAAGAAAGATACTCATCTACTTCTCGCAAGAAGGAGTGAACTTCATATCTATGTAAAACGTCTCCAGCTACACACCAAATCATGTCCCCAAAGTACGTAGTTATTGGTCGGGATTGCTACACCAACCCCACCTTTGTAAATCAAATGACATAGCCTGCCATGCAGGAGTTTGTAGTACATTCAGGATTCAGATCAATACATATATGACCATCTAGTAGATTGAAATGAATTTCTGTATTTAACGGATATTATAAGAAACTCAATTCTATCTGGGTCCAGTCCTATATGATCACATCATATAAGGTGCCTCCATTCTCATGTCACCACATGAACGATCCCGAATCAAGGATGTCATACAACTATAGAATGGACCGCAGTTATGGATAAACCATATAAACAAAGTGCCCGTTTTGTTTTCTCTCTATAGGCTATTTTAGATGACTAATTTCAGACTTAAATCCTCTTTTGTATGGCACTCATACACTAAGTCGGAAGACACATGAGTAAAGGGTAAACAAGACAATTTATAATATGTGATATGAAACAAACACTTTAATAAATGAATAATGCATCTTATTATTTTATAACATATAATTCTGTTTACATTACATGAAGCTCTATGACATTTATCTCAACATCCCCACATGAGAGTCACCCCTTATAGTGATCCAACATGTCATCACAATTAAGTTGTCCATTTGAACCTAGCTCTTGAGATCTCCAGTTAGATAGGTTGGCTTTTCCTTCATATTGACCTATTATTCTAAAGGTTTTAGTCTCATTCTCCTCAATGATTTCATGACTAATTATATGTTTAATCCTTTTGTTAAGCGGATCCGCAATGTTATCCTTTAACTTCACATAATCAATCGAAATAATTTCAGTAAAGAGTAATTATTTAATAATATTATATATACGACGTATGTGTCTATACTTACCATTATACATATTGTTCAATTTTATAATGGAAACCTACCCGCTTTAAAGTTAAGTTTTGGTATGTTTGTTTGTTGTTTTTTTTTCATTTAATGCTGAATTTATGGTAAAAATTACTGAATCGGGTTCAGTTAAATATTTTAAACTTTATTCTCAAAATTTCATTTCCTTAATTTATTTCTTACCACATAAAAGCCCAATTTTTTTCTTTTGCAATCAATCAATTATTTATGGTAAAATTTATTACCATTATTATTACTTACGTAATATATTTTATATTTCAATAATTTTTAAATCTGATTTTTTAATATATATATAAATTATTTTATAGAAAAATTATTAAATAATCCATTATATCTTTACTTTTTATTATAAAGAACAAGCTCTTAATTAATTTTTTATTTATCCTGATTTCTTAAAAATTATCTTAATTTAATCCAATGTTGATTTTAACTCTAATATTTCCTATTTTACTCCTAAAGCATAACTATTTTGAGTTTCTATTTTCTAACTCTAATATTTGAAAACTCATAATAATAATGTTTAAAGTCCAACTATTTTTTCATTGAAGAAATCTCTCTTTTACTTCTTCGTTTAATTTGTATTATCACGCATTTCTGGAAATTGATGGACGAATTATACAATGTCTGTCAAGTTAGATAAATAAAATTAACATTTTTATAATTTTCATCTTATTAATATTTAAAGGGCAAAGTGATTATTGAGTTGTTAGATTTCTCAAAATAATTTATTATTTTACAATCCATATAATGAGTGCCATTTAATAAATAGTAAATTATTAATATGTCCAATAGATCATCATTAATTCTTACAAATGATAAGTTCATTGTTTTTGTATCAGTGACTGTAACTATGAATGTGATTAAAGTGAATTTACTGAAAGTGATTTATGTAAAATGTGATTTGGGTAAAATGTAATTGTGACGGACCTCAATATGACTGTGACTAAGTTCATGTAAGAGTGAGCTCAATCACATTTTAATTAAAGGACATAACGATTTTGAGGTTGACTTTGTCTTTGCGGAAATTAAAATTTGAGCGAGATTCATTTATGAAAATTGTAAATAAGAATGTCAAGTATATGTACAATTTTATACATTTCGATGTAAAGGTCATTTTTACTTCATTTTTTGTCAAAATATATCGACAATAATAATTGTTTTAAAACTTATGATTTATAGATCAATAACATATAATTTTTTTATAAAACAATTTATATTTTGGGAAATACTTAATTTTCAAATTGAAAAAGATTTAGACTCCATTTTTTTTTACTTAAACTTGTGGTCAACTTTTTTTTGAGTGATACACTTTAATTTGGACTTGTAAAATTTTCCCTATATTTTATATCATTCAACAGTTATATTTATTTTATCAAAATTTTAACTTAATTCTTTTAATATATAGATATAAGTTATTTATATTCGAATTTAAAGGACATAAATATCAAATTACTAGTTTTCATCCATTTATGACTCATTCGATTCTTATAAATAAGGCACACAACGAAGACATTGCAATAACATTTGTATCAACGAATGAAATTACATGTTCAGGTTAGTAACATTATGCAACTTTACAGTGAATTGGACACACAATATCTAAACACAACAACATCATATACACTCTTGTACATACGTCTTTGTTTTCGATATAATGGTTCAACTTTGTCACTAGGCACAAGCTCCCGCACATGGTTGGATCACCAACCCGATATACTGCTCATGCAACTTCTAGGAATCCCCATCATTGTTGGACAATTATGATCTATAGCATCACTATTTGTAAAAGACATGGTGTTTTTGTACAAATTAACTATGTGACAAAGGAAATTACTCTTTTATCATTTTGTAATTGGATTACTTGGATATATAAATGATAAAAGTCCATATGATTAGTACCGGATTAATAAGATATGAGATAATATTAATCCACGAAAGGTTTAATCATTAGATATCCCTAGTCGTAGTATTATCAAGACTGGACATCGATAATGCGGAATAGGCTAGTATTACACTTGTGCGTGTTATGGAAGCTTAACGACATAGTTCTCATATATTTAAGTATTGGATAATTATGCAAGTGTGATAGGAGGTTATGTTAGCCGTTGGACCGGGAACAGCTTCGCTATGGATAGACCACTCAGAGTCCCATTGGTAGTATGACTATGTGTCTATGGGAATCCGAATCAGGGTAGGTGTATGTGGTCTTAACTTGAGACTTGCATCGCTAATACTTGCGACAATCAGTATACTTTGGTTTTGATCGTCCGGAGCTTTAACAGGTTCTGTGTACGCCTCTTCTGGGTATACTGAGAATCGTAGTGTATTGGGTGTGATGTCAAGATGGAAGTATCACTTCAGTCATATGGAGATGATGATCACGCAGGGATACAGAACTAGTACTCTTAAATGCTGTAGCTATCGGGATAGTATGACTAGGTCATGATTATCCGATTACAGAGACTAGTTACTAGTGATATGATATATACTTCGTACGGGGCAGACACAATTCCAGCCCCAGGCCTAGCATGTGACATCTGATATCGGATCGTATGACGCAATACATTGTATACTACGCCTGATACATATTATATATTTTTCGTTGAATATTTCTGGAGAATTGGGTAGGCACGGTGTTTTGCTAGAAGCCAAACATATCTTGTAAATCGGTAAGAACATGGTACCGGGTACGCACGTGTTCGGATAGTCCGATGACCGTATTTACTACCAACATATTGTTGGGGTGGTGCTCAGAGAGCCAATCCGGACCGTATTTATGTTTGATTCATGAATACGAACATCCCATTTTCCATAATATTACTTAATTATGGTTGCACCTCTTGTTTTTATATACGTATTCGATCTGATTACGATTAGATTGAAACTAAATGTTGTTTAGTGATATGTATATATTAGACAAAGGCCCGATAATATATAATGCAGTACACAGTTATAAAGGTAGTTTGTAATTGACATTGGAAAGTGTCATTGTTAAATGTATATTATCAAATATAGTTCATGGTCAAGATTTACTAACACGGGTCGGTTAGTCAAATATGTTGAGACCAGTACACGTCGTATATCGAGACATGGTCCGATGGTTTATCCCAATGAACCATGAGTCTAGGGAGACTCGTATAGACGTGTAGGTGTTTATAATAGATAAACATTGAACGACTCACCGAAGATTCTTAATGGATGGTACACCAACGTCAATAAGAATCTTCTCGGGTTGAGTAGCATAGTGGTCCTTCGACTTGAGATACCACTGTGGATGTATGAGACATCCTCCACACTTAGATGGCAGTCACGTCACCGATCTATTTAGATCAGACCTCCGCCTGTTCGTTGGGTGTGGACCGATCCTCAGGATATCCTGTGTGTATCAAGATAGGATCTGTCAGTTCTATGTACAGAGCATAGGTAGTCCATATATAATTAGCAGTCTGTTAAATTTGTGGCCACAGTAAACTTCGGAAGTAAGTTCCGAATGTTATTTAGAGATTGCTAATAGATACGTCGACGGGATAATACCTATAGAGATCTGACGTTTACATCTATATCTCTGGGATTATTCGGATACCTGTGATGGACGGATTATACGTATGCAATGACCTCGACCTGTATGATTCAGCTAGTTTATCTGTGGTCTTCATAATTTACGGATGGGTAAATTATGGACACGAAATTGGATTTTATGACGGATATACCTGAATGTAGAGAGTCTCACTAATGAAATATACTCGTAGAGCACTAGGGCAACTTTTATGAATAATGATGATTATTTATAAATCGTTTAAATGTTAAACGAAAAATACATGCGAACGGGTCGAACCGTCATTTCCTAATAATGTGTATTTGTATTTAATATATGATATTATTGAATACACATAATAAAATTGTCAAATAAAGGTATTTGACATATATCATTAATATATGTACTTGAGATATTTAAAGTAAATATAATACATATATTTGAAATATTTGTATTTAATTAATTATTTAATTGTTAAATGATTAATATAATTAAAATATAAATATCTCACCAAATGATAAAGTTAGGAAATGATTATAAGTGTAGTGTAAATGTTGACTTTACATTAAAGGAAATGGTGTGTCAAGTTGGATTTCACTTCTTGATATTTATTTTAAATTGTTAAAATTGAAATTATCAATTTCCTTTTATTATTGTAAAATTCGGCCATCACCCTAAAATGAATATAAGTGTTATATTTTTTTTAGTTGCCTTTGTTGACTTGTTGAAATTCATTAAAGTTGTAATGATAAATTTTGCAAGTTGATAAAGTAACTTTAATGAAACAAAAATAAATATCTAGATATTATATCCCCTCCAAATTCGGCCAAGTGCATTTGTGTGAGGTATATATTATTTTGTTTCATCTTTTAGGTTTAAGGAGTTCATAAGTTACAAAAAGAAACATAAAAGTAGTTGAGAGAAAAGTTTGAAGAAAAGAAGGAAAAGCTTGGAAATCTTAAGGTTTTGTAAGTTTTCTTTCAAATCTTCCAACATGAAAAATGTTTCTAACATGCTTAGCTTCATCTTGTGTTGCTTTGATGTTGTCTCTTTACTTATAGTTTGTGTTTTAATTGTTGTGAACTTGAATGAAAGATGTGTGTATGTAAGTAGCCTTGAAATGGTTTCAAAGGCTTACTTTTGATTTTTAGAAAATCAAAGTTGCCATTCTAGAGTTAGTAACCACTCCTTGGTGACCTAGAATTGTTCTAAAGTTATTTCAAAGTGGTGAGGCTTGATTGGTGAAGTATTGAATGGATTAAAGTGTTCGATTTTGTAAATTTAGTGAAATTGGCCAATTTGATGTAATTGTAAAATTAGGGTTCTTAACCCTCTCCAAATTTGGGGCTTTTCATATATGTGATGTATTATGGTATGAATATTATGCATGTAAAATTTTAGGTTGATTGGATTTGATCTCGGCATGTTTTGAACTAAAGGGACCAAATTGCAATTAATTGAAAATTTTGGGTGGCTCACCGCATTAGACTAAAAATTGGAGATTTGTGTGAAATCTGACTTTGATGCATTAGATGTGCTGAAAAACATTTTAGAAATGATTTAGAATCATCCAAAATTATATTTGACAACTTTTGGACTAAAATGATCAATTTATAAAGTTTTGGGGTAATTCGGTAATTACCAAGAAATTTGATCTCTTGTGTAATTTTTCAGAATTGATAATTGGATAATTAAATAAATAAGTTTATTTGATTAATGCGAGAGAAAAATTTTGAAATCGGAAAATTTTGATTTTCCACTATTCCGCTGCGTTACCGATATTCCCTCTTAAAACCCCAACACATATCCAGGGATCTCTTCGGTCGTTTCCCAAAAATTCACCATGACATTTGAACTCGAACAGAATTATTCTGAGATTAATTATGAGAGAGAAAATTAATCTGGGATTAATTACGGTAGAATTAATCTGGGATTAAAATTGGATTTTTATTCAAGCGAACGAATTAATTTGGAATAAATTCGTAAGCGACTTACGTAATAATTTTGTTAGGCATTATTATTTAATTAAATTGGATTTAATTACGTCGCGACGGAAAATTCGTTTAATCGGATTAAACAAACCTGAGCCCAAAGTGTGTCGTATGAGCCAACTTGAATTTGGAATTCAAAATTGGGTGGGACCCATAACTCACATCACATGTCTTATTGTGATGGTGGTAGTTGGGAATAGTAATTGGATTATTTAAACCAACACACCAACGAAGTCAATACAACTATTCATCATCTCTCTCTTTTCTCTTTATGTTGGCCGAACTTCTCCCTCTCTTTTCTTGAATTTTTGTTGAAAAAATTCATCAAGCTAGCACTTTAGGAGTCAAAGAAAGGTGATAGGGAAACTCACTACTGAGTTTGGAACACTCAACAAAGCTTGGAGCTTCCTCATCCAAGGAGAATTTTTGAAATTCCAAGCCGATCAATGTAAGTTATTCCGCAAACTTTCTTGATAAATTCACACACAAATCATATCTTAGAGATCCTTGGCATGTCTAGGACACTAACAATGGTATCAGAGCCACATAAACTTGATTTGAAACCTAGGGTTTATGGACTTTAATTTGGGGATTTTTGCTTGGTGCTTATAATTTTCCAAATTGGTTGTTTGATTATGGTTGGATGATGATAACTTGGAGTTATGCATGATTGGATTTGTGAAATTTGATTGGATCAAAGTTTCCCCAATTTTATCACCTTGGTCGAATGCACCATAGAAAGTGCTCATGGTGATTTTTTGAAAATTAGACAATTGGATATGTTTAAAGCATGAAATAAATCTTGTATGTTGATTTAATTGGATTGAAATCAAATTGAGTGTTATTTCTTGCTATTGTCGTGAGTTAAGCATCTTGTTGGATGAATTGATTTTGCTTCAATTTGTGTTGGACATGAATTGGATAATTGAGCATAATTAATTGGATTAATTAGTGTTTTGAAAACATTAGATTAATTGATTAATTGTGTTAATTACACTTTAATTAAATTAATGTGATATTTGGAATATTATGTTAATATAAATTAGTCTTTAAAATTGGATTGGGCTAATTTGTTATATTTGGGCTAATGGGCTTGGTTGGGCCAAGTTTGATTTTGGACAATTGGGTTGGATCCAATTGGGCCTAAAACCATTTCCATAAAGTCCAAATATTACTATTGGGCATTTAAAAATTTAATTGGGCCTAATGGGCCTAAATTGATTTTTAGCATAGGGTGATTCCTAATTGGGCCTTGGCATTTTGGGTTTGATCCATAATGGTCAAAGCCCATGCCTAAAGAATTAATTGAAAGCTCATTGGACTTTAATTGAATAGTATTGGATGTTAATTGGGCCTTTGAGACCCATTTAGATTGGATTTGGAATCCAAGTCTAAAAGGCACTATTATAAGTGTAATTATTTAATTTGGAATTAAAGATGAATTAATATTGGATACAATTTAAATTGGATTTAAAATTGTAGTTCGATATAATTCAAGAATACTTACTTTGAGTATTTATTCTTAAACGAGTTTGACTCGCGTAAATCAAATCGTTGTTTGAACATTGGATGGTCATTAATTAAAGATTAATTAATTGGATTAGATTGATTGAACATCATGCTTTGTGTGAATACTTGGATATAGTTGTATGAATAATGTATGTCGGATGGATATTAGAAGGGAGGGGACAATTTTGGAAATTATTGTAAGTATGATACTTATTTATTAAATTGGACATGTGTGTCCAGCCTTTCACCTCATTATCTCTTTGTATTTCTCTTCTCACCAATTCCCCTTAATGCAAATGAGGTTTCTTTAAGTGTTATGTAATTGGGTAGAAGAATGTAAAGTGCTAGCGGGAGAGAGGAAAGAGAGAGTGATTTGTTCTAGGAACAAGTTGTTTTATATATCCATCCGCATATCATTATTAATTTTATCGCGCCTTATTGTGCTTTTAGAATGCATGTTTAAGGGTGTATGATGAGACCTAATCAAAGATAATAAATTGGTTTCCAATTTACGCAAAAACCCTCACTTTAATATTAAGCGTTTTCCTTCCATTGAGTGGTTCTCTCTCAAGATCCAAGATTGACTTTGATTTGTTGGCCAAAGTCAAGATCAATGTCCATCGCGGATGTGTTTGAACCACGAAAGCTTTGTTACATATCGCATGTCTTGGGCAGTTGTGACTTGTTGGTTAAAGCCAAGGTCACTTCTGTACATTGACGTGGATTACGAAGCTTTCCTACTTTCAATGGGTCGCGCTTAACTGGAATCATTAAGCTTGTTGAGCCAAAACCAATGCTTAGTTGATTCAGAGGAAAATGTTAGGAAATATATATTGGATATATATCTCGGACTTGGAGGTCCACCTATCGGATCTAGGAATTAGATGAGATCGAATTTATCTTAGAGATCTACCTAGTTAAGTTTCATACAGTTTGTTGGCCAAAGTCAAGGTTGTGTGTTATTTAACGGGATCCTAACCCATTAGGAAACTGGGTTTCTCGAGTACTCCACAGAGGGTTAGAGGCTCGCCGAAAAATAGTGAGAGGTCAGTATTAAATTTGCAATTTCATTTAATACTTGCTTACACGCGCTCTTTTATTTTATTTATCGTTGTTATAATTATATTAGTTGGACTAATATTGAATATTATTTTCTTTGAACAGTTAGACTGTACAAGACACTACTCCACTTGTAGTTGGTTATATAGTTGGACTATAGTAACCATTACATTTTGAGGGTACCCAAAATCGTTGATTGGATAGTTGAACTATTGCAATCAAGATGGATGGAAAGATTAGCGTTAGGGACATAATCATTGGCGATGATGTCTTTAACGGCTCCAATTTTCCAGATTGGGAGATGAATCTCAGGATAGTCCTGGGAGCCGAGAAGTTACTCTATGTCATAGAGAAACCTCTCAGGCCTGAGCCCGGAGTTGAGAAAATAGTAGAGCATGAGCTTTGGAAGACTCACCGTGATGATAAATTTAGTGCTCAATCCTTCATGCTTGCCGCAATGACTCATCAATTTCATCGTCAGAACAAAGGATTGGATCCTTATAGTATGATGGTGAAATTGAAGGATCTTCACAGATCTAACCTTAGATCACAGAAGTATGAATTGAAAAATAAGCTCTTTCGCTCGCGTATGTCAGAGGGTATATCTGTCGAGCACTATATGTCGCAGATGATTGCTGACATTGAACAGCTAGGTCAGCTGGGCATAACCTTCGAGGCCGAGACTTCCATAGATTTGATCTTACAGTCTCTGTCCGACTACTGAGGCGGGTTCATCATGAACTATAATATGATGAACCAAGAGAAGACTCTTGGAGAGTTAATGGCGATGCTGAAAGAAGCAGAGCCAGAACTTCTAAAGGGCAAGAAGCGCGAATCGCATCTTACTTCGACATCTCAGAAGGCCAAGGCTTGGCCAAAGGCTTCTAGAGGTGTGAAGAAAAAGAATAAAAATGGCAAGGCCAAATCATCACAGTCTTCTGGGAAGACTAAGGATATATCCCATGAAGGAAGTGAAGGCGGGCAAGACTCCGGCTTCAGGTATGTTAGTTATAAACATGTCCACTGCTGATTTTAAAAATTGGATTTTTGATTCTGGATGTGGTACTCACATATGTACTGATGTGCAGGATCTGCAGATTAGCATGATACTGGCTTCAGGCGAGATCGACCTATGAGTCAGAAACGGGACGAGAGTCGTTGTTTTGGCCGTTGGGACCTATATTTTGTATCGGCCCTTGGGGCATGTAATTACATTAGGTGACTGTTATTTCGTACCTAGTTTGACTAGGAACATCATCTCTGTATTTTGTTTAACACGTTGCGTGTATACCTTTGTATTCAGGAACACTGGGTGTTTTGTATATAAAGATGACATTTTGATATGTACAGCAGATGTTAATAATGGTCTTTATATTTTGAATATAAACGAATCTCAAACATATAATATGACAAACAAAAGGCTCAAATTGAGTAACACGGATGAAAATCATCTGTGGTATTGTTGTCTGGGACACATTACTCGTATATCCACACTTTCGAAGAGTGGATATTTTGACGGATTTGATCCTAATTCATATGACGTCTGCGAATCTTGTTTATTAGGTAAAGTGCCTAAAATGCCTTTTAGCGGTAAAGGTGTACGTACCACCGAGCTGTTAGCCCTCGATCATAGTGATGTATACGGGTCCATATCTAGCTAGGCTAGAGGTGGTTATGAATACTTCGTAACCTTTACGGATGTTGCATCGCGTTATGGTTATGTGTATCTTATGAAAAACAAGTCGGAAACTTTTGAGAAATTCAAAGAGTTTCGACACGAAGTAGAAAAACATACCGACAAAAGTATTAAAACATTGCGGTCGGACCGTGGTGGAGAATACTTGAGCAATGAGTTTCTCGATTACTTAAAAGAATATGGTATTCTTTCGCATTGGACTCCTCCCAGAACACCTCAATTGAACGGTGTGTCCGAACGGAGAAACCGAACTTTGTTGGACATGGTAAGGTCAATAATGAGTCGCACTGAGCTACTAATTTCCTTTTGGGGATACGCATTAAACAGTGCAATACTTATTTGGAATAAGGTTCCGTCAAAGTCTGTTGGACAGACTCCATATGAAATATGGACATGAAAGAAACCAGGTTTCTCATTCCTGAAGATTTGGGGATGCTGGCCATATGTTAAACGTTTAGATGGTACCAAACTATAACCTAAATCAGATAAGTGCCAATTTGTAGGTTATCCTAGGGAAACCAAAGGATATTATTTCCACAACCCATAAGAGAACAAAATATTTGTTGCTCTCCATGTGATTTTCCTTAGAGGAATTCCTAAATGCAGTGGTAAGTGGGAGGAAAGTAGAACTCGATGAAAATCGGAGTGATACTGTTCCTGACACCGATCCCCTCACGGAACACGAACAGTTCATCAGGGATGAGACTGTTCCACAATCTTCTAATACACAAGAACCGTGTAGGTCGGAGAGAGTCAGTAAACAACCTTAGAGGTATGGGTTTCTGATCTCACCTCATGTAGATATTAATCTTATTGAGGAAGATAAACCGGCTACATATGAGGAAGTGATACAAGATGTCGACTCCACTTTATGGCAAGGTGCCATGAAGTCCGAAATGGATTCCATGTATACAACAAAGTTTGGACATTGGTTGATGTACCAGAAGGCATTGTGCCTATTGGTAGCAAATGGGTCTTCATGGTGAAGACAGACATGGATGGCAACATACAAATGCACAATGCTAGGCTTGTAGCGAAAGGGTATCGTCATCAACATGGTGTCGATTACGACAAAACCTTTTACCCGTTGCCATGATTAAATCCATTCAGATAATGTTTGCTATTGCTGCATATTTCGATTATGAAATATGGCAGATGGACGTCAAAACCGCTTTCCTTAACAGAAATCTTTTGGAGGATGTTTATATGCAACAGCCTGACGGTTTTGTCGTGCCAAAATATGCAAACAAGGTTTGCAAGTTAAATCGATTCATTTATGAATTGAAGCAAGCATTGCGTTCTAGGAACCAACATTTTGATGAGATCATAATGATATATGGTTTCATTCAAAACGATGATGATTCTTGTGTTTATAAGAAGGTTAGTGAGAGCGCACTGACATTGATTGTCCTATACGTTGATGATGTATTGCTTCTTAGCAATGAAATTCTCATACTAAAATCGGTGAAAGCTTGGCTTTCATTAAAATTCTCCATGAAATTCTTGGGAGAGACAACCTTTATTCTAGGAATAAGGATCTACTGGGATAGATCTAAAAGATGTTGGCACTCTCTGAGAACTCGTACACTGACAAATATGTACGCGACCTCGTGTCTCATATGCTTTGAGCATCTGCAGTCACTATCAGGCCGATCTAGGTGATGGTCACTAGATTGATATTAAGAACATCCTTTAGTATCTTAGACGAACTAAGAATGCTTTCTTAATTTATGAAGATGGAGAACTTGAGGTGACTGGGATCACCGATGTAAGTTTCCAAACTGATAAAGACGATTATAAGTCGCAATAAAGGTAAATATTTTGTTTGAACAACGGAACAGTGAGCTAGAAATCTTACAGGCAAGATATTGTTGCTGATTCAACAACAAAAGCGGAATACATTGTTGCGGCTGAGGCAGCAAAAGAAGCATTTTGGATCTATAAAATTCCTAATTGGATTAGGAGTAGTTCTGTTAGCACCCGAGCTGGGCTACAACACAGGCTAAGAAATTACGGTCTCATCAATGATCCAAGTATGTACTTCGATGGTTTCATCTGATTCATGAGATCGTACATTGTGGTAATGTAAAGATCGAAAAGATCGTTTCAGATGATAACATTGCAGATCCACGGACGAAAGCTATTTCTCAGTAAAAGTTTAAGCTACCCGTACATAGTTCAAGTGTTGGACACTTGAGTGATTGGCTATAGGCCAAGTGGGAGATTGTTAAACAATTATGACCCATATCATCACTATTTGTAAAAGACATGATGATTTTGTACAAATTAACTATGTGACAAATGAAATTGCTCTTTTATCATTTTGTAATTGGATTACTTGGATATATAAATGATAAAAGTCCATATGATTAGTACCAGATTAATAAGATATGAGACAGTATTAATCCACGAAAGGTTTAATAATTAAATATCCCTAGTCATAGTATTATCGAGACTAGACATCGATAATGCGGAATAGGCTAGTATTACACTTGTGTGCGTTATGAAAGCTTAACGGCATAGTTCTCATATATTTAAGAATCAGATACTTATGCAAGTGTGATAGGAGGTTCTGTTAGCTGTTGGACCGGGAACAGCTTCGCTCTGGATAGACCCATCAGAGTCCCATTGGTAGTATGACTATGTGTCTATGGGAATCCGTATGTGGTATTAACCTGAGACTTGCATCGCTAATACTTGCGACAATCAGTATACTTTGGTTTTGGTCGTCCATAGCTTTAACAGGTTCTGTGTACGCCTCTTCTGGGTATACTGAGAATCGTAGTGTATTGGGTGTGATGTCAAGATGGAAGCATCACTTCAGTCATATGGAGATGATGATCACGCAGGGATACGAACTAGTACTCTTAAATGCTGCAGCTATCGGGATAGTATGACTATGTCATGATTATCCGATTACAGAGACTAGTTGCTAGTGATCCGATATATGCTTCGTACGAGGCAGACACATTCCAGCCCCAGGCCTAGCATGTGACATCCGATACTGGATCGTATTACGCAATACATTGTATACTACGCCTGATACAGATTATATATTCTTCGTTGAATATTTCTGGAGAATTGGGTAGGCACGATGCTTTGCTAGAAGCCAACCATGTCTTGTAAATCGGTAAGAACGTGGTACCGGGTACGCACGTTTCGGATAGTCCGATGACCGTATTTACTGCCAACATATCCAGGGATCTCTTGGATCGCTTCCCAAAGATTCACCGATGACATTTGACTCGAACAGAATTAATCTATGATTAATTATGAGAGAGAAAATTAATCTTGGATTAATTACGGTAAGAATTAATCTGGGATTAACTATCAGAGAGAAAATTAATCTGGGATTAATTGCGTCATTAATTAATCTGGGATTAATTCGTGAAAAAAAGCGAACGCGATTAATTTGGAATTAATCGGTAAAATAAATTTAATAGTTAAATTGGATTCTATTATTTAATTTATTTAAGTGGGCTAAAATAATATATCGGATATATTAATTGAAATTGGATTTTAATACAGAATTAAAATTGGATTTTAATCATTAATTTGGAATTAATTCGTAAGCGAATTACGTAATAATTTTGTTAGGCATTATTATTTAATTAAATTAGATTTAATTACGTCGCGATGGAAAATTTGTTTAATCAGATTAAACGAACCCGAGCCCAAAGTGTGTCGTATGAGCCAACTGAATTTGGAATTCAAAATTGGGTGGGACCCACAACTCACATCACATGTCTTATTGTCACATCACAACTCACAACTCACAACTCACACAACTCGTTACTCAGATCCTTAAGTTGATGGTCTTCCCACTCACGGGAATCCAAACAACTCATTGCTCGTAGCCTTAAGCTAATGGCATTCCCGCTCACGGGAATCCAATCAACTCGTTACTCGTAGCCTTACGAAGGCTTTATTCCTCAAAACCTTCTCAAACTACTCACATTGAGTATTGGGTCCTCACCCGGTTCTTGTCACTGCCTCACACGAGAGGACTACTCTTCTCGACATTTTCATTATGTCCTGGTAACCCACTGCCATAGGAAAAGGGTTTCACGCCCTTTTAAACCACGCACAACTTCAATCAACCCCACATCGGGTTCTCATGAACACATATACTCATGCCAATATCACATCGGCACCCTCGTGATGTTTCTCGTACATCCCAAATATCTCTCACACTCTCACGGTGTATAAACCACTTGCTTGTCTCTCGTAGACAAGTTTCACATCCATTTCGGGTCACTCCCAAATATTTTGGCTACACCCAAGCCAACCTCATATGAAACTAGCACTTCTCAAGTGCTCTCATATTGTCTCACATCAATCCATCTCAATTGGAGATTTACACTTCCCCGCGCGTACCATCGCGCACTCTCACGGCTTTCTCTCGAGCCGTTTCTCTACCGAGGCTTCACACTAGCCTTACGATGTTCACATCATCTCAATAACATCTACTCACATCCGTACACATTCCACGTGCCCAACCTAGGGCTCTAATACCAACTGTCACGGGCCAACTTTTTCCTTAATGGAAAAAGGGTTTGTGCGGCACTTACCAAGGGACACGCCCCTTGTAAGTCAGCCATGCTCAAGCCTCTGTACCCAAATTCATGTTTTTGGGAGGATACAGACCCGTAATATAATGAATTATAAAAGCTCACAAGCTATCTCAACGCATACATATGCGGGCCCGCACAACACCGACACCGGGACCCGGCACTCGAATAGCACAACCGGATATAAAATATGGTATTTTCTCGCCAACTCAATCTCGACAATACACCATTGTCCACACGTTGTCTAAGGGCGAGAGGGTTCACGGCTAAAGCCCCAAGACCACCGAAGCCCCCTGGCCACACACAAGTTTCACTTAGGCTTCCCCCCTAAAGAGGTTTTAGAGATATTGCACATGTTTCAACAGTATACATACCTGGCGCTTGAGTTGTCACACCCTCCTCTAAAACTTCTATTAAGAGGAGTTTTCGGGAACTCTTTCAGGGATTCGATAAGCCACAATATAAGTGACTTTGGGTTAAAATCTCGTCCCTAAACGAGCTCGTCTTGATGGTTTTCCACAACACCCCCATTGTTGCGGCAAAGTGCACGGTAAGCCCCAAAAGTGGGCACACTGCCAAAATCTCCCGGAAAATCTCAAAATCTAACTCTGTGGCTGAAATTTTCCCAGTACAAGTGACCATAAGATTCACTTATGAACTTGGTCCAGCTCGATCCGGCTTCCTGACGCGTTAGCTCCTTCACAATGCCCCAAACTAGGCCAACGTCGAGCTGTAAGCTAGCATATCTCTATATCATTATATGCCCATTCACAAACAGCTTCAACTTCGCGACACCCACTTACTAATACCAACACCATCTTGCCAAAATCTTCCACGTCTTTCAAAAGTTCCAGAAATCGAGGCCTCACCATGAAAAATCCCAATGCCAAATTCAGTTACTTTGGCTTCGAAATTTTCATCCAAGAGTACATGTTCACATTTCAAATTCCCATGGCTTACAAATTCCTTACACCCAGTGTGAAAATAACAAAGAGCCTTCGCCACACTTGTGCATCTATCGACTCTCTTTTTCCATGTCACCTTTTATTCAGCTTAGAATCTTCTATACATCTGTCTACAGAACCATTCTTGGCAAATTCGTAGACAAGGTATCTTTGACTGAACTCACAGCAATAACCTTCCAGCTTGATAAGGTTTTTGTGATGAATGTTCCCTATCTTTGACACTCCACTACGGAACTTTCTCTCTTCTATGGTTGTATCACGCTCCTTGATAGCAACTGGCTGGTTGTCTGGTAGCACGCCTTTGAACATCTTTGGTCCCATTTGGTACTTGAAATTCTCCGAAAACTCCTTAATCTCACAAAAGGTTTGTTTTAAAGATTTTCTGGTTTTAGGGTTTCATGCATCTAGATCTACTTTTGCTGTTTTGATCTGTTTGTTTGCAAGTTTTATTACTGTTTGATGACACTAAATTTTACCAACAATCTTAAGAACTTATTGTATCGTGTTATTAGATAGTAATTTGCATGTTAAGGTTTGAATATTTTCTGGAAAATACGAACTGTGCATGGAAAACCCGTAGGGCGTTCGAACGCCCAACGCACGCGAAGGCTAAAAATTTGAATTCTCGTAAGAACGTTCGAACGCGTCTTCAAACGCACCTCGAACGCAAGCCTTCTGCCTTAGAACGTTCGAACGCGTATTAAACGCAACTCGAACGCAAACACTCTGGAATCATTCCGTTCGAACGCGTTCACGAACGCTATACGAACGTGAACTCTCTGGAATCATTTCGTTCGAACGCGTTATCAAACGCTACTCGAACGTGAACTCTCTGTAAACACATCGTTCGCGAACGCGTTATCAAACGCAACACGAACGCACACCACACTGGACAGTCTCGTTCGAACGTAGATACGAACGCGACACTAACGAAATAGTCCTGTAATTCTTAGAAACTGCAAACTTAAATAATATTAACTTGGTTAGTCATATACTGTTAACACATTAATCTTGGTAGTATAGATTTAAGTTATTATTAAGTTGATCAATTATCACAAGCATACACATAGTGATAAAGTTGAAATTGATTTGTTGTTGCATAATTGGTTGAGAATTTAAAGTGTAATTTTGCACAAGTAATTCCATCCAATCTTGATTGACATTTATATATCTACACTTATCGTATTAATTGTGCTATTGGAAAATTGAAATATTGAGTTTGAATTGCTAAGAGGTTCTTTTGAGAAAGTAGTTAAAGATATTCCTTTATTTACTTTTCATAAGAAATCTTGGTTGGAAATTCAAGGACTTGTGTTTATTGGTACTACTGTCCAATATAACAACAAGTGGATATTTGGTATATCACTTGAGACAAGATCATTTGTTGGTCGTTGTACAATTTGTCTTTTGAAGACATATTGAACTCTGTTTGTTTCCAGTTACATATGGTTAGCGGAAACATCACAGTACCGGTCTCTCATGGAGAAAAACCGGAGAAGTTTGGTAGGGCAAACTTTAAACAGTGGCAGAGCAAAATGCTGTTCTACCTGATAACTCTCCAGTTGGCAAAATTCCTCAAAGATCCTCCGGGTCCTGTGGAGGGTGAATCTGAAAGGCCAAGGAAGAGCGATAACAGACTTGGTTGTCTGGAGACTTCCTATGCAAGAACTACCTTTTGGGTGGTCTTGACAATACCATGTACAATGTGTACCAAGGCATGACTTCTGCGAAGGTTCTCTGGGAATCTCTCGAGAAGAAGTACAAAACCGAAGATGCCAGACAAAATAAATTTGTCGTGGGTAGGTTCCTGGACTACAAGATGGTAGATTCAAGGACGGTGATGTCTCAGTTGGGTGAACTGAAATTGATCATTCATGAAATATGGATGAGGGAATGAAACTCTGTGAGATGTTTCAAGTTGCCTCCATCATGGAAGCTTCAGGAAGCTATCTGCAACACACAAAAAGAAGCAGATGAGCCTTGAGACCTTGGAGTTCGATTGAGAATCGAACAGGACAACATGATGTCCGAGAAGGCCAGCTACAAGACTATGGAGTCTAGGCCAACATCTTTAAGGATGTAAAGGTAGCAAGAAAAGAAAGAACAGTGAAGCTGATTCTTCCCAAGCGAACAAGAAGTTCAATGGGAAGTGCTACAACTGTGAAAAGAGCGGTCATATGACAAAGGACTGCAGAACAAGATATCTCAGGACAATGGCAGGATATATGAGGCTTATGTCACTGAAGATGAGCAGTTAACTGATGAGATTTCAGAAATGAATCTCTCAACAGTGGTAACTGAGGCCAACTTGGTTGGGAATCCGAGAGAATGATGGGTAGACTCTGGGGCTACTCGTCATATCTGTGCTGATAGCAAGATGTTTTCCTCGTATCAGAAAGGTCGATGGCGGCGATCATCTGACAATGGAAAACTCGTCTACCTCTAGAGTGGTTGGACAAGGCACAGTAGTTCTGAAAATGATATCCGGAACGGAGCTTACATATAATAATGTTTGCATGTTCCAGATATTCGGAAGAACTCGGTCTCGGGTTTGTATTTGTTTCTGACAAGATTGTATTGACCAAAATGATGTCTATGTAGGAAAATGATACCTCGCTGAGGGTCTTTTCAATGACTGTCAATTGTGCTTTAATAAAGCTGAAACTTCTGCTTATATTATTGAGTCACAAAATGTATGGCATGGGAGGTTGGACATGTTAATATGTATAATGATACATTAATTAACATGGACCTTATACCTAAATTTGCATTGATAGCCAACATGAGTGTGAGGCATGTGTTGAAGCAAAAATACATAGAACATCATAGAACGAAGTTCTGAACCCTTGGAACTTGTACACATTGACGTATGTGACATGAATGTTGTGCAAACAAGAGGCGGTAAAAAGTACTTTGTCACTTTTATCGATGAAAGCACAAGATTCAGTTAAGTGTATTTGCTGAGGAGCATAGCTGAAGCTATTGAGAGCTTTATACACTGAGAACGAAGTTGCAAATCAACTTGGCAAGAAATCAAAAGAATCAGGAGTGATAGAAGTGGTGAATACGTTTCATCATTCGGTGAATATTGTTCTGTGCACGGAATTATTCACGAAACCATTGCTCCGTATTCTCCTCAACAAAATGGGATTGCTGAGTGCAAAGACCGAACGTTGAAGGAAATGATGAATGCCATGTTGACTAGTTCTGGTTTACCTCAGAACTTGTGGGGGAAAGCCCTGCTTTCCGCGAACTACGTTCTGAACAAGCTTCCTCACAGAATTTGGACAAGACACCATATGAGTTGTGGAAAGGTTATGTACCTTCCTACAAATATCTGAAAATGTGGGGGTGTCTTGCCAATTGCCAAGGTGATGGCTCCTAAACCTAAGAAGGTGGAATAGGACCCAAAACTGTTGACTGTATATTCTTCGGATATGCTTGCAACAGTAGTGCGTATCGATTCTTGGTACACAAGTATGAGATTCCTGACATCAATCTGAATGTGATGATTGAGTCAAGGAATGCAATATTTTTGAAGAGACATTTCCTTGTAAGGAAAGACAAAGAAGAGAGTCTCTCAAAAAGAGCTGTTGATACTGTCAAGGACAGTGATCAGGTTGACCAAGAGTCATATCCGATTTTCTGACATATTTGTTAGAAAATGAGCCTCGAAGCTATAAAGAAGCAATGTCTTCTTTAGAGGCACCTCTGTGGAAAGAGGCGATAAACAGTGAGATTGATTCAATCCTACAGAACCATACTTGGGAGTTGGTTGATCTTCCACCAGGTTGTAAGCCACTGGGCTACAAATGGAAAGATGAAAATGGATGGATCAATAGATAAGTACAAGGCGAGGTTTGTCATAAAAGATTATAGACAGAAAGAAGGCCTTGTTTACTTTGACACCTATCCACCAGTGATTCGTATCACATTAGTAGAATGCTTATAGCTATAGCAGCTATATTTGGTCTTGAAATACATCAAAAGGATGTAAAGACGTCATTCTTGAATGGTGAATTGGATGAAGAGACTTACATGGAACAACCAGAAGGGTTTAATGTTCCTGGAAAAGAACAGAAGGTGTGCAAACTTGTAAAATTCTTGTACGGATTAAAACAAGCACCTAGACAATGACATGAGAACATTGACAAAGAGATGTTGTCAAGTGGGTTTAAAACCGATGAGTGTGATAAGTGTATATACACCAAATCAACTCAAAAATGATATGTCATTGTATGTCTCTATGTAGACGATATGCTGATAATTGGTAATAATCATGAGTTGATTCAGTTTACCAAGAAGTGTTAACCAGCAAAATTTGATATGAAAGATTTAGGAGTAGCTAACCTAACTCTTCCTCTATCAAAGAATACTGGCTTAAGCATATCGCAATTAGAGTATTCAAGGATCATCAGAAGTCTGATGTATCTCACGAATTGCACACGAACTGATATCGCTCAAGCTGTGAATAGGCTTAGCAGATATACTAGCAATCCAGGACATAACCACTGGAAAGTCATAGTAAGTGTTTTGAGGTATAAGAAACTTCAAAATATGGGCTACATTACGAGAGATATCCTGCTGTTCTAGAGGGAAACAGCGATGCTGACTGGATATCTGATACAGTGGATTCCAAATCTACGGTTGGATTTGTTTTCACACTTGGTAATGCAGCCGTGTCATGGAAATCCTCGAGGCAAACATGTATTGCCCGGTCTACTATGGAATCAGAGTTCATAGCGTTAGACAAAACAGCGAAAGAAGCAGAATGGCTTAGAAACTTCCTGGAGGATATTCCTGGTTGGGCCAAACCGGTGCCAACGATTAGCATACATTGTGAAAGCCAATCGGCTATTGGGAGAGCCCAAAATACAATGTATAATGGTAAGTCTCGACACATACGTCGGAGACATAATACCATAGGTCAACTGCTCTCAAGTAGCATAATATCGATCGATTATGTTGAGTCGAAGGAAAACCTAGCGGATCCACTAACTAAAGGTTTACCTCGAGAGCAAGTTGAGAAGTCATCGAGGGGAATGGGCTTGAAGCCTATAATCTAAGAATTGTCACTGTGGAAACCCAACCTAGCTGACTGGAGATCCCAAGATCTAGGTTCAAAAGGGACAACAGAAACTTTGTGCAATTCAAAACAAGCACTGAAGAGTTTCGTACTCTTTCCCATTCCGATAATGACGCTGAGTGCTGTCTGTCATTGGTTAGGATAAGCTAAGGCTTTTATGATCACTATATTAGGAGATGAGTCCTAATGGGGGTAAAGACAGATTACCTCTTCATAGTAGATCACCTATTTCAAGTAAGAAGTGAGGCCGCTTCCATGGGAACCTTTAAAGGCGGGTTACCCTAAAGTGCTTGATGAATCCAGGACCGTTGTTCAGGGCCAAAATGAACACAACCGTAGAACGGGAAAATGGTCGAATTAAAGCTGTGTGTTGGCAATTGTCTTGGTTTACACCAACGGCAGAACAGTTCAAGACTATGGGTCACTGGTTTGCCAAGTAAATCCGATTGTCATTCACTAGGAAAGGTTCAAGGCGAAAGCTACCTATTTCGATGCAGCTTTAGCTCACGGTATCTCTCTCACATGCCTGTATGAATATTTGAAGAATTGTGGGGGATTGTTGTAAATTCCTCAAAATTCATTAAATATGAGATGTATATGGATATGTATTTATTGGAATTCCTAGGGGGTATGAGAGGTTGCAATCCTTGGAGGGTTGCAACCCACCCCAAGGGGTGCCCTATTGGCACCCCTCCATGCCTTATATAAGAAGGCTTTAATTCCAATATTAAAGATATGGAAAAAAGACATATACAGAAAGACACCAACTTTAAAGCATTTATGTTTTCCTTTTGTTTTGAGAGAGATTCACCATTGATTCCAAGTTCGCATACTTGTTAAGGAGTGCACCTTGAACAAGAAGAATCCAAGTAATCCTGGGAGAACGTTGGCAAAACGAATCCGTAAAGCACCCGTGACGGAGCCAATAAGTTCTTAAGGACAGAGATCATCTCGACTTGGACAACTCTGTATTCTTCATTTTCTGGTTTGTTTTAAAGATTTTCTGGTTTTAGGGTTCATGCATCTAGATCTACTTTTGCTGTTTTGATCTGTTTGTTTGCAAGTTTTATTACTGTTTGATGACACTAAATTTTACCAACAAAGGCTAACATAATCAAGCCCTTTAACCTGGGACCTGTAAAAGTTAATGCAGCTTTTCTCCTTCTGTATTTTCTTTTTCTGTACAACCAAAAACCAATCCCTATATGAATTACAATAAAAACAACAAAGGTGCCTGAAGCTGCCCCAGTTACACAAGGAATGCTATAAGATTGCTTGAGTGGAGAATTTGGCAGGAAGGATTTTGGGAAAGTGGGATCAGCAGCTAATGGATCTGAATATGGGCATTTTTTGACAAAAGAAGCAGACTCAAAGAGGAATCTGAGTAACCACTCACATATTGGGTTCTTATCATTCGGCATTCAGCATTCCTATTATTTTTGAATGTTACAGCCGTACATTGTGAATCATGTAGGCATATGTCTTTACATTGCTGCAAACTAGATTGTGAAATTGAATCATTTGCTGGATACATTCCATGGAGTGACATGTGCTCAAATGAAACCCAAGTGGAACTAGATTTGCAGTGATTCGGAAGCAAACATTTGGGGTTATAACCAGACTTGTACTTAAATGGGCATTTGCAGTCAGGGGATACTGATGCATTGAATACACAGATGCCACGCTCACCACAGGTTGCAAAGACATTGCACTGATTCTCGACAGCCCACCAAACTGAACTCCATGACTTTGAAACTTCTACCCACAAATACAAGCGCAGATTGCCATCCAGATCTAGCCTAAGAAACCAGAACTTGACTGAGTCATGATGATCTTCCCCAAAGACAGACCAGACAGGCTCCAAATTTTGATCCATAAGTTGCGGGGTTCCATTAGAGGTGAGAACAGCACTGAGATTCAAATTGGAAGGCCCACCACTACTCCAGTAAGTAATACTACTCTCCAATTTTAGTTGTAATTGACCCAAATCACTCATGTAAAGACTATAATAACTTGATACTGGGTTTGTGCTAGCAGCACTGAGAGTTTTAAAATAGGATAATTTCTGCCCTGGAAGAAGTGTATCCGTTGGAGTATTAAAACTTTGCCATACAATATCTTTCTTGTCATTCAGTAAAACAAAATTGCCATCATCTTGAAGGACTGCTGAAGCAATAGACAATTGTTTTTTTTGGAATTGGAAGTCCATACGGTGATTCCCTTAGAGCCATCAAACAAAAGCAGTCCATTTTGTGTAAGCTGGAAATAAGTCCAATTACTATTACCAACTGCTGCATCAGCTCCAGCAACCCAAACTACTGTTTGCTTGTCAACAAGAATAGATCTCGAATTGAAACGCATCCCAACACTAAACTGGTTAGGCTGATCAGAACGGTTGAAGAATCCAAGAGCAAAATCACCATTGGAAGATAACCACAAGTTATTCTCCAGAACAGAAAGCTTTGAACCCAATGGAATTTCAGAAACGGCAACACGAAATAGCAACAACCCAAAAATACACAGCATCAAAGGTGAATTGTATAAGAATGTACCCTGCTGAAGCATATTTGAATATGCTTAGAGATGTGCAACAAACAAACAACAAATAAGTAAACTGAACGCCTTAAGCCTCGATATCAGATAATCACATTAGAGTCATTGAACCACAGTTAGCACATAAGTCTCATTTAACAACATTCAGCACATTATCAGGAAATAAACATGTGAAAAAATAGGCAGCTGGCAAAAATTTCAAGACCAAGTGATAAGTGTGGTTTATACCCACTTATTGCGGTATTTTTAGCTTATTGTTTTGTTATATTTCGAGATATTTAAATGTCATTTATAGTTTATTTTGTGTTTTATTTATAGGAGCATTAATACATGGATCTGGGAATAATTACATGTGTTTTGGGAACTTTCGGGAGCATCAAGAGTAAAGAACCAATCACCAGGCGCCGCAGCGCCTAACCCAGCCACAAGGCCGAGACTAAGGCCCCATGGCGCCAATTATTGTGAAGTCCAATGGCGCCAAGGCGCCATCAATATGAATCTAAATGGCGCCATGGCGCTATGGCGCCTCAAGCCCTCACATGCCAATACAAAAATCCAGAGACTATGGCGCCCATGCGCCACTTGTTCAAGCCACAGCGCTGCGATGGGAAGCTGCACGTGCGTTCCAGGATTTGCTATTTTAGGGTTTTTAAGATCCCTAATGGTACTCAATGACTCCCTGCCTCCACTATAAATATAATAGTTTGTCCATAATTAAAAAGGAGGCTAATACACTGCACAAAACACAGAAATAAATATTTTTAGAGATCCAATGAGGGGATTGAAGAGCGACAAAAGGAGATTAAGACGGTGACGTCCGAAGAGAAAGAGATTCAATTCAGGTTTTATCTTCTTATTTCTTTCTTAGAACTCTAATGATTTCCATTAGATTCATGAATTATTTATCATTGATTTTATCTTTTATCATGAACTAACTCCTTAACTCTCGAGAATGATGTAACTAATGTTTGAACCTTGTATTTTGTTTATCAACTTTTTTATGAAGCTTTATTGATTTATTTATATTCTTTTGAGTTTAATGCTTCTTGATTGTTGGCCACAATTGAAGATGATATATGTTTAGAATCTATCACTCGAGAGAGGGGACTTTGAATAGATCTAGAGAATATGAACTAGGATTTTATAGAGTTCGAGAGAATTTGTAGTCCTTTGAAGTCGTTAATATAGAATCACAAATCGTAATGAGTTGTTAATTATTGGATTTTTATAGAGATATCGAAGTCTATAGTTGATGATATTTTCACTCGACACTCGAGAGAGGGAGTGAATATTTTAGGAGTCTTGACTTATAAACAATATAACTGAACATGAATTAATTGGCATGACAAATGCATAGGTGACAGCTAGGTGAAATCAGGATCCATAATCTCTATCGTATTAGTTCCTCCTATTTTATTATTTTTATATTTATTTATTTAATTAAATCTTTATTATTTGTTTTCTAAATAAAGTTAGGATTATCAATTGTAGTACTTAGTGCGAGTTAAAGCAATCCCTGTGGGTTCGACACTCTAAACTCATTTATACTAAAACTTGACACCGTACACTTGCGGTACGATATAAAATATCACAACACCAAGCGTGATACAGCTAATGAAAATAATAGAAAGAACATTGAAGACAATGACCCTATAACAGAACTAAGCATTTAAATTTCAAGAATTCATTAATTAAAATCAAAGGAAAAACAAAGAATGAAAACGAAACAAGTAATATATACATAGTTTGATACCTGAAAAGACACTCAAGCCAGTGAAATTTCAAGAAGCCAGCATAGAATTAGGATACCACCGTCACTATAACAAAAGAACCCCATGTCAACTTTAGGCCCATATAGCAAATCAACATCGTGTAATTCCTAGAAAGTAACTAGACCAAAGCAACAAACAGTGAAGTAGTGATTGAAGATTTGAGTAAAGATAGAATAGAATATGATTTGACACAATTAAAAGAAATAAATTTTGGATATTGATGATCAAAGTTGAAACTTTTAGGCAGAAAATAGGACCCAAAACCAAACTAGGCCGATGGGATTCAGAATATAGGCAGTGCAATCACTCAAGGATTGGTAAAGGGCAGATTCTTAATTACTGAAATAAAAAACTGTTAAATTTAGAAGGTATTAATGAATATAGAAACACGGTTGGTTGTCATTTTTAGTGATCTGAACTTTCCTAGTACATTATTGGGAGAATTTTTGTTTTTCCCGGGAAACAAACAGATTGATATGCTTCAGTGAAGAAAATGTGATAGTAAAAGAGATGGGTTGTTTTAAAAAAAGTGATTTTGAAGACAGCTGAGGGTTAGTGACAGTGCTTCGGAGAAGAAGCAACAGTGTGAAAATACGACTACAGCCTGATAAATATTTATATAGTCTGAGCATATCAATTCAATCTCTTGAACTGGAATGTCCAACAATAATGCTTTTTATTTTAAATATATATATATATATATATATATTTGACTTCATTTTTTTATTTGACATATCATACCCACTTTTCTGCCAAATAAGATAGAAGTATTGGCTTGAATTGGTATGTTGACCCTGATAAGTGTCTCATGTGCTTAAAAGGTAAATATGATTTAAAATTGGTGTTTATTAATTAGTTTTAGTACATCGGTCAAATATTTTTCCTTAATTTTGAACCATTTGAAAACCTATTTAAAATTGAAAATTGATCATCCCCTCCCTCCCAAACCTGACACATCCCCCTCCCCTTGTCTCCTTGCTAATTTACTAAATAGTCCTTATAAATATTTGCAATGACTTTTTTTTTTTAATTTTTGAAAAGTTACAAATATTATACTCATTACAAAATTTATATATTTATATATATTAATTTAAAAATAATTATATACTAGTTATAAATCCATTTGTCATTTTATTAATTATTTTTTTTTTATTTTTGTTAATAAATATTACAGATTTTTTATCGATTCATTTATTTTTTTGATTCATTTTAATTTAATTAATACTATTTATGTATAAAAAAAATATAATTTAAGCAATATAATTTTTTTTTTCAGAATTAAAAAAAAAAGCGAGGAAGGATCGTCCCCCCAAGGGATGATCCCCCTTGGGCCTGGAGGATCATATCGTCCAAGGGACGATATCCTGGACGATATGATCGTCCAGGGGATGATCATATCGTCCAAGGGGGACGATCGTTCCCCTTTAAGGGGAACCGTCCCCCTTTTTTATTTTTTTTTTTAATTCCGAAAAAAAAAGGTTTCATGATTTTTTTTTAAAAATATATATATTTTATTTAAAGTTGTGTTGATTTTGATTCTGATTCTGATTCCGATTCTGATTTTATATTTTCTTTATTAAAAGTTATTTGTCTTATTTAATTTCGTAAATCAGTATCCATATCTACTTTTACTTTTTTTTTTTAAATATTTTATTAAAAGTTGTGTTGATTCTGATTATGATTATGATTTTATATTTTCTTTATTAAAAGTTGTTTGTCTTATTTAATTTCGTAAATCAGTATCCATATCTACTTTTACTTTTTTTTTTTTTTAAAAAATATTTTATTAAAAGTTGTGTTGATTCTGATTCTAATTTAATATTTTCTTTATTAAAAGTTGTTTGTCTTATTTAATTTCGTAAATCAGTATCCATATCTACTTTTACTTTTTTTTTTTAAAAAAGTTATTTGTTTTATTTGTGTTTACTTCTCATATAAAGAGGTAGTTTGTAAGTTTGAAGGTAATATCATTTGAGTCTCTCTCATCTCATTCTCTCTTTCTCCTTCAACATATCATTCTCTCTTCTTAGAATAGAGTTATCATCTTCGAGAAACATTATGGATAACTGTAACTTGGGCTCATTTTCAGATAGTTGGTCAGGCGAGAATAAAGTTCGAAGTGGGGAAAGCATCTACATCAATAGTCGTGATTATACAACTGAATTTACTACTGACCAGGTTATTTTTATGTTTGTATTATGTATATTCGTTATTTATTTTTAAAGTGTAGAAATTATGTATATTTGTTATTTATACATCTTCATTATTTTTTTATATAGATATTTGAAAGTAGAGAAGATATGATCAATTGGGCGAAAAGAGCTGGTCTAGAAAATAATATTGTGATAGTGATTAAAAATTCTGCTAATTTGAAAGGCGGTAAGCTGCCAAAGTGTCATCTTATGTGTGAAAGAAGAGGAAAGTACAAACCACCGCGGTATCTTATTGAAAGTCAATCCGTAGTTAAAAAATAGTGGGACAAAAAATGTGAATACCCATTTGAGCTGCGAGGTAAACCAAAACCAATGAGTATCAGATACCACTATTGGAGGTTATTGGTATCACATCCACAATGCGAACTTACTCACTTATGTTCGCATATCTTAGTAATGAGACGACTGGGCAACTAACATGGGCATTATCAATCTTGAAGAAATGAATGGTTGAAAAAGGAGCATCATTGCCATCAGTTTTTTTTTCAGATCGGGATTTGGGGCTTATTAAAGCCATTGAAACATGTTTTCCTATGGCTCGTCACATTCTTTGTATTTGGCACATAAATCAGTGCGTAATGAAGAAATGTAGTCCTATGATTGGTATACAATGGAAACACTTTTATTCATCATGGCACTCCCTTATTAATTCATCAATACAGTGGTCTTACCAACAGAAATAGGAGGTGATGCGCAAGGAGTTTAGACAATTCAATGGTGCTCTAAATTAACTTTGGGAGACATGGTTGTAAGTGTCCTAGACATGCCACATGATATTCTAAGCGTGATTATTGTGTGAATAAATCAAGAAAGTTACGGAATACTTGCGTTGATCGGATTTATGATTTCAAAAATTTCCATGGATGTTGAACCTTCTAAGCTCATGAGTGAGTATCCTTATCACCATCATTTGACTCCCTTAAGTGCTAACTTGAACAAATGGAACAAATTTGATCTCCTAAGGAGAAACAAATTTGCCCAAAAGAGGGAGGAGTGATCGGCCCTTCTCCAAGATGCACATGCCATTTGGCCGATTGCTTCAAAAGCAAAAGATGGCCAAAATGCTTCCTTTTCTTTCTGCCAGGCAAACAACAAAGGCAATTTTTGCCCTTTATTGCCATTTGGCTGATTCTCCAAGAGCAGCCATCAAAGGCCAATCGGCCAATTAAAAATTAGAAGCAATTAGCTTTGGCTTATTCGGCCAATTGAGAGAGAGAGCAAAAAGCTTTTGTTCATTTCTACCAAATGAATGAAGTCAATGGCATTAAATGAATAAGCAAAAAGCAAAAGTTAGAGAGTTTAAAAATTGGCCACAAAAGTAAAGCAATAAATGATCAGAGACCATTTTTGATTTCTATCGGCCAATTCTTATTTTTTCAATTTTGTGGCCATTTTGCCAATAGCCAATTAAGGTCATTCGATCAAATGCCATGTAGAGAGAGATTAATTTTCAAAATTAAATGTGTTGAGTGTTTTTCAAGTTTCCATCAAAACTCATCATCAAAATCAATCATCAAAGATGACTAATAATATAACTGAAGTGGACCCCACTTTAAATTCAAAATTCAAATGGGCTTGCTCAACACACTTCGGGCTCGGGTTCGTTTAATCTGATTAAACGAATTTTCGTCATGACACAATTAAATCCAATTTAATTAAATAATAATACCCAGTAAAACTATTACGAAAATCGCTTGCAAATTAATTCCAAATTAATTCGTTCGCTAAAATTAAAATCCAATTTAATTTCCCGTTGAAATCCGATTTCAATTAATATATCTAATATATTATTTAGCTCAATTAAATAAATTAAATAATAAAATCTAATTTAACTATTAAATTTATTTTACCGATTAATTCCAAATTAATCACGTTCTCTCCTCTCGACGAATTTAATCCCAGATTAATTCTTTCTCTGATAATTAATCTCAGATTAATTCTTGTCGTAATTAATCTCAGATTAATTTTCTCTCTCTAAATTAATCCCAGATTAATATTCTCTCTCTTAATTAATCCCGGATTAATATTGTTCGAGTCAAACATCATCGGTGAATCTTTGGGATGCGACCCAAGAGATCCCTGGATATATTGGTAGTAAATACGGTCATCGGAATATCCGAACACGTGCGTACCCGGTACCACGTACTTACCGATTTACAAGACATGATTGGCTTCTAGCAACACCGTGCCTACCCAATTCTCCAGAAATATTCTTCTACGGAATATATGATCTTTGTCAGGCGTCATATACGTAGTATTGCGTATTGCGATCCAGTATCGGATGTCACATGCTAGGCCTGGGGCTGGAGTTGTGTTTGCCCCGTACGAAACATATATCGGATCACTAGCAACTAGTCTCTTTATGATCGGAAAGTCATGACCTAGTCATACTTCCCCGATGGCTATAACACATAGAGTACCAGTTCTGTATCCCTGCGTGATCATCATATATGATCTTCTACGGAATATATGATCAATATTCTTCTACGGAATATATGATCTTTGTCAGGCGTCATATACGTAGTATTACGTATTGCGATCCAATATCGGATGTCACATGCTAGGCCTGGGGCTGGAGTTGTGTCTGCCCCGTACGAAACATATATCGGATCACTAGCAACTAGTCTCTTTATGATCGGAAAGTCATGACCTAGTCATACTTCCCCGATGGCTATAGCACTTAGAGTACCAGTTATGTATCCCTGCGTGATCATCATCTCCATATGACTGAAGTGATACTTCCATCTTGACATCACACCCAATACACTATGATTCTCAGTATACCCAGAAGAGGCGTACACGAAACCTGTTAAAGCCCTGGACGACCAAAACCAAAGTATATTGATTGTCGTAAGTATTAGCGATGCAAGTCTCAGGTTAAGATCAAATACACCTACCCTGATTCGGATTCCCATAGACACATAGTCATACTACCAATGGGATTCCGAGGGGTCTATCCAGAGCGAAGCTGTTTCCGTACCATCGGTTAACGGAACCTCCTATTACACTTGCATGAGTATCTAATACCCAAATATATGAGAACTATGCTGTTACGTTTCCATAACACGCACAAGTGTAATACTAGCCTATTCCGCATTATCGATGTCCATCTCGATAATACTACGACTAGGGATATTTAATGATTAAACCTTTGTGGATTAATACTGTCTCATATCTTATTAATCCGGAACTAATCATAAGGACTTTTATATCATTTATATATCCAGGTAATCCAATTACAAATGATAAAAGAGCAATTTCCTTTGTCACATAGTTAATTTGTACAACAACACCATGTTCTGTACAAATAGCGGTTCTATGGGTCATAATTGTCCAACAATCTCCCACTTGGACTATAGCCATCACTCAGGTGTTCTACACCTGAACTATGTACGGGTCGCTCAAAACCTCTTCTGAGAAACATCTTTCGTCAGCGGATTTAAAAGTTTATCATCTGATGTTATTTATTCGATTATCACATCGCCCCGATGTATGATCGAACGAATCAGATGAATTAGTTGAAGTACATACTTGGATCATTGATGAGACCACGGTTCTTTAGCCTGCGCTGTAGCCTAGCTCAGCTACTAACATAACTACTCCTAATCCAATAAGGATTATATAGATCCAAAATGCTTCCGTTGCTGCCTCAGCTGCAATAATGTTCCGTTTTTGTTGTTTATTCGGTAACAATATCTTGTTTAGAAGATTTCCAGCTCATTGTTCCGTTGTTCAAACTATATACGTACCCTTATTGCGACTTACAGTCATTTTCATCGGTTTGGAAACTTACAACGGTGAACCCAGTCACTCCAAGCTCTCATTCTCCATATACTCAGAAAGCATCTTTGGTTCATCCAAGATATTCAAGGATGTTCTTAACATCAATCCAGTGACCATCACTTGGATTGGCCTTATAGCGTCTACATATGCTCAAAGCATATGAAACATCAGGTCACGTACATTTCAAAACGTATGAACACTGAGAGAGTGTCAGCAGTTTTCTAGATCTATCCCAGTAGATCTTTATTCCTAGAATAAAGCCTGATTCTCTCAGATATTCCATGGAGAATTGTAATGAAAGCCAAGCTTTTAACGATTATATTATGGGAATGTTATTGCTAAGAAGCAATACATCATCAATGTATAGGCATTGATTGTTAGTGCACTCCCACTAACCCTCTTATATACACAAGAATTATTTTCGTTTTGAATTAAATCATATACCATTATGATTACATCAAAACGCTGGTTCCGAGAACGCAATGCTTGCTTCAATCCATGAATGGATCGGTTTAACTTGCAAACCTTGTTTGCATGTTTTGGCCCAACAAAACCGTCAGGATGTTCTTTACATCCTCCAAAAGGTTTCTGTTAAGGAAAGTGGTTTTGGCATCCAGCTGTCATATTTCATAAATGAAATATGCAGCAATAGCAAGCATCATCCGAATGGATTTAATCATGGCAACATGTGAAAAAATTTTGTCGTAGTCAACACTATGTCTTTGACGATACCCTTTCTGTACAAGCCTAGCTGTGTATATTTGTATGTTGTCATCCATGTATGTCTTCCTTGAAGACACATATAGTACCACTAGACACAATGCCTTCTGGTACATCAACCAGTATCCAAACTTGGTTGATATACATGGAATCCATTTCGGACTTAATGGCACTTTGCCATAAAAGGAGTCGATACCTTGTATCAATTCCTCATACGTAGCCGGTTTGTCTTCCTCAATAAGATTGACATCTTCATGAGGTGAGATCAGAAACCCATACCTCCCAGGTTGTTTTCTGACTCTCTCCGACCTACGCAGTTCTTGTGTATTCGAAGATTATTGGTACAGTTTCATCCCTGATGAACTATTGGTGTTCCGTAAAGGAGTCGGTGCCTGGAATAGTATTACTCCGATTTTCATCAAGTTTTACTTTCTTCCCACTTACCCCTGCATACAGGAATTCCTCTTAGGAAAACTGCATGGAGAGCAACAATTACATTGTTCTCTTGTGAGTTGTATAAGTACTCTACTTTGGTTTTCCTAGGACAACCTACAAATAGGCACTTATCCGAATTGGGTTCTAGTTTAGTATCATCCAAACATTTAGCGTATGCCCAGTATTCCCAATTCTTCAGGAATGAGAAACCCGGTTTCTTTCCTGTTCATATCTAATATGAAGTCTGTCTAATAGATTTTTATGGAACCTTATTCAAAATAAGTATTGCACTGTTTAGAGTGTATCCTCAGCTCAGAGCGACTCATATGTTTAAGTATTTTACATTATGGTCCAACAGTAATGTTTTAATGCTTAGCCGGTCTGTTTTCTTACTTCGTGTCGAAACACTTTGAATTTATCAAAAGTTTCTGACTTGTGTTTCATAAGATACACATAACCATAACGCGATGCCACATCCGTAAAGGTTACGAAGCATTCATATCCACCTCTAGCCTAGCTAGATATGGGCCCACTTACGTCACTATGAACGAGGGCTAACAGATCGGTGGCACTTGCACTTTTACCAAGTAAAAGGTATTTTAGGCACTTTGCCTAATAAACTAGATTCGTAGACATCATTTGAATTAGAATCAAATCCGTCCTAGTATCCATTCTTCGAAAGTGTTGATATACGAATCTTGTTAATGCATCCCAGATGACAATGCCACAAATAAGTCTCATTTGATTACTCAATTTGAGTTATTTGTTTGTCATGTTAGATGTTTGAGATTCACTTATATTCAAAATATAAATACTGTTATTCACATCTAATGTTTATATCTCAATATCATATTTATAAACAAAACACCTTGTGTTCTGGAATACAAAGGTATACCCGTAACGGGTTAAACTGGATACATAGATAATGTTCATAGTCAAACTAGATACATTATAACAGTCTCTTAATTTAAGTACATGCCCAAAGGCCAGTTCCAAAAATTTGATTTCTACGGCCAAAACAGCGACTCTCGTCCTGTTTTCGACTTGCAGGTCGATCTTATCTGAAGCCAGTCTCCTGCTTATCAGCAGATCCCGCACATCAGTACATATATTTATGTACCCACATCTAGTATCAAAAATCCAATTTTAAAACCAGTAGTGTACATGTTTATAACAAATATTCTTGAAGCCGAAACCTTGTCCCGCCTTCAATTCCTTCATGTCTGCCTTGTCCATACGGTAGTCACACTTCTAGTGACCCCGTTTGCCACAGTTTAGGCAGACAACTTGAGATATGTCCTTTTAAGAAGCTCTGGTTGTGCATAACGGATTGATCACTAAAGTTATCATTACAATGAGTCTTCCTAAGCTCATGCTCTTCTATTTGCTCAACTCCAGACTCATGTTTGAGAGGTTTCTCTATCAAATAGAATATCTTCTCAGCTCCCAGGACTATCCTGAAGTTCTATTCCCAATCTGAAAATTAGAGCCGTTTAAATACATTTTCACCCAGTATTATGTTCTAAACGCTAATCTTTCAGCCATCTTGATTGCTATAGTCTAACTATCCAATCAACGATTTCGGGTACAATTAAATGCAATGATTACTATAGTCTAACTATATAATCAACTACAATTGATTGGTTACATTCAGATGTATTGATTACTATAGTCCAACTATATAACCAACCACAAATGAAGTAGTTTGAATACAGTCCAACTGTTTGATTAAAACAACAATTGAATATTAGTCCAACTAATATATTTATAAATAATTAATGACGAAAAAGAAAATGAGCGCGTATTGGCAAGTATTTAAACGAAATTGCAAATTTAATACTTGCCTCCCACTATTTTTCGGCGAGCCTCTAACCCTCTGTGGAGTACTCGAGAAACCTAGTTTCCTAGTGGGCTAGGATCCCGTTAAATAACGCACAACCTTGACTTTGGCAAACATGTTATATGAAACTTAACTAGGTAGATCTCTAAGATCAATTGGATCTCATCCAATTCCCAGATCAAGTAGGTGGACCTCCAAGTCCGAAACATATATCCAATATATGCCAATATATCCAATATATTGTCTAACCTTTTCCTCTAAATCAACTAAGCCTTGGCTTTGGCTCAACAAGCTTAATGATTCTAGTTAAGCGTGACCCATTGACAGTGGGAAAGCTTCGTAATCGAGGTCGATGAACAAGAAGTGACCTTGACTTTGGCCAACAAATCACAACTTGCCCAAGAAGTACGATATGGAACAAAACTTTCGTGATTCAAACACATCCGCGATGGACAAAGGTCTTGACTTTGGCCAACAAACCAATGTTAATCTTGGATCTTGAGAGAGAATCACTCAATGGAAGGAAAAATGCTTAATATAAAATGAGGGTTTTTGTCACGTGTTAGCAACCAATTTATTATCTTTAATTAGGTCGCATCATACACCCTTAAGCATACATTCTAAAAGCATAATAAGGCGCAAATAAAATAATAATGATATGCGGATGGATATACGACAAATTATTCCTAGAACAAATCTCTCCATTTCCTCTCTCCCGCTAGCACTATTCTTACTTCTACCCAATTACATAATACTTCTAAAGAAACCTCATTTACATTGAGGGGAATTGGTGAGAAGATAAATACAATGAGAAAAGAGGTAATAGGTTGGACACACAGGTCCAATTTAATAAATTCTAAATTTATTACAACAATTTCCAAAATTGCCCTCACCCTTCTAATATCCATCTGATATACATTATTCATACATACATCCAAGTATTCACACAAAGCATGTTATCAATCAATCTAATCCAATTAATTAATCTTTGAATTAATAACCATCCAATGTTCATACAATAATTTGATTTGCGCGAGTCAAACTTGTTTAAGAATAAATACTCAAAGTAAGTATTCTTGAATTATATCGAACTACAATTTTAAATCCAATTTAAATTGTATCCAATACTAATTCATATTTAATTCCAAATTAAATAATTACACTTATCATGTGCCTTAAAGATTTGGATTCCAAATCCAATCAAAATGGGTCTCAAAGGCCCAATTAGTATCCAATACTATTCAATTAAAGTCCAATGGGCTTTTAATTAATTCTTTAGGCTTGGACTTTTGGCCAAAATGGATCTAACCCATAATGCCTAGGCCCAATAGGAATCACCATATGCCATAGAATCAATTTTGGCCCATTAGGCTCAATTAAATTATTAAAGGCCCAATAGTCATATTTTGGACTTTATAGAAATGGATTAGGCCCAAATATAATCCAAGACTAAAATTTGGCACAACCAAACCCATTAGCCCAAATACAACAAATTAAATTAATATATCATTTCAAATTAAATATTAATTCAATTAAAGTGCAATTAACACAATTAATTAATTAATCTAGTATTTCCAAAATACTAATTAATCTAATTAATCATGCTTAACATCTAATTTATGTCCAACACAAATTAATCAAAATCAATCTTTCAAACATGCTTCACACTCACGGCGATACATGAAATTAACATCCAAGTTTGATTTCAATCCAATTAAATCAACAATTAACATTCAATTTCATGTGAATCAACATATCCAATTGTCTAATTCAAAATTGACCATGAGCTTCCTCGGGTAATTTTCGGCCAAGGGGTAGGAAATAGGGAAAATTAATCTAATCAATTTTACACAATTCCAACAATGCACAAATCCAATTGAACATCATATAAACTCAACCAAACAATCAATTTAGGAAAAATCAAGCTCTAAGCATAAAATCCCAAATTAAAGTTTACAAACCCTAGAATCCAAACCATGCTTAGATCTCGCTCTGATACCATTGTAAGTGTCATAGACATGCCACGGGATCTTCTAAGCGTGATTATTGTGTGAATAAATCAAGAAAGTTGCGGAATACTTACATTGATCGGATTTAGGATTTCAAAAATTTCCATGGATGTTGAAGTTTCCAAGCTCATGAGTGAGTATCCCTATCACCATCATTTGACTCCCTTAAATGCTAGCTTGAACAAATGGAACAAATTTGATCTCCCAATGAGAAACAAATTTGCCCGAGAGAGAGAGGAGTGATCGGCCTTCTCCAAGATGCACAGGCCATTTGGCCGATTGCTTCAAAAGCAAAAGATGGCCAAAATGCTTCATTTTCTTTCGGCCAGACAAACAACAAAAATAATTTTTGCCCTTTATTGCAAAGGCCATTTGGCCGATTCTCCAAGAGCAGCCATCAAAGGCCAATTGGCCAATTAAAAATCAGAAGCCATTATCTTTGGCTTATTCGGCCAATTGAGAGAGAGTGCAAAAAACTTGTGTTCATTTCCGAAAATTATATTATGTGCCGGGTGTATATGTCATCTCTCTCACAGCAGGCGGGCCCCACACAGTTGTGAGGTCCGCCTGCTGTGAGAGAGATGACATATACACCCGGCACATGATATACCACCTCGTTCATTTCTACCAAATGAATGAAGTCAATGGCATTAAATGAATAAGCAAAAAGAAAAAGTCAGAGAGTTTAAAAATTGGCCACACTTTATAAAAGCAAAGCAATAAATGATCAGAGACCATTTTTTATTTCTATCGGCCAATTCTTATCTTTTCAATTTTGTGGCCATTCGACCAAGAGCCAACTAAGGCCATTCGGCCAAATACCATGTAGAGAGAGAGGTTAATTTCAAAAATTTAATGTGTTGAGTGTTTTTCAAGTTTCCACCAAAACCTATCATCCAAATCAATCATCAAATGTGACTAATAATGTAAGTGAAGTGGGCCCCATTTTAAATTCAAAATTCAAGTGGGCTTGCTCAACACACTTCGGGCTCGGGTTCATTTAATCTGATTAAACGAATTTTCATCGTGACACAATTAAATCCAATTTAATTAAATAATAATACCCAGTAAAACTATTACGAAAATCGCTCGCGAATTAATTCCAAATTAATTCGTTCTTTAAAATTAAAATCCAATTTAATTTCCTGTTGAAATCCGATTTCAATTAATATATCTAATATATTATTTATCCCAATTAAATAAATTAAATAGTAAAATCTAATTTAACTATTAAATTTATTTTACCGATTAATTCCAAATTAATCGAGTTCTCTCCTCTCGACGAATTTAATCCTAGATAAATTATCGACGCAATTAATCCCAAATTAATTCTTTCTCTGATAATTAATCCAAGATTAATTCTTCCCGTAATTAATCCAAGATTAATTCTTGCCGTAATTAATCCACGATTAATTTTCTCTCTCTAAATTAATCACAGATTAATATTCTCTCTCTTAATTAATCCCAGATTAATATTCTCTCTCTTAATTAATCACAGATTAATATTGTTCGAGTCAAACATCATCGGTGAATCTTTGGGATGCGACCCAAGAGATCTCTGGATATGTTGGCAGTAAATACGGTCATCGGACTATCCGAACACGTGCGTACCCAGTACCACATACTTACCGATTTACAAGACATGATTGACTTCTAGCAAAGCACTGTGCCTACCCAATTCTCCAGAAATATTCTTCTACGGAATATATGATCTTTGCCAGACGTGGTTTACGTAGTATTGCTTATTGCGATCCAGTATCGGATGTCACATGCTAGGCCTGGGGTTGGAGTTGTGTCTGTCCCGTACGAAGCATATATCGGATCACTAGCAACTAGTCTCTTTATGATCGGAAAGTCATGACCTAGTCATACTTCCCCGATGGCTATAGCACTTAGAGTACCAGTTCTGTATCCCTGCGTGATCATCATCTCCATATGACTGAAGTGATACTTCCATCTTGACATCACACCCAATACACTATGATTCTCAGTATACCCAGAAGAGGCGTACACGAAACATGTTAAAGGCCTGGATGACCAAAACCAAAGTATATTGATTGTCGTAAGTATTAGCGATGCAAGTCTCAGGTTAAGACCAAATACACCTACCCTGATTCGGATTCCCATAGACACATAGTCATACTACCAATGGGATTCCGAGGGGTCTATCCAGAGCGAAGCTGTTTCCGTTCCATCGGTAAACAGAACCTCCTATTACACTTACATGAGTATCCAATACCCAAATATATGAGAACTATGTCGTTACGCTTCCATAACACGCACAAGTGTAATACTAGCCTATTCCGTATTATCGATGTCCAATCTCGATAATACTACGACTAGGGATATTTAATGATTAAACCTTTGTGGATTAATACTGTCTCATATCTTATTAATCCGAAACTAATCATAAGAACTTTTATCATTTATATATCCAGGTAATCTAATTACAAATGATAAAAGAGAAATTTCTTTTGTGACATAGTTAATTTGTACAACAACATCATTTTCTGTACAAATAGTGATGTTATGGGTCATAATTGTCCAACAATGGTTACACCCTTACATAGACCGATTTGTTTCAGTGTGGATTGGTACATGTATGCACCTGGGAAGCAATTTAAGTCAGATGTATAATTATTTTATTTTTTTACTATTTAAATTATTGGCTATTATTGTAAATTTCACTAATGAAAAATACAATATTTTTTTAAATTACAGGCCAAAGTCTACACATTCGAGAATGAAATTATATTTGGGAAATACCATGTCATCCCTACAATTATCTTTTGAAAAAATACACAAGATGTTGAGAACTCAGTTGGGGAAATTCAAAAGTCATTCGAGAAATCTTTGAACATTCCACGACATTCACATTTGCGTGTGGAGATTTTTAATGAAATAAGGTGTCAGATTTCGTTAGAGGTGATTGAGTTTATTTATGATCAGCTGAAATGTGTTGATGAAACATGTCACCAACTAGCCGGCATGTGCAACTGCTCGTTCAAAATAATATATGGATTGCCATGTATGCACGATATTGCATATTGTCTTCATCTTTCCATCCCAAATTCGATACAAAATGTTGACGCACATTGGAGAAGGTTATCAATGCACATACACCAGTTCAATTATGATGCAACACGGCCTAACAAGATATCAAATGTTGTTGAATTATTACATGAGATGGATCCATGTATGCGAGAGCATATGATAGACAAGTTTCTCGATATGACAGATCCATCTCAAAGAACAGTTCGAGTCCCTTCGTATAACACTGAACATAGAGGTCGACCTACAGGCAGAGATGAGCAAAGAAAACGTCGCATACCTTTTTTTGGATATGCTTCCACTTCAGGATCTAGGGTCATTCAACCAACTGTACCGGCTCTAGGGAGATGGGGCCGTGGGAGGCGATCAACTCATGACCAATCTCAACTTCCATCGATCTGTGATACTTATATTCAGAAATTACCTGTGGCATATCAACGTTATATTTCTCACACTATTGACGTTCAAGCTGATGGTCATTGTGGATTCAGAGCAATAGCTGCACTAATCGGGTATGGCGAAGAAGGTTGGGGTCAAGTATGATGTGACCTTTTTGAAGAGATTCAACAAAATAAGGATTTATATTATCGACTTTATCCATCAAACGGATGGGCTGACAATCTATTACACTTACTGCATTTCTTCCAGTCGTCGGCACCAGAGGTACATTGGATGGACTCAATGAGTTTATGAATTGTCATCGCTTCGAGGTACAATCTTGTACTGCATACATTTGTTTAGAATATTTGGAGTTGTTTTACTCACTTGCCATTAAGGTCCCCTGTAGTTCCAGAGCAAGAGCTTCAAGAAATAGCTATTGCTTATGTTGGCAAACACTTTGTGCAAATTTTTTTACACCATCATTACCATGTACCACCCATCCCAATGTGGTGGTAGGAACATTCATCGTACGAAGCTAAAGAATGGGCCACTCGTTATATGATTCGTAATCAATTATGGTACGAAGTATTGGATATATCACCAAGTGCGTCAGGAGGAGACTTTGGAGGTAACATATATTAGAATTTATGTTTTTTATATTTTTAAGTGTATCTTTTTATGTTGTTATTTGTACTATTTTTAAATAAATATTTTTCTAATATACATGAGAACGTTTTTATAATACATAAGTAGTGTTAAATAAATTAAAAAATATTAATACTATTTATGTATTAATATTTTTTAATTTAATCAAATAAAATTAAATTATAAAATATATTTTTTGAAAATTTTTTTAAAAAAGAAAAAAAAAAGAAGAGAAGGGGAATCGCCCTCCCTTCTTCCTTTTTTTTTTTTTTTTTAAAGAATTTTTCAAAAAATATATATGTTTTATATATATATATGTATATATCAATAAATAAAAAAAATTGAATATATATGGTTTATTTGAAAATGGAATTTTGGTGAAAGGAAGAGGGCAAATAAGGAATTATAGGGGAGAAAAAAAGTAAAGTGTGGCAGAGGGAGGGGGGAAGATAAGCCCTCTTCAAAATTAGATGAAAATTGACTCAATTAACTTAAGATATTTAATGATAGTAGAGATGAAAATCAGGATGTCCTGTCCAGATATGATCTTGTCACATCTCGATTATGATTCTAGATGAAAAATAATTTCGAGTCCTGTCTAATTTTTTAATTTGGGAAGTAAAATTGTCTCGATGGAGCCCAAATCCTGATAGAGATTCATGACTTTCCAGGCTAAAATCCGAAATTTGGGAAGATTTTTCAGTCTCTATCCTGTCCTGATTTTTCATTCGAGACAAATAATTATCTCAAATCCCGGCCATAATTTTTATTCATGATGATTTTCATCCCAAGTATCGACCGAGATTCGAAATTTCTGTCAAACCTAAACAATAAGGATTAAAACTTGTATTTTTTTTTTAATTATAGAAACTAAAGTTTATATTTATATAATTATAAGAACTAAACTATTCTTATGTTAATTTATAAGATAATTGAGTGTAATTTTTCATAATTTTAATAATGTATTTTTTGGTTATTGTTTTACCACCAAGAGTTAAAGAGTTATTAAAATTTTATTTTTAAAAAAATTAACAGATTACTAGTTGACGTCCAAATTAATTTGAGATTGTAGGGGAGTGTGGTGCAAAAATAAATAAATAAATAAATAAATTATAAAGAAACAATAATTAAAAAACTTTATCAGGGGAATAGGGATGGCAATTTTACCCACAAACTCGCAAACCCGCAAAAACCCGCCCGCAATGGGTAGGATTTGGTAAATATATTAGTGGGTGCGGTGCGGGTTTGGTAATTTAAAGCAGAACCCGCTGCGGGTGCGGTGCGGGTTTGGTATTTAAGAAAAAAATGCGGGTATCCGCTGCGGGTATCCACATACCCGTAATATTATTTTTATTAATAATATTTAGGACAATATAAAAAAACCTTCATATAAAAACAACTAACAAAACCTAAACCTAAAACACTAATCCACAGTTCCACACTCTCACTCAGCCGCAGCCCGCAACCTGCCCAACTGAAGATTTTTTGCATGACTATTATTTTTTTTTCTAATCACACTTGTTAATAAAATTATAATGCAAAAATTTGGATTAAGTTCACATAATCAGAAACGGGAGAGGAGCAAAATAAGCTAGTGTTTGCTGCAATTTCAGTAGCTTTCCTGCTTCTTCATTACACTTACACCACTTGAGCCTTGTAAGTATCACTTTCATTACACTTAGCATAAAAAATATGACCAAAGGTTGGTGATTACTTTTTAGCTTATTGTCGATTGAGTTGACTAATTTAGATCATTATAATTATAAAGGGAATAACTCGTTTTAATTATGTTTATATGAAAAAATAAACATATGATACTGAGTATTTCATACATTATGTTATCTATGTACTGTATATACATACATTGCATGTTGTATATGTCAAATGAAAAACAAATGTGAAAACTACAGCTAGCAATTAAAAATAAATTATTTAATTAAAAAAATTATATTATTAAGAACACAAAATAATTCAATATTTTAAAAACCCGCAAAAAATCCGTTGGGTACCAATGCGGGTTTGGTAATTTATTTTTATTTGCGGTGCGGGTTTGGTAATGAAAATTAAAACCCGCAACGGGTATGGTGCGGGTTTGGTAATTTATTTACATATGCGGGTGCGGGTTTGGTAATGGAAAATCCGCACCATACCCTACCCACTGCCATCCCTACAGGGGAATATTTTTATATATAGTTTCAAGCAATTACTAAAAGTAGTGCACACGTGATGAGCAGTGTCCAAAGTTTGATAAAATCATATGCTATTATTATATTATAATCTTGTTTAATATTTAACTGGGCTAGTTTGAACCTAACCATAGAGCAATGGCCGCGTCGGTCACGAGGGATGTTGGGGAGAAATTCTCTTACGATAATACCCCTGGTCTTGCATCAAAATTACATCTGCCTCCCAGTCTTGCTGATAAGAATCTAGCTACATTCTGAACCAGATTTGATTAACGAACCCCTATCCACATACGGAATAGTAAGAACTTTTGTGGGCAATATTTGAGAAATCCAATACCACAATCAAAAGATACAAATCGACCTCAACAACCACTTTTAAATCAAAACGAAGGCATTCACCTCCGCAATTAGGATATGTTTACTAAATGGGAATGAAAATAGAGAATTAGAATGATCCACATTTCCAAAAGTGTACAAGTAATTGTTTGGTCACAGAGTGTCGTTGACTGCTAGAATACGTGAACGTGTCCGGAGAGTGGGTCCTCAAAATTAAAATTAATGATGATTGATTTCTAAAACAAACGATTGTTAATTGGGCCATCTAAAGTACGAAAGGAATGAACAATTAGACTAAAGCTAAAATGTTGAGAAATAAATAAATTCTGATGTATTGCAAGAAGAATTGTAAAATGAATACTTTGTTTACTAGAATTCTATTTACAAAAAGAAAGCTTGAATTGTTAAAAAATTAAAACTACTGAAAACCTAATTGTAAAGGGAATTAGAATCTTAAAAGATTTAATCTACTGGTTAAGATACTGAATTTGAGTTGTTACTTTTTGGATTAATTTGGGTGTCGATTCTCTCTTATCGTTGAATTTATAAGCTTCCTCACAAGAGATAACTAATCTCCCACTTCTTACTTTCTGTAACCGTGCACAATGTAACATCCCCGATCTGGAGATGCTACCGGTAGGGAATATGATGTATCATCCCCATGAGCCTTTGACTATAACCAGTATTACTAATCTCATTTCAAATATAATTTATACATGGGATTATAGCCCAACTTGTTGGACAATTATGACCCATAGCATCACTATTTGTACATAACATGGTGTTGTTGTACAAATTAACTATGTGACAAAAGAAATTGCTTTTTTATCATTTGTAATTGGATTACCGCGATATATAAATGATAAAAGTCCAAATGATTAGTAACAGATTAATAAGATATGAGACAATATTAATCCGCTAAGGTTGAATCATTAAATATCTCTAGTCGTAGTATTATCGAGACTGGACATCGATAATGCAGAATAGACTAGTATTGCACTTGTGCGCGTTGTGGGAGCATAACTGCATAGTTCTCATATATTTAAGTATTGGATACTTATGCAAGTGTGATAGGAGGTTGTGTTTACCGATGGTACGGGAACAGCTTCGCTCTGGATAGACCCCTCAGAATCCCATTGGTAGTATGACTATGTGTCTATGGGAGTCCGAATCAGGGTAGATGTATTTGGTCTTAACCTGAAACTTGCATCGCTAGTACTTGCGACAATCAGTATACTTTGGTTTTGGTCGTCCGGGGCTTTAACAGGTTCTGTGTACGCCTCTTCTGGTATACTGAGAATCGTAGTGTATTGGGTGTGATGTCAAGATGGAAGTATCACTCCAGTCATATGGAGATGATGATCACGCATGATACAGAACTAGTACTCTTTAGTAGTGTAGTCATCGAGATAATATGACTAGGTCATGATTATCCGATTATAGAGACTAGTTACCAGAGATCCGATATATGCTTCTTACGGGGCAGACATAATTCCAGCCCCAGGCCTAGCATGTGACATTCGATACTGGATCACTATACGCAATACTACGTATACTACGCCTGATATAGATTACATATTCCTTAAAAGAATATTTCTGGAGAATTGGGTAGACACGGTGCTTTGCTAGAAGTCAACCATGTCTTGTAAATCGGTAAGAACGTGGTACTAGGTACGCACATATTCAGATACTCCGATGACCGGATTTACTGCCAACATATCCATGGATCTCATGGGTCGCTTCCCGAAGATTCACCGAATGACGTATGACTCGAACATAATTAATATTTGATTAATTGGAAGAGAGAGAAAATTAATCTAAGATTAATAACAGATAATTTTATATGGGATAAAATTCAATTAATAGAGAGAGAACGATTAATTTGGAATTAATCGATAACATAATATATTTGATATATTAAATGAAATTAGATTTCATAACAGAATTAAAATTAGATTTTAATTCGGGCGAACGAATTAATTTAGAATTAATTTGCGAGCGACTTTAATAGTAATTTTACTAGGCATAATTATTTAATTAAATTTGATTTAATTAAGTCGCAACGGAAAATTCGTTAATTCGGAATTAACGAACCCGGGCCCGGGATGTGTTTGCGGGCCCACTCCGATTTTGAATCAAGTGGGGCCCACATCAAGTCACATCATTAGTCACTTTTAGTGATGGAAGTCACATCATTTTTTTGTGATGTGTGTCAAGTCACCTTTTGGTGATGGAGGTGGTTGAGAGCATTAAATGCAATTTTGCTCTCAACACACTTTGTTGATTTTTGGAAAATCATAACACACACACAAATTGAAAAACAAAAGAACTCTCCCTCTCCAACTCTCTCTTGGCCGAATGGCCTTCCTTTCTTCTCATTTTCTTGGCTTGGCCGAGAACCACAAGGAAGAATTGGAAGATTTTTGTTGCAAAATTCTTCCATTGCTAGCACATAAAGAGATCATTCAAAGGTGATAGGGAAACCTTTCCCATGAGTTTGAAATTCAAGAATCAAGCTTGGAAGCTCAACATACATCAAAGAGAGGAGCTTGGAGCAACTACACAAATGTTGGATTTTTGTATTCTCTACATCCATTAGCCGATCAAAGTCAGTATTTTTCCGCAACTTACTTTGTTGTATTCACATGTTTCATGCTCAATATGATCTTGGTTTGACCTAGAAAACCCAACAATGGTATCAGAGCCTAAATTAAGCATGAAATATTTTAGGGTTCTTAATTTTGAATTTGGGTATTTTGATTTGAGCATGATTTGATCAAATTATTTGTTTGAGTATGCTTACATGTTGATAACTTAGAGTTATGCATGATCAATTTGAAGAAAAAATAATTTGATTAAATTTCCCCAAATTGAGAGGCTTGGCCGAATGGGATATGAACCCTAATGTCATGGTGATTTTGATTTTAGACCATTGGATGTGTTTAAGATGAATGGATAAGTTGATTTGTGATTTAATTGGATTGAAATCAAAATTGATGAAACAAATCCACTATTGCCGTGACATGTAGTAGCATGTAATGAGATGATTTTGTTTCAATTGTGTTGGACATGAATTGAATATAATAATGCATGATTAATTAATTAAATTGATGTTTTGGAAATGTTAATTTAGATAATTAATTAGTGCAATACACTTTAATTAAATAATTATGATATTTGGAATATTGTGATTAAATTAATTGGGCTTAATTTGGAATTGGGCTAATAATGTTGTATTTGTAGGGGTTTTATTGCGGAAATTCGGTAAAGCATCGGAATAGTGGAAAATCAAAATTTTCCGATTTCAAAAATTTTTCTCAGATTAATAAAATAAACTTTTTTATTTTATTATCCAATAATAAAATTATGAAATAAAACACTATAAATGAAATTTAAGTGAATTTACCGAATTACCCATAAACCAAGCATTTTGTTTATTTTAATCCGAAATTGTTCGAAACGATTTTGGATGATTCTAAATCATTACATATATGAATTTAACATGTCATACATATTGAAATTCAAATTGTAACAAAAATTCCAAAAATAAACCCCCAAGGCCGAGAGCTTCAAGGAAGCACCAAAGTGTGCATTTTCATTTTCAATGTTCAAAACACATCCAAATGAAATCCAATCAACATAAGATTTAATATGTATCATATACACATCCAAATATACCATATAAATGAAAAGCCCCAAATTTGGAAGTGGTCTTAAACCCTAATTTTTTATTTTCTTCAAATTGGACAAATTAGACCAAATTAACAAAATCCAACACTTCAATCATGTTTCTTCCATCCAAATCAAGTCTCAACACAATGAAATAACTATAGATCAAATCTAAGTCATTTAAGAGTGGGTCAACAACTCTAGATTAGCAACAAGTTTCTTAAACTTTCAAAAGAATACTAGTTAACATTTTATAAGCATTCTATTGAATTTTATACATGCTCAACACTTTCCAAATCTTTCATCCATCAAAAATACAAAGAACAAAGAATATAAAAACAAAAGAAACTCATAGCATGAAGCCTAGAACTCAAGGAACGTTTTCCTCTCTAATAGCAAGTTAGAAAAACTTACTAAAAACCAAGCTTTTTCTTGTTAATAATATTTACATTAAATATTATTTACATTAAATATTAAATACATATATCATTTATGTATAATTAAATATTGAATTTATGTATAATATTTACATTAAATATTAAATACATATATTCATTTATGATATTAGTCAAATATCTCATTTTGATAATTAATTAATGTGTATTTGAATTAATCAAACATTAAATGCAAATACACAAAAATTAAGGAAATGACTATCGGGTCCCTACACATGTATTTTGCGTTTAACCTTTAAACGACTTTATAAATAATCAATATTATTTATAAATGTTTCCCTAGTCATCTACGAGTAAATTTCATTAGTGAGACTCTCTAGATTCAGGCATATTCGTCACGAAATCCAATTTCGTGTCCATAATTTATCCACTCGTAAATTATGACGATCACGGATAAACTTGCTGAATCATACAGGTCGAGGTCATGGCAAATGTATAATTCCTCCGTCACAGGTATCCGGATAAATCTCAGAGATATAGATGTAAACGTCAAATCTCTATAGGGATTATCCAGTCGACTATTCTATTAGCAATCTCAAAAAGAACATTTAGAACTAACTTCTAAATTGTACCACGGGCCCATGGTTTTTATCTGATTGCTAATCATATGGACTACCTATGCTCTGATACACATAACTGACGGATCCTATCTTGATACACACAGGACACCCTGAGGATCTATCTACACCCAACGAACAGGCGGAGGTCTGATCTTAATAGATCGGTGACGTGACTGTCATCTAAGTGTAGAAGATGTCTCATGTGCCCACAGTGGCATCTCAAGTCTAAGAATCACAAGTGCTACTCAACCCGAAAATATTCTTATTGACTTTGGTGTACCATCCATTAAGAATCTTCGGTGAGTCGTTCAATGTTTATCCGCTATAAACACCTACGTCTATACTAGTCTCCAAGACTTATGTCTCATTGAGAAACCATTGGAATCATATATTTCAGTATACAACATTTATCGGTCTCAACAGGTTTTACTATACTGACCAAGTAGTGTAAACCTTGACCAGGAACAGTCTGAGAATGACAACGTCATGATACAACTCAATGTCAGTTGCGACGCTTTTGTAACTGCACCATGATTAGTCATTCTAAGGTCATTACGTCTTTACCATATTAAAAGATACATTATATTATAGAAACTGTATATATTATTCAAAATAATAATGTTTTACAGAAGTATTCATAAAGAAATACAACTGGGAATTGGCGCTCTGAGCACCAACCCCAACAAAAACTCCCACTTGCTCTAGTGCCAATAACGATTGTATCTAATACCCATCGACTCCATGTGTTTATCAAACAACTTCGGAGGTATGGCATTCGTCTGCGGGTCCGCTACATTATCTTCACTCGGTACCTTGCACACGATAATATCCCCTCGCGACACAATCTCTCGAATGATGTGGTACTTGCGTTCCACATGCTTCGACTTCTGATGCGCCCTCGGTTCCTTTGCTTGCGCAATGGCTCCAATATTATCACAGTATAACGGAATCACATTCTCGATACTTAGGACAACTCCCAATTATGTGACAAAGTTCTTTATCCACACAGCCTCTTTTGCAGCTTCAGAAGCTGCAATATATTCTGCCTCAGTGGTGGAATCTGCTGTTGATCCCTGTTTGGAACTCTTCCAACAAACTGCACCTCCGTTAAGGGTAAATACGAATCCAGATGTAGACTTTCTATCATCGGGATCCGATTGGAAATCAGAATCCGTATACCCGTTAACTTGCAGTTCGTTTCCTCCATAAATTATTAACTTATCCTTAGTACCTTTAAGATACTTGAGGATATGTTTAATGGCCATCCAATGGTCATTACCTGGATTGGACTGATATCTGCTAGTTACGCTAACAGCGAAACTGATATCAGGCCTTGTACATAACATGGCATACATTATGCTACCCAAACACGAAGCATAAAGTTGGTTAGATATTCTAACCTTCTCATCTTCTGTTTGTGGACTCATCTTCTTTGAAAGATGAATCCCATGTCTGAACGGTATGTTTGCTGTCTTAAAGTTACCAAAATTATACCGTTCCAAGTTCTTATCTATGTACGATGATTGGGATAACCCAATCAGCCTCATTTGTCTATCTCTATAGAGTTTTATCCCTAAAACATAGGAAGCTTCTCCCAGGTCCTTCATGGAGAAATTCTTACAGAGGTACGCTTTGACGCTTTGTAACATTCCTAAATCATTCCCAATGATTAGGATGTCATCAACATATAGTACTAAAAATACGACCATGCTCACACTGGCCTTCTGATACACACAGGATTCTTCCGAATTCTTGAGAAAACCAGACGATCTAATAATCTCGTTGAATCGAATATTCCAACTTCGTGAAGCTTGTTTAAGTCCATAAATGGACTTCTTAAGCTTACATATCATACCCGAGTTTTCGCTGGATGCAAAACCTTCCGGCTGTTCCATATAGATTTCTTCATCAAGAAATCCATTTAGAAAAGCCGTTTTGACATCCATTTTCCAAATCTCATAGTCATGATATGCAGCTATAGTAAGCAAAATCCGAATAGACTTAAGCATTGCTACTGGCGAAAAAGTTTCATCGTAGTCGACGCTAGGTCGTTGCGTATAACCTTTTGCTACCAGTCGGGCCTTGTAAGTTTCAACCTTACCGTCAGGCCCGCGCTTCATTTTGTAAACCCATTTACAACAATTCCTTCGGGAAGCGGAACTAAGTCCCAAACTTGATTCTCATGCATTGAGTCTAAATCGGATTTCATGGCACTTTGCCATTTCACGGAGTCGATGTCCAACATCGATTCTCTATAGGTGAAAAGATCAGTCTCTTTAACTAAGATAACATCTAGACTCTTTTCTTGTATCAAATACAAGCGTTCAGGAGGTCTATATACCCTTTCTGACCTACGAAGTGTGTGTGTTGAAGGCCATTCATCTACTTGAACTTCAGGTTCCTCCGTTGGTTCGTTGTTTTCAGGTTAGACTTCATCAAGTTCAACATGTCTATGATTAACACCTTCTGACAAAAATTCTACTTCTAGAAATTTTACGAAGCGAGCTACGAACACATTTCGATGCTCGGTATCATAGAACAGATATCCCCTCGTATTCGAAGGATATCCGACAAACCCAAAATTTTGCCCTCGAGGCGAAAGCTTATCTTGCTGAGTCACCCTGGCATGGGCAGGACAACCCCAAACCTTAATGTAACTAAGATTTGGTCTCCTACCGAACCATATCTCATACGGAGTCGTAGGAACATCTTTTGAAGGAATCTTATTCAAAAGACATGCAGCTGTTAAAAGAGAGTATCCCCATAAATAATAGGGCAAATCTGTGAAACTCAACATCGATCGGACCATATCCAATAAAGTCTGATTTCTCCTCTCAGATACTCCATTGTGCTGTGGATTACCTGAAGGAGTATATTGAGCGAGAATCCCATTCTCCTTCATATAATCCATGAACTTACCACTCATATATTCACCGCCTTGATCAGATCGAAGGCATTTAATATATTGACCAGTTTGTTTTTCTACTTCATTTCGGAACTCTTTGAACTTTTCAAAGGTTTCCGATTTATGTCGCATCAAATACACATAACCGTACCCTGACAAATCATCGGTAAAGGTAACGAAGTACGAATAACCACTGTGAGCAGTCTGACTTAGTGGACCACATACATCATAATGTACGAGTTCCAGTAAGTTAGTGGCACGATGTCTAACACCAGAAAATGAGGCTTTGGTCATCTTACCCTGAATACAGGATTCACAAGTTGGATAGGATTCAATGGTAAGATCTGGTATCAAACCATTCCTAACCAATTGGGTAAGGCGTTTAACGCCTATGTGACCCAGCCGCATATGCCAAAGTTCAGTATTATTAATTACAGGTAAACTACGTTTATTAACTCCAGTATTTAAAATATCTTTTGAAGTTTGCAATGTATAATGACCATGCTGGTTTTGACAACAAAGGATCTGAATATTACTTTTATCATATAAATACAAAGAAAAGTTCTTAATATTAATACAAAATCTTTCTGTATCCAATACAAAAAATGATATAATATTAGCTACACATCCAGGCACAAAATGACAGTCATTTAACAAAAGTGTCCCATTCGGCAATGAGATCTCGCATACTCCCACTGCAACTGCATCCAAAGAGTCTCCACTCTCGAATCGCAACTGCATCTCTCCAGGCTTCAGTCTTTTACTTTCCTTCAGCACCTGCAACGAATTGCAAATGTGAATGGGACAAGCAGAATCTAAAATTCAGTTGGATGTAACGGCTTCACAAGCCAAAGATATATCAATAACTGGAAAAATAAATGTACCTGATGTAGATGCTCTATCCCTCCTCAGCTGGGCTATGTAGTCAGGACAGTTCATTTTCCAGTGCCCGACTTTACTGCAGTGATGGCATTTGTATTCAGAAGCCCTCTTGGGCTTTGCTATCTTTGCATGTGGTTGAGGACCAAAACCCTTCTTCTTCTTCCCTTTCTTCTTCTCTCACTTTGATCCAATCTGGGAAGAAGCAGAAAGTGAAGTAGGTCTTGGAGGGCGAGTCGGTACTTCATTCTTGAGGTCCTCTTCCGCCGTGAGTAACATCCTATGTAGCTCTTAGTAGGTGCAGATAATCCCATTCATGTTGAAATACATCACAAATTAGCGATAAGAAGCTGGGAGCGAACCAAGAATGACACTCCTACCAAGAATGTCATTCAGAATGAGATTATGTTGCCTCAGTTGATCGATCAAATCGATCATCTGAAGAACATGTGGGCTAACAGCTTGCCCCTCATCCAATCGCGCATGGAACAGTTCCATTGCGACCTTGTGAACAACTACTTGTTCTTGGTTCTTAAACGATTGTCTTAATCGTGTCATCATACCAAAAGCATCTGGCATGCCATAATATTTTTTCTTGAGTCCCGGGGAAAGCGAACTTAAGATGTATGATTTAACTCTTAAATCATCATCCTTCCAAGATTGGAAGACTTCGCGTTCTTCCGGAGTAGCATCCTCTCCACAGCAAGGGGTAGTGGACCCTTAAGAACATATCCCACCTTCTCGGAGTCGAGGACAATCCTCAAATCCAATTCCCAATCGGCGAAGTTATCAGCGCCTTTTAGTTTGTTCGCATCAAGCATACGCGCAAACTGATTTGTGGATGGTGCCGCCATCGCAAATCTATCATATAGATCACGAAAAACGGTTTGCAGAAATTTAAGTAGTTTCATATAATATCATAAGCATAAACTAGATAATGGATTTTTAATCTAAAAATGGCTCTCCCACTAAATCATGCAATACTGTAATCCCCAAAGAGAATACAAAGATTTAATAATTAAATTAAATACAAATAGTGAAAAGTGGATCCCGTGAATATATTTCAGCTCACAACAGAGGCACGGTCTCGCCTACGTATATTCATCAGGTAGACAACTCATTTGTCAATCACACACTAGTGACTCCTGGGTTTCCGGTCCTGGTCGTTTCTCGTTGTCGCTGCTAAGGCAGGCCCACAAGGAGATGTACCAAGGTTAAACTCGTCAATGATAAACTCAAGTTACTTGCGTAACCCTGACAGCTAGGGCACGATCAGGATTCCGCTTTCGCTTGAATTTATCTAGTATCTGATATACATCCGTTATAATTAAATCTCTATCGGCTACACCCTCACAACAGAGGCACGGTCTCGGATGTAGTCACAGAGAAATATTTATAAACCGTATTGACAAGACGGACCGCATAACATGCATCAAATACATAATTACATTTAAACCTTATTAATTAGGGATTTTCCGCTAAGTGTCATACACCATAAATCTAATCAAATTAGAATATAACATGCATGTATAAAGTCAAGAAAACATGATTAAACATTGAATTAAAGGGCTAATCATATTAGGGGGCCTAGAATCAGACTTGCTCTAATACAATTTTATAAGGGTTTTATTGCGGAAATCCGGTAACGCAGCGGAATAGTGAAAATCAAAATTTTCCGATTTCAAAACTTTATCTCAGATTAATAAAATAAACTTATTTATTTTATTATCCAATAATCAAATTATGAAATAAAAAACTATAAATCAAATTTATGTGAATTTACAGAATTACCCCTAAACTAATCATTTTGTTTATTTTAATCCGAAATTGTTCGAAACGATTTTGGATGATTCTAAATCATTACATATATGAATTTAACATGTCATACATATTGAAATTCAAATTGCAACAAAAATTCCAAAAATAAACCACCAAGGCCGAGAGCTTCAAGGAAGCACCAAAATGTGCATTTTCATTTTCAATGTTCAAAACACATCCAAATGAAATCCAATCAACATACGATTTAATATGTATCATATACACATCCAAATATACCACATAAATGAAAAGCACCAAATTTGGAAGTGGTCTTAAACCCTAATTTTTTAATTTCTTCAAATTGGACAAATTAGACCAAATTAACAAAATCCAACACTTCAATCATGTTTCTTCCATACAAATCAAGTCTCAACACAATGAAATAACTATAGATCAAATCTAGGTCATTTAAGAGTGGGTCAACAACTCTAGATTAGCAACAAGTTTCTAAACTTTCAAAAGAATACTAGTTAACATTTTATAAGCATTCTATTGAATTTTATACATGCTCAACCTTTCCAACTCTTTCATCCATCAAAAATACAAAGAACAAAGAATATAAAAACAAAAGAAACTCATAGCATGAAGCCTAGAACTCAAGGAACGTTTTCCTCTCTAATAGCAAGTTAGAAAAACTTACTAAAAACCAAGCTTTTTCTTGTTTTTCTTTTCTTTTCTTCAAGTTTATTTGTTTTCCTTTTAATGGAGTTTTTGATAAGTATTTCAAGGTTATAAAACCCTAAATGAAAACAAAACAATAGATACCAAAAGAATAAGCCTTGGTCGAAAATTTGGTAAATAAATAACTAAATATTTGTTTTTTTGTTTCATTTAATTTTTCTTTCAACTTGTTAACTTTAATCATCAAACCATTTAATGAATTAAAGTTAGTCAACAATTGCAACTCAAGCCATTAATAAAATATCATAACTTTAATATATTTATATTTTAATTAATTTAATCATTTAACAATTAAATAATTAATTAATTAATTAAATACAAATATATTAAATATATGTACAATATTTACATTAAATATTAAATACATATATTCATTTATGATATTAGTCAAATATCTCATTTTTTCAATTAATTAATGTGTATTTGAATTAATCAAACATTAAATGCAAATACACAAAAATTAAGTAAATGACTATCGGGTCCCTACACATGTATTTTGCATTTAACCTTTAAACGACTTTATAAATAATCAATATTATTTATAAATGTTGCCCTAATGCTTTACGAGTAAATTTCATTAGTGAGACTCTCTAGATTCAGGCATATCCGTCACGAAATCCAATTTCGTGTCCATAATTTATCCACCCGTAAATTATGACGATCACGGATAAACTCGCTGAATTATACAGGTCGAGGTCATGGCAAATGTATAATTCATCCGTCACAGGTATCCGGATAAATCCCAGAGATATAGATGTAAACGTCAAATCTCTATAGGGATTATCCAGTCGACTATTCTATTAGCAATCTCAAAAAGAACATTTAGAACTAACTTCTAAATTGTACCATGGGCCCATGGTTTTTATCTGATTGCTAATCATATGGACTACCTATGCTCTGATACACAGAATTGACGGATCCTATCTTGATACACACAGGACACCCTGAGGATCTATCTACACCCAACGAACAGGCGGAGGTCTGATCTTAATAGATCGGTGACGTGACTGCCATCTAAGTGTATAAGATGTCTCATGTACCCACAGTGGCATCTCAAGTTTAAGAATCAAAAGTGCTACTCAACCCGACAAGATTCTTATTGACGTTGGTGTACCATCCATTAAGAATCTTCAGTGAGTCGTTCAGTGTTTATCCGCTGTAAACACCTACGTCTATACTAGTCTCCAAGACTTATGTCTCATTGAGAAACCATTGGAATCATATATTCCAGTATACAACATGTACCGGTCTCAACGGGTTTTACTATACTGACCAAGTAGTGTAAACCTTGACCAGGAACAGTCTGAGAATGACAACGTCATGATACAACTCAATGTCAGTTGCGATGCTTTTGCAACTGCACCATGATTAGTCATTCTAAGGTCATTAAGTCTTTACCATATTAAAAGATACATTATATTATAGAAACTGCATATATTATTCAAAATAATAATGTTTTACAGAAGTATTCATAAAGAAATACAACCGGGAATTGGCGCTCTGAGCACCAACCCCAACAGTATTTGGGCTTAATGGGCTTGGTTGGGCCAAGTTTGGTTTAGGATAATTGGTTGGATCCAATTGGACCTAAAACCATTCCATAAAGTCCAAATATAATAATTGGGCCTTTAAAAATTTAATTAGGCCTAATGTGCCAAAATTAATTTTGTGGCAAAGGGTGATTCATTATTGGGCTTTGGTTGCCAAAGTCCATGCCTTATGAATTAATTAAAAGCCCATTGGACTTTAATTAAAATTGACATTGGATGTTAATTGGGCTTTGAGACCCATAAAGATTAGATTTAGAATCTAAGTCGTAAAGGCATATTAAAAAGTGTAATTATTTAATTTGGAATTAAATATGAATTAGTATTGAATACATATTAAATTGGATTTAATATTGTAGTTTGATATAATTCAAGAATTTATACTTTGAGTACTTATTCTTAAACGAGTTGGACTCGTTCAAATCAAATCGTTGTTTGAACATTGGATGGTCATTAATTAAAGATTAATTAATTGGATTAGATTGATTGATAACATGCTTTATGTGAATACATGGATGTGATGTATGAATAATGTATATCAGATGGATATTAAATGGGTGAGGGAAATTTTGGAAATTGTTGTAATAAATTTAGAATTTATTAAATTGGACCTGCGTGTCCAGCCTTTATCTCTCGATTTTTTGTAATTCTCTTCTCACCTATTCCCCTCAATGCAAATGAGGTTTCTTTAGAAGTGTTATGTAATTAGGTAGAAGTAAGAATAATGCTAGCCGGGGAGAGGAAAATGAGTGATTTGTTCTAGGAACAATTTGTGAGATATCCATCCGCATATCATTATTAATTTATTTACCGCGCCTTATTATGCTTTTAGAATGCATGTTTAAGGGTGTATGATGAGACCTAATCAAAGATAATAATTGGTTGCCAATTACGCGAAAAACCATAAACAAATATTAAGCATTTTCCTTCCATTGAATGATTCATTCTCAAGATCCAAGATTGGCACTGGTTTATTGGCCAAAGTCAAGACCTTTGTCCATCGCGGATGTGTTTGAATCATGAAGGCGTTGTTCCATATCGCATGTCTTGTCCAAGTTGTGATTTCTTGGCCAAAGTCAAGATCACTTCTTGTCCATCGACATTGATTACGAAGCTTTCCAAAGTCAATGGGTCCCGCTTAACTGGAATCATTAAGCTTGTTGTGACAAAGCCAAGGCTTAGTTGATTCAGAGGAAAATATATTGGATATATTGGCATATATTGGATGTATGTTTTCGGACTTGGATGTCCACCTACTGGATCTAGGAATTGGATGGGATCCAATTGATCTTAGAGATCTACCTAGTTAAATATCATACAACTTGTTGGCCAAAGTCAAGGTTGTGTGTTATTTAACGGGATCCTAGCCCACTAGGAAACTAGGTTTCCCGAGTACTCCAAAGAGGGTTAGAGGCTCGCTGAAAAATAGTGGGAGGCAAGTATTAAATTTGCGATTTCGTTTAGATACTTGCCAATACGCGCTCATTTCATTTTTCGTCATTATTTAAATATATATTAGTTGGAATAATATTTAATTGTTTTTTTAATAAAACAGTTGGACTGTATTCAAACTACTTCATTTATAGTTGGTTATATAATTGGATTATAGTAATCAATATATTTGAATTTAACCAATCAAATAGTAGTTGATTATATAGTTAGACTATAGTAATCATTATATTCGATTGTACCAGAAATCGTTGATTGGATAGTTGGACTATTGGAATCAAGATAACTGAAAGTTTAGTGTTTAGAACATAATCCTGGGTGAAAATGTCTTTAAACGGCTCCAATTTTCAGATTGGGAATAAAACCTCAGGATAGTCCTGGGAACTGAGAAGTTATTCTATATGATAGAGAAACATCTCGGGCCTGAGCCCGGAGTTGAGCAAATAGTGGAGCATGAGTTTTGGAAGACTCATGGTGATGATAACTTTATTGCTCAATCCTTTATGCTTAATGCAATGACTTTTTAATTTTGTCGTCAAAACTAAGGATTAGATCCTGATACCATGATGTTGAAATTAAAGATCTTCATAGATCTAATCTTAGATCTTACAGGTACAAATTAAAAAAGAAGCTCTTTCGTTCGCGTATGTCAGAGGGTACATCTGTCGAGCACTAGGTGTCACAGATGATTGCTGACATCGATCAGCTAGGTTAGCTGGGCATTACCTACGTTGCCGAGACTACCAAAGATTTGATCTTATAGTCTCTACCCGAAAGCTGGGGCAGGTTTATTATAAACCAAGAGAAAACTCTTGGAGAGTTGATGGCTATGCTTTAGGAGGCGGAGCCAGAGCTTCTAAAATGGGCAAAGGCAAAATCGTCACAGTCTTCTAGGAAGACAAATGACATATCCCAAGATTTCTGCCTAAATTGTGGCAAACGGAGTCACTGGAAGTGTGACTGCCATATGGACAAGGCAGACATGAAGGAAGTGAAGGTGGGGCAAGGCTACGGCTTCAAGTAAGTTTGTCATAAACATGTTCACTATTAGTTTCAAAATTGGATTTTTGATACTAGATATGGTACATAATATGTACTGATGTGCATAATCTGCTGATTAGCAGGAGACTGACTTCATATGAGATCTGCCTACGAGTCAAAAATGGGACGAGAGTCGCTATCTTAACCGTAGAAACCTAAGTTTTGGAACTGCCATTGGGGCATGTACTTAAATTAGGAAACTGTTATAATGTACTTGGTTTGACTAGAAACATTATCTCTATATCTAAGTTTAACCCGTTGCGGGTATAACTTTATATTCTAGAACACTAAGTGTTTTGTTTATAAAGATGATATCGAGATAAACACATTAGATGTGAATAACAGTATTTATATTTAGAACATAAATTAATCTCATACATATAGCATGGCAAACAAATAGCTCAAACTGAATTAATCAGATGAGACTTATTTGTGGCATTGTTGTCTGGGACACATTAACAAGACTCGTATGTCCATACTTTCGAAGAGTGGGTACTAGGACGGATTTGATTCTAATTCAAATGATGTCTACGAATCTAGTTTATTATGCAAAGTGACTAAAACACCTTTTACTTGGTAAAAGTGCAAGTGCCACCGATCTGTTAGCCCTCGTTCATAGTGACGTAAGTGGGCCCATATCTAGCTAGGCTAGAGGTGGATATGAATACTTCGTAACCTTTACGGATTTGGCATCGCGTTACGGTTATGTGTATCTTATGAAACACAAATCGGAAACTTTTGATAAATTCAAAGAGTTTCGACACGAAGTATAAAACAGATCGGCAAGAGTATTAAAACATCACGATTGGACTGTGATGGAGATACTTAAGCAATAAGTTTCTCAATAACTTGAAAAAGTATGAAATTCTTTCGTAGTGGACTCCTCCCGAAACACCTCAATTTGATGGTGTGTCCGAATAGAGAAACCGAACTTTGTTAGACATAGTTAGGTTAATGATGAGTCGCTCTGAGCTACCAATTTCCTTCTGAGGATACACATTAAACAATGCAATACTTATTTTGAATAAGGTTCCATGAAAAATCTGTTAGACAGTTTTCATATTAGATATGAACAGGAAAGAAACTAGGTTTCTCAATCCTGAAGATTTGGGAATGCTGGGCATATGTTTGGATGATACCAAACTAGAACCCAAATCGGATAAGTGCCTATTTTTAGGTTATCCTAAGGAAACCAAAGTATAGTACTTATACAACTCACAAGAGAAAAATATAATTGTTGCTCTCCATGCGGTTTTCCTAAGATGAATACCTATATGCAGTGGTAAGTGGGAGGAATGTAAAACTCGATGAAAATCGGAGTAATACTGTTCCAGGCACAGATTCTTTAATGGAACACAAACAGTTCATCAGGGATGAAACTGTACCACAGTCTTCAAATGCACAAGAACCGCGCAAGTCGGAGAGAGTCATAAAACAACCTGGGAGGTATGGGTTTCTGATCTCACCTCGTAAAGATGTCAATCTTATTGAGGAACACGAACCGGCTACGTATGAGGAAGTGATACAAGGTATCGACTCCCTATTATGGCAAAGTGTCATGATGTCCGAAATGGATTCCATTTATACCAACCAAGTTTGGATACTGGTTGATGTACCAGAAGGCATTGTGCATATTGGTACTATATGAGTCTTCAAGGAAGACACACATGGATGGCAACATACAAATGTACAAAGCTAGGCTTGTGGCGAAAGGGTATTGTCATCAACATAGTGTCGATTACGACGAAACCTTTTATCTGTTGCCATGATTAAATGCATTTGGATAATGCTTGCTAATACTGCATGTTTCATTTATGAAATATGGCAGCTGAACGTCAAAACCGTTTTCCTTAACAGAAACTTTTGGAGGATGTTTACAACATCCTGACGGTTTTTTCGTACCAAAACAAGCAAACAAGGTTTGCAAGTTACATCGATCCATTTATGGATTGAAGCAAGCATTACGTTCTTGGAACTAACGCTTTGATAAGATCATAATGGTATATGATTTAATTCAAAACGAATATAATTCTTGTGTATATAAGAAGGTTAGTGGGAGCGCACTGACAATGATTGTCCTATATAATGATGACATATCATTTCTTGGAAATGACATTCCCATATTAAAATCGGTGAAATCTTGGCTTTCATTAAAATTCTCCATGGAATACTTGGGAGATGCAACCTTTATTCTAGGAATAAGGATCTACTGAGATAGATCTAAATGTTGTTGGCACTCTTTGAGAACTCGTACATTGAAAGATATGTAAGCGACCTGGTGTCTCATAGGCTTTGAGCATATAGAGTCACAATCAGGCCAATCCAAGTGATAGTCACTGGATTGATATTAAGAACATCCTTAAGTATCTTAGATGATTTAAGGATGTTTTCTTAAGCTATGGAGGAGGAGAACTTGAAGTGACTGGGTTCACCATTGCCAGTTTCCTAAATGATAAAGACGACTGTAAGTCACAATGAGGGTACTATATTGTTTGAATAACTGAACAGTGAGCTAGAAATCTTCCAAGCAAGATACTCTTGCCGAATAAACAACAAAAGGGGAATATTACTGCAGCTGAGGCAGCAAAAGAAGCAATTTTGGATCTGTAAAATTCCTAATTAGATTAAGAGTAGTTCTGTTAGCAGCTGAGCTAGGCTACAGCACATGCTAAAGAATTAATGGTCTCATCAACGATCCAAGTATATACTTCAACTATTTCATCTGATTCGTCGGATCATACATCATGGCGATGTGATGATCGAATAAATCGCATCAGATGATAAAAATGCAAATCCGCTGACGAAAGCTGTCTCTCAGTAAAAGTTTGAGCGACCCGTACATAGTTCAGGTGTAGGACACTTGAGTGATTGACTATAGGCCAAGTGGGAGATTGTTGGACAATTATGACCCATAGCATCACTATTTGTACAGAATATGGTGTTGTTGTACAAATTAACTATGTGACAAAGGAAATTGCTCTTTTATCATTTGTAATTGGATTACCGGGATATATAAATGATAGAAGTCCATATGATTAATACCAGATTAATAAGATATGAGACAATATTAATCCACTAAGGTTTAATCATTAAATATCCCTAGTCGTAGTATTATCGAGACTGAACATCGATAATGCAGAATAGACTAGTATTGCACTTGTGCGCGTTGTGGGAGCATAACTACATAGTTCTCATATATTTAAGTATTGGATACTTATGCAAGTGTGATAGGAGGTTGTGTTTACCGATGGTACGGGAACAGCTTCGCTCTGGATAGACCCCTCGGAATCTCATTGGTAGTATGACTATGTGTATATGGGAGTCCGAATCAGGGTAGATATATTTGGTCTTAACCTGAGACTTGCATCGCTAATACTTGCGACAATCAGTATACTTTGGTTTTGGTCGTCCGAGACTTTAACAGGTTCTATGTACGCCTCTTCTGGGTATATTGAGAATCGTAGTGTATTGGGTGTGATGTCAAGATGGAAGTATCACTCCAGTCATATGGAGATGATGATCACGCAAGATACGGAACTAGTACTCTTTAGTACTGCAGTCATCTGGATAATATGACTAGGTCATGATTATCCGATTATAGAGACTAGTTACCAGAGATCCGATATATGCTTCGTACGGGGCATACATAATTCCAGCCCCAGGCCTAGCATTTGAAATTCGATACTGGATCGCTATACGCAATACTACGTATACTACGCCTGATATAGATTAAATATTCCTTAAAAGAATATTTCTGGAGAATTGGGTAGGCACGGTGCTTTGCTAGAAGGCAACCATGTCTTATAAATCGGTAAGAACGTGGTACTAGGTACTCACATATTCGGATACTTCGATGACCGGATTTACTGCCAACATATCCAGGGATCTCATGGGTCGCTTCCTGAAGATTCACCAATGACGTATGACTCGAACATTATTAATCTTTGATTAATTGGAAGAGAGAGAAAATTAATCTAGGGTTAATTACGGAGAATTTTATCTGGGATAAAATTCAATTAATAGAGAGAGAATGATTAATTTGGAATTAATCGATAAAATAATATATTCGATATATTAAATGAAATTAGATTTCATAACGGAATTAAAATTAGATTTTAATTCGGGCAAACAAATTAATTTAGAATTAATTCGCGAGTGACTTTAATAGTAAATTTGCTAGGCATAATTATTTAATTAAATTTGATTTAATTAAGTCGCAACGGAAAATTCGTTAATTCAGAATTAACGAACACGAGCCCGGGATGTGTTTGCGGGCCCACTCCAATTTTGAATCAAGTGGGGCCCACATCAAGTCATATCATTAGTCACTTTTAGTGATGGAAGTCACATCAATTTCTTGTGATGTGTGTCAAGTCACCTTTTGGTGATGGAGGTGGTTGAGAGCATTAAATGTAATTTTGCTCTCAACACACTTTGTTGATTTTTGAAAATCATAACACACACAAATTGAAAAACAAAAGAACTCTCCCTCTCCAACTCTCTCTTGGCCGAATGGCCTTCCTTTCTTCTCATTTTCTTGGCTTGGCCGAGAACCACAAGGAAGAATTGGAAGATTTTTGTTGTAAAATTCTTCCATTGCTAGCACATAAAGAGATCATTCAAATATGATAGGGAAACCTTTCCCATGAGTTTGGAATTCAAGAATCAAGCTTGGAAGCTCAACATACATCAAAGAGAGGAGCTTGGAGCAACTCACAAAGGTTGGATTTTTGTATTCTCTATATCCATTAGCCGATCAAAGTGAGTATTTTTCCGCAACTTACTTTGTTGTATTCACATGTTTCATGCTCAATATGATCTTGGTTTGACCTAGAAAACCCAACACAACTTTATGTCAAGAAAATACATGTCTAACTCTTAACTAGATACTCATCATTTCTTTCTATTACAACTCTATTTACGGACACTTAACTTATTACAATGACTTACACAACAATAATTTATGTATGCAACTTCACTTGACTCTGACTAGATTGTAAGTCTGCTTGACTCCCTTTCTGACAAGACTTAGTGGACCAAACATCCTAATGACTACCATCAGTATCTGTCCTATCGAGCTCGTCCTCTGGGTACACCTGTAAAATAAAAACACTGAGAGTGGGGGGGGGGTTAGATCGTTTGAACGATCTAACTGAGTGAATGGTTTAAAAACGGAAATTTGAATACTTATAAAACATCCATTTTTTTAAATCGAAAACCATTTCTAGGGAAACTGATCTTTTCTAGAAGCTTTCCATCTGGAAATCTTTTCTATCTGAAAGTATATTTTTCTTCCTGAAAAACCTTTCTGAAATCTGTTTTATGTCTGTAAAGTTCTGGAAATCTTATAAAACTTTTTTTTCTCAAAACTGTCTTTCCTGAAAATATGTCTCTGAAAACTGTTTCTAAAATATCTATTTCTGAAAACTGTCTCTGGAAACTGTCTCTGAAAAACCTGACGCAAGAGGGCGTTACGTATCGCTGTCCCTCCATATGCCTAACTAGAGCCAGAAGTGCAAATACATGATATTGGGGCGTTACGTATCATCGTCCCCCAAAGCATGCCACTACATGTCCCTTAAACTAGTGGTCTTGGGGCATTACGTATCGCTCTCCCCTAAGCCACTGAACTAGAAACGGGGGTGCGGATCTATGCTACCCTCCAGACTTTGAATCTAGGATCTAGGGGGTATCTGTCATCCATAGACTTGAATTGCGTGTGCACACGATCTCTGAATCCGTCAATTCCATATCTGTGCGAAGTTACATAATGAGGTGGGTTTTCCCCCATGCCTCGAAAACATGAAGTCATACTTTGAAAATCTCTCTTTCTAAATCATCTCTTAAAACATGATGCTTCATGAAATATCTGTAATAAAATTTGCTAACATCCTAGGTACGTAAAAATAAGTTCTTACTTAAAACAATGTAAATAAAAAAATAAATTAACTTAGAAAATAATTTTCACTCACTAATTTGGAGTCCTACTAGTATAACTTCACTTTGCCGGATGAATTTGTGGTTCCTGTGATAACTCTTAATTGATAACTCTGATTTAAAAAATGAATTGAGGAATATATTACGAAATTTAGCTAAGTTTATCAATTTAAGTACTTGCCATCGCTTCAAGGCGTATCATACGTATATCATGATGTAATGTATGTATATAAGCTGATACGAGACCTTTAGGGTGGCCTATAATACGCTAGGCTGGAACTAGAATGAATTAAAACCATTTTGGGGAAATTCATGATTCTCGCGTCTCGAGGCAAGGCCTTGAGCGTCGCGATGCTCACACTTCCAGAAATGAATATGTCAAAATTCCCAGTGCGCGTCGTGACACAAGAAAACTGCATGTCTGTATTCCTCTCAGGAAAACTGCATGGTGAGCAACAATCTAATTATTCTCTGGTGAGATGTATAAATACAATACTTATGGTATCCCTAGGATAGCCTACAATTGACACTTATCTAATTTGGGTTTTAGTTTGGTATTATCCAAACATATGCCTAGCATCCCAAATGGTCAGGAATGAGAAACCCGGTTTCTTTCCCGTTCATATCTAATATGTAATCTGTCAAACAGATTATTATGGAACCTTATTCTAAATAAGTTATTGCACTGTTAAAACTTATCCGTTGAAGGAAATGGTAGCTCAGAGCGACTCATGATTAGCCTTATCATGTCTAACATGATTCGGTTAATCCGTTCGGACACACCGTCACTTTGACGTGTTTCGGGAGGAGTCCTCATTTGAAAGAATACTATACTCTTTCAAGTATATAAGAAAATTATTGCTTAAGTATTTTCCATTACGGTCTTACCGTGACGGTATAATACTATAGCCGATCTGTTTGTCTAGTTCGTGTCGAAACTCTAAAAGTTTCCGATTTGTGTTCTTCAAAAGAAACATACAACCATTACGCGATGCCACATCTGTATAGGTCACGAAATATTCATATCCATATCTAGCCTAGCTAGACATGGGCCCACTTGCTTCATTATGAACTAGGGCTTATAGATCGGTGGCATTTACACTTTTACCAAGTAAATAGTGTTTTAGTCATATTGCCCAATAAACTAGATTCGTAGACTTTATTTGATTGGAATCAAAACAGTCCGAGTACCCACTCTTCGAAAGTGTGGATATACGAGTCTTGTTCGATTGTGTCCCAGACAACAATGCCATAATTAGTTTCTTCTGATCAAATCATTTTGAGCTATTTGTTTGTCATTATATATATTTGAGATTTATTTATATTCAAAATATAAATTCTGTTATTCACATCTAATGTGTTTATCTCAATATCATCCTTATATAATAAAACACTTTAGTGTTCTAAAATATAAGGTTCACCCGCAGTGGGTTAAACACTGATAAAGAGATAATGTATCTAGTCAAACTAGTTACATTATAACAGTTCTCTAATCCTGCTCATAGCAGATTCTGAACATCAATATATATATTTATTATGTACCATATTAAGTATCTAAAAATCCAATTTTAATACTAGTAATGAACATAATTTTGACAAACATATTTGAAGTCAGAGCCTTGCTCGTCTTCAATTCCTTCATGTCTGCTTTGTCCAAACGACAGTCACGCTTCGCGATTCCGTTTGCCACAATTGTGCAGACATTTTGGGATATGTCATTTATCTTCCAAGAAGACTATGATGATTTTGCCTTTGTCATTTTCAATATTCCAGTTGCCTTTGACCAAGCCTCGGGTTTCCAGAATATTGAAGTAAGGTGTGCCTTGCACTACTTGCCTAATTGCAAATTTTGACTTTATCTCCTTGAGAATAGTCTTTAATTCTCCAAGAATTATTTATTGCAATTTTTAAAAGTACTTCCAAGATCTAGTCTTTGAATATCCTTCAATTTCAATATCATACTTTAAGAATCTAATCCTTAGTTCTGATAAGAAATTAAGGAGTCTATATGACAAGTATTATGGATTAAGCACTAAGTTATCATTACATGAATATTCTAAATATCATGTTCCACTTATTTGCTTAACCGATCTTAGGCTTATTTTATCAAATAAAATAACTTATTATTTTTCCAGGACCATCCTGGAAATTATTCCCAATTTGAAAATTAAAGTCGTTTAAATACATTTTCACCCAGGATTATGTCTTAAACACTAATCTTTCATATCTATCTTGATTCTAATAGTCCAACTATTTAATCAACGATTTGTGGTACTATTTATTATAATGATTATAATAGTCCAACTATATAATCAAATATAATCTAAATTAATTAACCTCAATTACATTGATTACTATAATCCAATTATAAAATCAACTGTAAACTGAAATTAAATAATTCAAATATATTGATTAATATAATCCAATTATATATAATCAACTATAATACAGTCCAACTGTTAAATAAAACAACAATTTAAATATTAGTCCAACTAACATTTAATCTAATGACGAAAATTTAAATGAGCGCGTATGGCGAGTAATTGAACGAGTATTGCAAATTCAATTCTTGCCTCCCACTATTTTTCGGCGAGCCTCTAACCCTCTGTCGAGTACTCGGGAAACCGTGTTTCCTAGTGGGCTAGGATCCCGTTAAATATCACACAATCTTGACTTTGGCCAACAAATTGTATGATAATTAACTAGGTAGATCTCTAAGATCAATTGGATCCAATCCAATTCCTAGATCCAGTAGGTGGACTTCCAAATCCTAAACATATATCTTATATATGCCAATACATCCAATGTATTACCTAACCTTTTTCCTCTGAATCAACTAGGCCTTGGCTTTGGCACAACAAACCTAATGATCCCAGTCAAGCGCGACCCATTGACCATGGAAAGCTTCGTAATCAATGTCGATGGACAAGAAGTGGTCTTGACTTTGGCCAACAAACCACAACTTGGACAAGACACTGACATGTAACAAGTCCTTCGTGATTCAAACACATCTTCGACAGACAAAGGGCTTGACTTTGGCCAACAACCCAATGCCGTCTCGGATCTTGAGTGAGAATCACTCAATGGAAGGAAAAACGCATGATATTTGATGAGGGTTTTTCGTGTGCAAATTGGCAACCAATTTATTATCTTTGTTAAGGTCTCATCATCATACACCCTTAAACATGCTTTCTAAACACATAATAAAGCGCATATGATAAAATAATAATGATATGCGGATGGATATTTTACACATTGATCCTAGATCAAATCTCTCACTTTCTCTCTCCCGCTAGCACAAATATTTCTTCTACCCGTTACACTACACTTCTAAAAAAACCTCATTTACATTGAGGGGAATAGGTGAGAAGAGAATACAAAGAATATGAGGTGATAAGGCTGGACACGCAGGTCCAATTAATAAATCAAATTTATTACAACAATTTCTAAAATTGCCCCACCCATCTAATATCCATCCGATATACATTATTCATGCATCACAACCATGTATTCACTCAAGCATGTTATCAATCAATCTAATCCAATTAATTAATCTTGATAATTAGTGATCATCCAATGTTCAAACAACGATTGATTTTGTTCGAGTCAAACTCGTTTTTTACAAATAAGTACTTAAAGTACAAATTCTAGAATTAAATTAAACTACACAATTAAATCCAATTCAATTTGTATTTAATTCTAATTCACTATTTAATTCCAAATTAAATATCACACTTTATTAATAAACCTTTTACGAATTAAATTCCAAATTTAATTGTTACGGGTCTCAAAGCCCGATTAACGTCCAACGTCAACTTAATTAAAGTCCAATGGGCTTTTAATTAATTTCTTAAGGCGTGGACTTTTGGTCAACTCGGGTCAAACCCGCAACCAAAGTCCAATCCGGGATTTACCCCATAAGCCTTTAAATTAATTTTGGCCCATTAGGCCCAATTAAATTACAAAGGTCCATTATGTTGCATTTGGGCTTTATGGATGCGGTTTTGGGCCCAATTGGATCCAACCAATTTTGCCTAAAACAAACTTTGTACAACAAAGCCCAATAAGCCCAATAACAACAATTCAAGCTCAATTTCCAAAATTAGCCCAATTAATTAAATTACACAAATCCAATTTCGCAATTTAATTACCTAAAGTGTATATCATGATTAATCACCCAAATTAACATTTCTAAAACATCAATTCACACAATTAATCATGCTCATCTTCATCATCATATGTCCAACATATTTTGATTAAAATCAAACCCATTCATGCTCACTTTGTTCTCGGCAATGGGGTTAATTTCATGTTCGATTTGTTTCAATCCAATTAAACCCAATTCGACATTAAATCAATATACCTAATGATTTTCAACACATCCAATGTTTCAAAAAATCAAAATTCACCAAGAACACAAAGGGGCATAACTCTCGGCCAAGATAAGATTTTGGGCAAATTTGTTCCAAACCAAATTTGATCAAATTGATCCAACCAATCATCAATTAAAATACATTCAAGCATACTTAATCATCCAATTTCATAATTACATGCTCAAATTCATTTTACCCAATTTCATGCTAAATAACATACTTGGCAATTTGGGGATTTTACGTCCGAATCGAATTCAATCCAATTGATTCCGCAATCGTCGTTAATCATCATCCTGAATGATTTCCAACATATCCAATTGAAAAAAATCAAAATCCCAAGATATTAAAGACATCACAATTTCGGCCAAGGAGGAAAATTGGGGAAAAAATGATCCAATCAATTTTCTTGAAATTGACCCAATCAATCTTCAATTCAAACACAATTAAGCATACAAATCCATCCAATTTAATTTATCATGCTCAAAATCAAGTTTGCCCAAATTTTAGCCCTAACTTTTTCTTGCTTTTAACCTAAGCTCTTGATGCCATTGTTGGAGTTTCTATAGGTCCCAAGATCAAAACTCAAGCATGAATCATAAGTGAATACAACGAAGGAAGTGCGGAATACTTACATCGAGCGGTTGAGCGACGAATTGGGCAACAAAATTCGAAATTCTGCTCACTTTTGCAAGGCAGTGTGCTGCTGTGAATAGTGAATTTCGCCCCTTGTCTTCAAGATTTGAAGCTCCAAGCTTCAACATTTGGCTTCCCGGCTCATGGGTATACTTCCCTTATCACCTTGGCATGATCCCGGAGTGTGCTAGCACTCTTGTTTTGCCACAAAACACACTTGCTTCCCTCCATTTCTTTTGTTATTTTCGGCAGTTCACTGCCTCACAAAAACCAGAAATGGCGTGAGTGATGAGAGGAAGAAGAAGAGGAGAGAGAGGAGGGAAAGTGGAGAGTGAATGTGGTATACGGTTTTTTGGTGGAACTTTATGCATCAAATGCATTTGAATTTCATTTGAAATTCATTTCACACACATTTGGGTTTAATTCCCAACCCACACACATCACTCATCACATCAAGTCAACTCAATCAAGTTGTCAAGTCACATCACTCAAAGTGACAAGTGATTTGACGCTTGATGCGACTAATGATTTGACGCTCGATTTGACGAGCCGCGCTCGAATTCGAAATGCGAATGCGCTCGTAAATAATCTCGGGCTTGGTTTCGCTAATTCCAAATTAACGAATTTTCCGTCGCGTCGTAATTAAATGATTACCCCAGCGAAATCACTATTCACGTCGCTAACGAATTAATTCTAAATTAATTCGCTCGCCCGAATTAAAATCTAATTTTAATTCCGCGTCAAAATCCAATTTCGTTTAATATATCAAATATATTATTTCCTCGATTAATTCCAAATTAATGTTTCTCTCTCTTTAATCGATATTTTATCCTAGATAAAATATCTCCGCAATTAATCCCAGATTAATTTTCTCTCTCATCATATTAATCCCAGATTAATAAAAGTGCGAGTCATACGTCATCAGTGAATCTTTGGGAAGCGACCCATGAGATCCCCAGATAATTCGGCAGTAAATACGGTCGTCGGAGTATCCGAATCACGTACGTACCAAGTACTACGTTCTACCGATTTACGAGACACGATCGGCTTCTAGCAAAGCACGAAGTCTACCCAATTCTCCGGTCATATCCATCTAAGAATATTTAAGATCTGTATCAAGCGTAGTATACCAAGTATTGTGTATATCGGCCCAGTATCGGATAGTCACGTGCTAGGGCTGGGGCTGGATAAGTGTCTGCCCCGTCCGAAGCACATGTCGGATGTCTGGTAACTAGTCTCTATAATCGGATATGCATGACCTAGTCATAATATCCCGATGGTTGCGCAACACTTAAGAGCACTAATACCGTATCCTGCGTGACATCATCTCCACTATGACTGAAGTGATACTTCCGTCTTGACATCACACCTAATACTCTACGATTCTCAATATACCCAGCAGTTGGCGTACACAGAACCGGTTAGAGTCCTAGACGACCTCAACTAAAGTATATTGATTGTCGTAAGCATTAGCGGTGCAAGTCTCAGGTTAAGACCAAATACACCTACCCTGATGTCGGACTCCCATAGACACATAGTCATAATACCAATGGGATTCCGAGGGGTCTATCCAGAGCGAAGCTGTTTCCCGTACCATCGGTGAAACACAACCTCCTATCGCACTTGCATAAGTATCCAATACTTAAATATATGAGAACTATGCCATTGTGCCCTCACAACGCGCACAAGTGCAATACTAGCCTATTCCGCATTATCGATGTCCTGTCTCGATAATACTCCGGCTAGGGATATTTAATGATTAATCCTTCGTGGACTGATACTGTCTCATATCATTCTCAATCCAGGAACTAATCATATGAACCTCTCTTCATTTATACATCTATGGTGATCTAATCACAAACGATGAGAGTGCAATCTCCTTTGTCACATAGTTAATTTGTACAACAACATCGTGATCTGTACAAATAGTGACACTATGGGTCATAACTGTCCAACAATTTCCAGCTCACTGTTCCGTTATTCAAACTATTAAGTACCTTTCTTACGACTTATAGTCGTTTTATCGGTTCGGAAACTTGCAGCAGTGAACCCAGTCACTTCAAGTTCTCATTCTCCATAGCTTAAGAAAGCATCCTTAGTTTATCTAAGATACTAAAGGATGTTCTTAACATCAATCCAGTGACTATCACTTGGATTGGCCTGATTGTGACTCCATATTCTCAAAGCAAATGAGGCACCAGGTCGCGTACATTTATTTCAATGTACGAGTCCTCGGAGATTGCCAAAATCTTTTAGATCTATCCCAGTAGATCGTTATTCCTAGAATAAAGGTTGTCTCTCCAAAGAATTCTACGGAGAATTTTCATGAAAGCCAAGCTTTCACTGATAGTAATTATGGGAATATCATTTCCAAGAAATGACATATCAACATTATTAGGACAATCACTGTCAGTGCGCTCCCACTAACCTCCTTATATACACAAGCATCATTTTCATTTTGAATTAAATCATATACCATTATGATTACATCAAAACGATAATTCCAAGAACGCAATGCTTGCTTCAATCCATTAATGGATCAAATAACTTGCAAACCTTGTTTGCTCGTTTTGGTACGACAAAACCGTCAGGATGTTGTAAACATCCTCCAAAAGGGTTCCGTTTAAGGAAAGCGATTTTGACATTCAACTGCCATATTTCATAAATGAAACATGCAACATTAGCAAGCATTATCCGAATGGATTTAACCGTGGCAACAGGTAAAAGGTTTCTTCGTAATCGACACAATGTTGATAACGATACCTTTTCGCTACAAGCCCAGCTTAGTACGTTGGTATATTGCCATCCATGTATGTCTTTCTTGAAGACTTATATGGTACCAATAGGCACAATGCCTTCCGGTACAACAACTAGTATCCAAACTTGGTTGGTATACATGGAATCCATTTCGGATATCATGGCACTTTGCCAAAATAGGGAGTCGATACCTTGTATCACTTCCTCATACGAAGTCAGTTCGTATTCCTCAATAAGATTGGCATCTTTATGAGGTGAGATCAGAAACTCATACCTCTCAAGTTATTTTCTGACTCTCTCCGACTTGTGCTGTTCTTGTGTATTCGAAGATTATTGGTATAGTTTCATCCTTGATGAACTATTTGTGTTCCATTAAGGAATCGGTGCCTGGAATAGTATTACTCCAATTTTCATCGTGTTTTAATTTCTTCCCACTTTCCACTGCATATCGGTATTCCTCTTAGGAAAATCGCATGGAGAGCAACAATTACATTGTTCTCTAGTGAGTTGTATAAGTACTATACTTTGGTTTCCCTAGGATAACCCACAAATTAGGCACTTATCCAATTTGGGTTCTAGTTTGGTATCATCCAAACATATGCCCAGCATTCCCAAATCTTCAGGAATCAGAAAACCCGGTTTATTTCCTGTTCATATCTAATATGAAGTATGTCTAACAGATTTTTATGGAACCTTATTCAAAATAAGTTTTGCACTGTTTAATGCGTATCCCTTGAAGGAAATGGTAGCTCAGAGTGACTCATGATTAACCTTATCATGTCCAACAAAATTCAGTTTCTCCGTTTAGACACACCGTCAAATTGACGTGTTCCGGAAGGAGTCCTCATTGAAAGAATACTATACTCTTTCAAGTATTTGAGAAACTTATTGCTTAAATATTTTCCATCATGGTCTAACTGTGATGGTTTTAATACTTTAGCCGGTCTGTCTGTCTACTTCGTGTCGAAACTCTTTGAATTATCAAAAGTTTTCGATTCGCGTTTCATTAGAAACACATAACCATAACGCGATGCCACATCCGTAGAGGTTATGAAGTGTTCATATCCACTTCTAGCCTAGCTAGATATGGGCCCACTTACGTCACTATGAACGAGGGCTAACAGATCTGTGGCACTTGCACTTTTACCAAGTAAAAGGTGTTATAGGAATTTAGCCTAATAAACTAGATTCGTAGACATTATTTGAATAGAATCAAATCTGTCCTAGTATCCACTCTTCGAAATTGTGGATATACGAGTCTTGTTAAATTGTGTCCCAGACAACAATGCCACAAATAAGTCTCAACTGATTAGTTCAGTCTGAGCTATTTGTTTGTCATGTCATATGTTTGAGATTTATTTATATCCAAAATATAAATACTGTTATTCACATCTAATGTGTTTATCTCAATATCATCTTTATAAAATAAAACACTTTAGTGTTCTAGAATATAAAGGTATACCCGCAACGGGTTAAACCCTAATATAGAGATAATGTTTCTAGTCAAACTAGTTACATTGTAACAGTTTCCTAATTTAAGTACACACCCGAAGGGTAGTTCCTAAATTTAGGTTTCTACGGTTAAAACAGCGACTTTCGTCCCGTTTCTGATTCGTAGATCAATCTCAACTGAAGTCAGTATTCTACTAATCAGCAGATTCTGCACACCAGTATATATTTATGTACCACATTCAGTATCTAAAATCCAATTTTAATACTAGTAGTGAACATGTTTATGACAAACATATTTGAAGTCGGAACCTTGCACCGTCTTCAGTTCCTTCATGTCTGCCTTGTCCATATGGCAGTCACGCTTCCATTGACCCCGTTTGCCACAGTTTAGGCAGACATCTTGGGATATGTCCTTTGTCTTCCCAGAAGATTATAATGACTTTGCCTTTGCCCATTTTCCATACCCCAAAAGCCTTTGGCCAAGCCTTGGCATTCTGGGATGTCGAAGTAAGATGCGCCTTGCGCTTCTTCCCCTATTGCAAACTCTGGCTTTATCTCCTTGAGTATAGCCATTAACACTCCGATAGTTTTCTATTGCAATTAGTTCTTCTAAGAACTAAGGATAGATCTATGAAGATCCATCAATTTCTTTATCATACTATAAGGATATAATCCTTAGTTTTGATTAAGAAATTAAGGAGTCTTTGTGGCAAGCATAACAGATTAAGCACTAAATTTATCATCACATGAATATTCCAAATATCATGTTCTACTATTTGCTCAACTCCGGGCTTAGGCTCGAGACGTCACTCTATCAAATAAAGTAACTTCTCGGTTTACAGGACTATCCTGAGATTTAATTCCCAATCTGAAAATTAAAGTCGTTTAATGACATTTTCACCCAGGATTATGTTTTAAACACTAATCTTTCAGTTATTATTGATTGCTATAGTCCAACTATCCAATCAACGATTTCAAGTACTATAGATTATAATGATTACTATAGTCTAACTATATAATCAACTATAATTTAAATTACTTAAATTGAATTATATTGATTACTATAATCCAATTATAAAATCAATTATTAATTGAAATAGTTTGAATACAGTCCAACTGTTTAATTTAAAACAACATTAAATATTAGTCCAACTAATATATTAATTTATTGACGAAAAATGAAATGAGCGCGTATTGGCAAGTAACTAAACGAATATTGCAAATTTAATACTTGCCTCCCACTATTTTTCTGCGAGCCTCTAACCCTCTCTGGAGTACCCGGGAAACCTTGTTCCTAGTGGGCTAGGATCCCGTTAAATAACACACAATCTTGACTTTGGCCAACAAATTGTATGATAATTAACTAGGTAGATCTCTAAGATCAATTGGATCCCATCCAATTCCTAGATCCAGTAGGTGGACATCCAAGTCCGAAACATATATCTTATATATGCCAATACATCCAATATATTCCCTAACCTTTTCCTCTGAATCAACTAAACCTTGGCTTTGGCATAACAAACTTAATGATCCCAGTTAAGCGGAACCCATTGACCTTGGAAAGCTTCGTAATCGATATGTGTAAGAATCACTCAATGGAAAGGAAAAACGCTTAATATGTGTTGATGGTTTTTCGCGTAAATTGGCAACCAATTTATTATCTTTGTTAGGTCTCATCATCATACACCCTTAAACATGCATTCTAAAAACATAATAAGGCGCGTATAAATAAAATAATAATGATATGCGGATGGATACTTAACACATTGTTCCTAGAACAAATCTCTCCCTTTCCTCTCTCCCGCTAGCACAATATTTACTTCTACCCGATTACATAACACTTCTAAAGAAACCTCATTTACATTGAGGGGAATAGGTGAGAAGAGAAATACAAAGAGTCAAGAGGTAATAAGCTGGACACGCAGGTCCAATTTAATAAATTCTAAATTTATTACAAAAGTTTCCAAAATTGCCCTCACCCATCTAATATCCATCTGATATACATTATTCATACATCGCATCCATGTATTCACACAAAGCATATTATCAATCAATCTAATCCAATTAATTAATCTGAAATTAATGACCATCCAATGTTCAAACAACGATTTGATTTTGCGCGAGTCAAACTCGTTTTAAGAATAAGTACTCAAAGTACGAATTCTTGAATTATATTAAACTACAATATTAAATCTAATTTAATTTGTATTTAATACTAATTCTATATTTAATTCTAAATTAAATAATTACACTTTTTAATGTGCCTTTACGACTTAGATTCTAAATCTAATCGTTACGGGTCTCAAAGCCCAATTAACATCCAATGTCAATTTAATTAAAGTCCAATGGGCTTTCAATTAATTTCTTAAGGCATGGACTTTTGGTCAATATGGGTCAAACCCAAATACCAAAGCCCATTTAAGGAATCACTCTTATTTGCCAAGAAACCAATTTAGGCCCATTAGGCCCAATTAAAATATTAAAGGTCCATTTAATTATATTTGGACTTTATGGATATGGTTTTGGGCCCATTTGGATCCAACCAATTAGCCTAAACCAAATTTGGCCCAACCAAGCCCATTAAGCCCAAATACAACTTTTACAAGCCCAATTCCAAATTTGGCCCAATTAATTAAATTACAAAATTCCAAATTTCACAATTAAATTAATTAAAGTGTAGAGCTATAATTAATTAACTAAATTAAAATTTCCAAAACACTAATTTACTCAATTAATTATGCTTATCATCATCAACTTATGTCCAATACAATTGAATCAAAAAATCATATCATTTTACATGCTACAAGTCACGACATTTAGGGGAATTTTTATCCGATTCCGAATTCAATCCAATTAAATCCTAAATCAACATTTCCCAAATGATTTCAACTCATCCAATGATCAAAATCAAAAATCACCATGACTTAGGGCAACTCTAAACTTTCGGCCAAGCCTCAAATTTGGGGAAAAATTGATCCAATCCAATTTTCATCAAATTGATCATGCATAACACTATGCTATCATCATTCAAGCATATATCAACAATCAATTTCATCAAAACATGCTCAAATCATTTTTACCCAATTTTACCCTAATTCCAATTTCATGCTCAAAATGGCTCTGATACCATTGTTGGGTTTCTAGGTTAGTCCCAAGATTATTCAAGCATAGAAATCATGTGAATACTCATAAGAAGTATGACGGAATCATACTTACAATGATCGGATTTTGCGATGCGAGGAACAACAAAAATTCTTGGCACCTTCCTTGAAGCTTTCGGCCATGGGTTCCTTTTTGTGCTCTCCAAATTCGGTCAAGCTCCAAGCTTGGGAATGGATTCCATGCTCAAGGGTTTGTTTCCCTATCACCTTTGGATGACTCTTCATGTGCTAGAATTGGAAAGATTTGCCACAAATCTTCCTTGTTTTTCTTCTATGTCTCAGCCAAGCAAGAAAATGAGAAGAAAAATGGCTTCAAAAGCCGAGAGGGAGATGAGGAAAAAGGGTTCCCAAAACCTTGTAAGGGAGAGAGAAGAGGGAAGAGAAAAAGTGTGTTATGTATTTTGGTTTATTTGATTTCCAAAAACAAATACCAAAAACAATTACCATTTTTCAAAATTCAAAATTTTGGTACAAGACTTTAAGTCTTCAACCACCCCCATCAACTATTCACATCAATCAATGATGACAAGCATCACTTCACTCAAAGTGATGTGACTTCCATCACTTGATTGACTAGTGATTTGACGCTTGATGTGACTTGTGGGCCGCACTTGAATTCGAAATGCGAGTGGGCCCGCAAACACTCTCGGGCTCGGGTTCGCTAATTTCGAATTAACGAATTTTCCGTTGCGACGTAATTAAATCAAATTCAATTAAATAATTGTGCCTAGTAAAATTACTATTCACGTCGCTAACGAATTAATTCTAAATTAACTCGTTCGCCCGAATTAAAATCTAATTTTAATTCGGCGTCGAAATCTAATTTCGTATAATATATCGAATATATTATTTTATCGATTAATTCCAAATTAATCATTCTCTCTCTATAAATAATATTTTATCCCAGATAAAATATCTCCGTAATTAATCCTAGATAATTTTTCTCTCTCTAAAAATTAATCCTAGATTAATTAAGTGCGAGTCATACGTCATCGGTGAATCTTCAGGAAGCGACCCATGAGATCCCCGGATATGTTGGCAGTAAATCCGGTCATCGGACTATTCGAACACGTACGTACCTAGTACTACGCTTTTACCGATTTACAAGACATGGTTGTCTTCTAGCAAAGCACCGTGCCTACCCAATTCTCCAGAAATATTCTTAAAGGCGTAGTATACGTAGTATTGCGTATTACGATCCAGTATCGGATGTCACGTGCTAGACCTGGGGATGGAATTATGTCTGCCCCGTACGAAGCACATATCGGATCTCTGGTAACTAGTCTCTATAATCGGATAATTATGACCTAGTCATATTATCCCGATGATTGTAGTACAAAAGAGCACCAGTTCCGTATCCTACGTGATCATTATCTCCACTATGACTAGAGTGATACTTCCATCTCGACATCACACCCAATACATTACGATTCTCAATATACCCAGAAGAGGCGTACACAGAACCTATTAAAGCCCTGGACGACCAAAACCAAATTATATTGATTGTCGCAAGTATTAGCGGTGCAAGTCTCAGGTTAAGACCAAATACACCTACCCTGATTCGGACTTCCATAGACACATAGTCATACTACCAATGGAATTCGGAGGGGTCTATCCAGAGAGAAGCTGTTTCCGTACCATCGGTAAACACAACCTCCTATTACACTTGCATGAGTATCCTATACCCAAATATATGAGAACTATGCCGTTATGCTCCCACAACGCGCACAAGTGTAATACTAGTCTATTCTGCATTATCGATGTCCAATCTCGATAATACTACGACTAGGGATATTTAATGATTAAACCTTCGTGGATTGATATTGTCTCATATCATCTCAATCCGGAACTAATCATAAGGACCTTTTATCATTTATATATCTTGGTAATCTAATTACAAATGATAAAAGAACAATTTCCTTTGTCTCATAGTTAATTTGTATAACACTTCCCTAAGTTTTCCTCCTATGTTTTGATTTTTGTTATGTCTTACATAAACCAAATTCACCTATCATCGTGGGTAACAAGTTACCATGACCTTTGATAGCAAGTATAAAGCTTAATTTGCGTTTCATTTAACCTATAAGTGACTTGCTATAGCAAGTAACAAGTTACTTGCTATGTGTCACTTGTTAATTGGTTAACATAAAGCAAATTAGATATTTGTTCATTTACTTAATATTAAATAATTAATAAAATCAGATATCTTATATTTAATTTTATTAAATAAATAATATAAATAATTTAAGTATTTCAATTAAATCCACACCATTAATCAAATATCTAATTTGGCGAATTTAATAAGATCTTGACACTTGTCAACAAGTTATGGTGCAAGTGTCACCTTAATACTTTAACAAATGGCCAAATCAAAATTTATCAAAATAAAGTAAAATAAATATCCAGATATTCTATTTATTTACAAGTAAATAAATATTTAATTTTAAATACAAAATCAAATATTTTGTATTTAATATTAGCTTGACCCGTGACAAAATCACATGATACCATGTGTAAAGACAAGAACTTGACACTTGGTCAAATCTAAATTTGACATGTGCAAAGTAATTAAATATCTAGATATTAGATTATAATATTAAAATATTATAATCACAATATCTCACTATCACTTAAACATATTTATCAATCTCTCAACTATCCGCAAATCATATTTACGGTAATTCTAAAATCACTAGAACATTTCCCCAATAAGCGGGTGTTAGCGCGTCAACACTATGAAATATTTTGCATTTTACCAATAAGTAAATAAATTGTCTTGTGATCATATATCGAAATAATTTAATTAATTCATCAATCATTTGGCTAATGGGTGTGACCTTCTGGGTTCTTGGTGAACTAGACATGAGTCGACACGAATACATTCATATCACTTTGGTACAACCTGTTACAACCGAAGTTCCAAATGATCATGAGTGATCTTTAGCAAGATTTCATGACCTATAGACACAAATAATGAAATATCTTATAAATCCATATAGTTGTATTTATGTGTAGTAAAGTCCTTCAGCTGCGACTTCCAATCGAGTGCGGACCATGAAGTCGTCAATCCCCTAAATCGATCATAGGATAAGAAAATCAATCATATATGAATCCTTGTATCCAAAAAAAATATTTTCAGAAGACGTGTGCTCCGACCGAAGACTTGATCCCTGTGTATGACATTTCCGTCTATGATCTCAAGCTTAAGTATTTGAGCCAGCAGATTCCATCTCGATAATCATCTATCCTCATACATTAATAGCACATTGCCAACAAGCTTCTATTACCAGACATGGCTAGTATGTTGTGATATACACAAGTGAACAATGTGTCTCAATACAGATAGCAGCCATAACGCCTTAGGTCATATGACTAATGGTACATTAGTATGGTTGTGTGATAAATCATTACTTGTGAATCATCGCTCATATGATTCATTGCGTTTGGTCACGTTCAATAACCCGTTTCTCAAATGTATTACCCATGTTCATGCTTTTGTGACCTGAGACTAGTCACCTAAATATCAGTATCAAGTACTAATCAATGACAGATTCAAAAACATTACAGTCACGCGATGTGATCATTCCTTATGACATCACCTTAACCGAAAACAAATTCAGATGTATTTGAATCGAAACTCTATACTCATACATATTTCAGATAGAGCCTCGACACGAAATATACCACGAGATCGTATTTTGCATAATCTATAAGATAATAACTGAACAAATGTAAAATGTTATAGGATTGCCATAATATTAATCGTAAACTAATTTACGACTAATAGAAGATTATATTTAAATAAGGATCATACCCTTGAACTGTATGACATGATTGGTTCTAGGGCATATCCCCAACAACTCCCACCTGCACTTGAGCCAATCACGTCGGTATGAGATACCCATATTCCAAAGATGGTGATTCAGTTGCTGTTGTGTCATAAGCTTAGTTAGTGCATCTGTAATGTTTTTGTTGCAGAGTAAGAAACACGATTAATAGTTTGTTTACTATAAATTGACTGATCTAGTGATACTTGTTAGAAAATCATTAGACTTCTGGTGAGACCTAGGTTCCTATAGCTCCATTATTATCACAGTATGAATTTATCGTAATGATAAAGGAAGAAACCATTATGTGTTAAGTTATGAACATATAGAACATAAAGCCTATTTTGCAGCTTCAGAAGTATCAATATATTCATATTCTGTAATAGAAACAATTGTAGTAGTCTACATAGAACTCCTCCAACTAACAACTCTTCCATTACCGATGAAAACAAATATGGATGTAGACATTCTATCATCTACGTCTGACTTATGGTCAGAATCAGTGTAACCCTCATTTTACCTCTCCCATAAATCAAAACTAAATCCTTAGTTCTTCTTAAGTACGTTAGGATTCCTTTTGACCGTATTCAAATGTCATTCTCCATGATTTTCCTGATATATGCATGAAACTTTTACAACATTGGTATATCAGATCTCATTCATAGAATTGTATACATGAAACGACTTATGGCTAAAGCATAAGTAATTCTCCACATGTGCGCAACTTAAACTTCAGTCTAGGGTCTCATCTCTGTTAGAGAGATGAACATTATGACTGCAATGCAAGATGTTTTCCTTAAAGTCTTCCATACTGAACGTTTTTAATACTATTTCTATGTACACATATTTGGAAATGGATTACTATTTGTTCTGTTCGATCTCTTATAGAGACGAATACCTTAAATATAGGTTGCTAATCCCAGATAATTTTATATAGAGAACATATTAGACAACCATAATTTTGTCTTAGTTAACATGCTCACATCAATTCCAATAATAAGTATATTATTTATACATTTCACAAGGAATTGAATGTCATTGTTAATTTCCTTCTCGCAGACTCATGGTTCATCAATATTCATGATGAAGTTAAAAAATCTGACCACATCATTAAATCATAGATACCATTTTCTGGAAGCTTGTTTTAATCCAAATATGGATATATGCAGTTTAATATCTCATGAATATTTGAAATAAGCCTTACATGTTGTCTCATATAAATGGCCTCCTTAATGAAACATTGAGAAATGATGTCTAAACATCCATTTACCATATCTATTAGTCATAATAAACTGTTATAACAAGTATTATCGCAAATAGACTGATAGGGACAATTCCCTCAGGTGGATTAACAAGTGACCACACCTGATTAGTCTATTTTGGATTTCATGGCTTTAAGCCATTTTCTAGAATTTGAATATCATCTCATCATAGGTTCTATGATCATCCTTCTACATCTCTTCTTCTATCATGAATTATTCAAACTCATTATTTAGATAAAAATAAGTGTTTATGTGGAATGTGTCTTATCCTAGAAAATTTACGAAGAGTTTAGTCTACAAAAAGTTGAGAATCAGATCAAATAAGTTGATCTGTATAAACAAATTCATTAATATTAATAGGCTCATCCATCTAACCTTTGATCAAAATCAAAATTTTCAGATTTACATCTAGCTTATCAATTTAAACAATTTAAACAAAAACTGTACATTTCCAAGACTTCATCTGATTGAAGCTTGGACGTTTCCCATATCATATCAAATTTATAGTTATGGGAACTACTTTGGATGGAGTCCTATTCAAGGTACGTATTGTATTTTCGAGGGTATATCTTAAACGATATATGGGTAAATTTGTGAAGCTTATTATAAATCATACCATATCGAGTAAAGTATAATTTCTCTTTTCCGATACACCGTTACTTTAATACGTACTAGAATTAGTGAGTTTGAGAAAATATACTGTTAATCATAAAGAAATCTCGAAACTATGTACTCAAATATAATCAACCATGATTAAATCATAGTGTTTTAATATTCTTTCATGTTTGTTTGTCAATAAGTGCACATAACCATGCAGTAAACCATCTTCGGTATAGGTTATCAAATGTGTGAAAATTTATCCAACCATTTGATCAAATAGCCTGCATATTACTATGTGGATATATTCAATGACTTTACTAGCTCATTTCCTTTGACAAGCAAATAGTGATTTGGTCATTTTACATCGGAGATGTGATTCACAAGTTGGGTAAGATTCAAAACCCAATGGTGTTGGGGCAGTTGTGGGACCCATAGGGTCGGATCGCTGCCCCACACAGTGGAAATGGATCTAACTCTTGGTAATTGAGCATAGGTATATTTTTAAATATTTTAATGAAATAATATATTCCATTACGAGTGTATAGGAAAAAACCGGAGAAGAATCGAAGTCTAGAAAACCAAATCGGGAGAAAACCTGAACATGCACGCCTGGTGTGCACCTAGCGCACGCATGCTGCGCAAGCATGCTCAGCTTGCTTGCGCATGGTACATAATCATACGCATGTTGCTTGCGCATGCTGTGTTGCAGCGCAATAGCCACTAATTTTTATTTTTTATTTTTAAAAAAAAACCATATACACATTCAAAAATAAAAACACCAAAAAATAATTTTATTATAAAAACCATCTTTAACACATATTATACAACACACACACACACGCACACGCACACGCACACATACATACACACATACACACACACACACTCTAAATACATATATGTATTTCTTTGAATCAAAACACAAATCAAAATAGAATCCTACAATAAAGAGACCCATGAACAATTCTAGGTCACTCAAAGGTGGTCAAGTAAATCTATAATGGTAGCCATAACTCCAAGCTATTAGAGTTCAAAACTTTAATTTTATGTTTATGACCAACATTAACATTTTGACCCAATCACAAACATATTGTGTTTATGCTTCCAAAGCATCCATACACAATTCATTAGCCTAATTTCAACATCAAGCTATGTTATTATGTATCCCATACATAATACATCACTATATGCTTCATTAAGGAAAACAACTCACTAATGAAAACATAGATTTAGAGAAGATCAAACTTACCTAGTAAGCTTGATTCCAAGATCCAATCTTCTTCTCCTTGTTGAAATGTTATGGAGAACTTCCAAAGCTAGCAAGATTGATTCCAAGATCCAATCTTGATTCCAAAGCTAGCAAGCTTGATTCTAAGATCCAATCTTCTTCTCTTTGTTGAAATATTATGGAGAACTTTCAAAGCTTCTCTAACACTTCTTTTACTTACGCTAATATGTAACATCCCTAATCTAGAGATGTTATCAGCATGGATAATTCCGTCCTATTCCCTTGAGCCTATGACTTTCTGACAATTGTTAATCTCATTTTATGTATAAAGTCATGCATGGAACCAATGCTCAACTATATCAACATATATGCATAACACTTTTTATACTAAATACTCAATTTTAGTATACATTACAACTCTGACAGTGAATACTTATATTGCATTACATATGTAATATTTTCTATATGATACATGACATTTCCTAATTTTAACTGAACTGAACTCTGACCGGACCTGGTGGACCGAACACTCTAATGACTACCATTAGTATCCGACCTCTCGAGCTCAGCATTCGATGCACCTGCAAAATAAGAAACTGAGAGTGATGGGTGTTAGATCGTTTGTATGATCTAAGTGAGTGGACGATTAAAATAAAAACTGATGTGCTTTTATAAAAACTTTTAGTTCTAAAACCGAAAATGTCACCAGCAAATCATCTTTTCTGAAAACTCTTTTCTTATCTGAAAACACAATCTTTCTGTAAAACACTTTGTAAAAGCTTTTATGTCTGCAAACTCTGAGTCTTTTCTGTGAAACCAGACTTCCTTTCTAAAACTCTTTTATAAACTTTCATTTCTGAAAACTGCATTTCTGAAAATCTTTTCTTTGAAAAATTGTCACAGGAAATCTGTCTCTGAAAAACCTGACGCAAGGTATCACCGTCTCCTAAAGCATGCCACTATCTATCCCTAAAACTAGTGGTTATTGGGAGTTACTTATCGCCGTCCCCCAAGCCAATGAACTAGAACCGGGGGTGCGGATCCATGCTACCCTCCAGGCTCTGAATCTAGGATCTAGGGGCATCTTTCATC
>SKCR01033266.1:0-111960 GCA_019454045.1 Zanthoxylum bungeanum
TTGAGTGACGTGACCACTGAGTGATGTGACATGATGTGAGTTGATGTGGCTTTAACTTTTTGACTTTTTAAAAGCCAAATAAAGTGAAATTCAATTGAAATTCACAAAAGTGTATAAGATACACTTAAAGCCTAAATTCAAATTCACTTAACACATTTTCTCTCTTTCCTCCCAACTCTCTCCTCTCCATTCTTCTTCCATATTCACGCCAATGGGCTGTGAAAACTGCCCAAACCGTGAGCAGTAGAGGGCATGAAGAAGTTGATTTTGTAGCAAAATCAGAGGTGCTAGCACACTTAGAAGACATACGAAGGTGATAGGGAAACCCACCCACAAGCCGGGAATCGTTTGACGAAGATTGGAGCTCGAAATCTTGAACCAAAATCTGAAATTTTGAGGCAGTGGACTGCACTACAGTGGCGCCAATTTGAAGGGGAGAAAATCATTTTGTTGCCTCTTCAATTGTCTCAACCGATCGATGTGAGTATTCTGCACCTCCGTTGATGTATTCACATATGTTTTTCATGCTTATAATGATCTTGGGACCTAATTAGAAACCAATAATGGCATCAAGATCCTAGGTTTGAGCATGAAAATATTTAGGGGTTAAAATTGGGTAAACTTGTTTTGAGCATGATTTGAATTAATTGGATGTTTGACTATGCATATAACATGTTTAATTGAGGATTGATTGGATCAATTTGTTGAAAATTAGTTTGGAAAAATTTTCCCCAATTGGGTTATGGTGACCGAATGGTATAAGCCCTAGAAGTCTTGGATTTTTGATTTTTTGGACATTGGATGTGTTGGAAATCATTCGGGATGTGGATTTGAAATCGATTGTGAAATTGATTGGATTGAATTCGAATCGGATAAAAATCCCCTCTTTGGCTGAGACTAAGAAACATGTATATGGGTTTGATTTTTGATAAAATATGTTGGACATGTTTTGTTGATAATGAGCATGATTAATTAGGGTAATTGATGTTTTAAAAATGTTAATTGGATAATTAATTATGTTGAACACTTTATGTAATTAAATTGGAAATTTGGAATTTGATAATTTAATTATTTGGGCCTATTTTGGAAATTGGACATTTAATGTTGTAAATGGGCTTATTGGGCTTTGTTGTACAAAGTTGGGTTTAGGCAAAATGGATTGGATCCAATTGGGCCCAAAACCGCATCCATAAAGTCCAAATGCGACTTATGAACCTTTAAAGTTTAATTGGGCCTAATGGGCCTAAATTGATTTATGGGCTTATGGGGTAATTCCCGGATTGGATTTTGGTTATTCGGTTTGATCCGAGTTGACCAAAAGTCCATGCCTTAAGAAATCAATTAAAAGCCCATTGGACTTTAATTGAATTGACGTTGGACGTTAATCGGTCTTTAAGACGTGTTACGATTAAAATTGGAATTTAAGTCGTAAAAGGTTTATTAATAAAGTGTAATATTTAATTTGGAATTAAATAGCGAATTAGAATTGAATGCATATTAATTGGATTTAATGACGTAGTTTAATTTAATTCGAGAATTCGTACTTTGAGTACTTATTCGCAAAATGAGTTTGACTCGCGCAAAATCAAATCGTTGTTTGAACATTGGATGGTCATTAATTATCAGATTAATTAATTTGATTAGATTGATTGATAACATGCTTGTGTGAATACGTGGTTACGATGCATGAATAATGTATATCGGATGGATATTAAAAGGGTACGACAATTTTAGAAATTGTTATGATAAATTCGATTTATTAATTAGACTTGCGTGTCCAGCCTTATCACCTCCATATTCTTTGTATTCTCTTCTCACATATTCCCCTCAATGTAAATGAGGTTTCTTTAGAAGTGTAGTGTAACGGGTAGAAGTAAATAGATGTGCTAGTGGGAGTGAGAAAGTGAGAGATTTGATCTAGGATCAATGTGTAAAGTATCCATCTGCATTTCATTATTATTTTTCATATGTGCTTTATTATGTGTTTAGAATGCATGTTTATGGTGTATGATGATGAGACCTTAACAAAGATAATAAATTGGTTGCCAATTTGCACGCGAAAAACCCTCAAATATATTAAGTGTCTTTCCTTCCATTGAGTGATTCTTACTCAAGATCTAAGACGGCATTGGTTTATTGGCCAAAGTCAAGGCCTTTGTCTGTCGAAGATGTGTTTGAATCACGAAGGCTTTGTTCCATATCAGTGTCTTGTCCAAGTTGTGGTTTGTTGGCCAAAGTCAAGACCACTTCTTGTCCATCGACATTGATTACGAAGCTTTACATGGTCAATGGGTCGCGCTTAACTGGAATCATTAAGCTTGTTGTGCCAAAGCCAAGGCTTAGTTGATTCAGAGGAAAAAGGTTAGGTAATACATTGGATGTATTGGCATATATGAGATATATGTTTCGGACTTGGATGTCACCCTACTAGATCTAGGAATTGGATTGGACCCAATTGATCTTAGAGATCTACCTAGTTAATTATCATATAATTTGTTGGCCAAAGTCAAGATTATGTGATATTTAATGGGATCCTAGCCCACTAGGAAACACGGTTTCCCGAGTACTCGACAGAGGGTTAGAGGCTCGTCGAAAAATAGTGGGAGGCAAGAATTGAATTTGCAATATTCATTTAATTACTTGCCATACGCGCTCAAACAAATATCATTCGTCGTTTTAATTAAATGTTAGTTGGACTAATATTTAAATCGTTGTTTTAATAAATAGTTGGACTATATTCAAACTATTCATTTATAGTTGATTTTATAATTGGATTATAGTAATCAATATAATTGATTTTAATCTATTAAATTATAGTTGATTAAATAATTGGACTATTGTAATCATTATAATAAATAGTACCAAAATCGTTGATTAAATAGTTGGACTATTGAAATCAAGATGTAATTGAAAGATTGTCGTTTAATACATAATCCTAGTGAAAATATATTTAAATGGTTTAATTTTCAAATTGTGAATAAATTACAGGATGGTCCTGGAAAAAATAATTATTTTATTTGATAAAATAATATATTAAGCCTAAGCCCGGATAACTTTAGTGCTTAATCCATTAAGCTTGTCGCAGTAGACTCCTTAATTTCTGAATCAGAACTAAGGATTAGATCCTTAAAGTATGATAATGAAATTGAAGGATCTTCAAATAATCTATCCTTAGAATCTTAGAAGTACTAAATTGCAATACTTAATTCTTGGAGAATTAATTACTATTCTCAATGAGATAAAGTCAAACTTTGCAATTAGGTAAGTAGTGCAAGGCGCACCTTACTTCGATATTTTAGAAGGCCAATGCTTGGCCAAAGGCTACTGGAATTTTGAAAAGGGGCAAAGGCAAAATCATTATAATCTTCTGGGAAGATAAAGAACATATCCCAAAATGTCTGCTTAAATTGTGGCAAACAGGATCGCGTAAGCGTGACTGCTGTTTGGACAAGGCAGACATGAAGGAATTAAAGAAAGGGTAAGGCTCTGACTTTAATTATGTTTGTCAAAATCATGTTCACTACTAGTATTGAAATTGGATTTTTTAATACTTAGTGTGGTACATAAAATATATATACTGATGTGCAGAATCTGCTATGAGCAGGATACTGACTTCAGTTGAGATTAATCTGCGAATTGGAAACGAGACGAAAGTCACTGTTTTAACCGCAGATACCTAAGTTTAGGAACTACCTTCGGGTGTGTACCTAAATTTGGAAACTGTCATAATGTAACTAGTTTAACTAGATACGTGATCTCTATATCAGCGTTTAATCCGTTGCGAATTGACCTTTATATTCTAGAACACTAAAGTGTTTTATTATATAAAGATGATATTGAGATGTACACATTAGATGTGAATAACAGTATTTATATTTTGAATATAAATAAATCTCAAACATATAGCATGACAAACAAATAGCTCAAACTGATTAGATCAGAAGAAACTTATTGTGGCATTAATATTTGGGACACAACTAAAGCAAGAATCGTATATCCATACTTTTGAAGAGTGGGTACTCGGACTGATTTGATTCCAATCAAATGAAGTCTACGAATCTAGTTTATTGGACAAAGTGCCTAAAACACTATTTACTTGGTAAAAGTGTAAATGCCACCGACCTGTTAGCCCTAGTTCATAGTGAAGCAAGTGGGCCCATGTCTAGCTAGGCTAAATGTGGATATGAATATTTCGTGACCTATACGGATGTGGCATCGCGTTATAGTTATGTGTTTCTTTTAGAACACAAATCAGAAACTTTTAAAGTTTCGACAGGAAATAGACAAACAGATCGGCTAAAGTATTAGAACATCACGGTAAGATCGTAATGGAAAATACTTAAGCAATAAGTTTCTAATATACTTGAAAGAGTATAGTATTCTTTTAAATAAGGACCCCTCCCGGAACACGTCAATTAGACGGTGTGTCCGAACAGGATAAACCGAATTTTATTGGACATGATAAGGTTAATCATGAGTCGCTCTGAGCTACCATTTCCTTCAACGGGTAAGCGTTAACAGTGCAGAACTTATTTAGAATAAGGTTCCATAATATCTGTTTGATAAATTTCATATTAGATATGAACGGGAAAGAAACTGGGTTTCACATTCCTGAAAATTTGGGAATGCTAGGCATAAGTTTGGATGATACCAAACTAGAAATCAAATTGGATAAGTGTCAATTGTAGGATATCCTGGATACCATAAGTATAGTACTTATACATCTCACCAGAGAAAAATGTAATTGTTGCTCGCCATACGGTTTTCCTAAGAGGAATACCGATATGCAGTGGAAAGTGGGAGGATAGTAAAACTCGATGAAAATCAGAGTAATACTATTCACAGCACCGAATCTTAATGGAACATAAATGGTTCATCAAGGATGAAACTATTCCAATAATCTTCGAATACACAAGAACCGCGTGAGTCAGAGAGAGTCAGAAAATAACCTGGGGTATGGGTTTCTGATCTCACCTCATAAAGATGTCTATCTTATTAAGGTATACCAATTGACAATGTATAAGGAAGTGATACAAGATATCGACACCCTATTTTGACAAAGTGTCATGAATCCGAAATAGATTCCATGTATATCAACTATGTTTGGATACTAGTTGATGTACCGCAAGGCATTGTGCCTATTGGTACTATATAAGTCTTCAAGGAAGACATACATGGATGGCAACATACCAACGTACAAAGCTAGGCTTTTAGCGGAAATGTATCATTATCAACATTGTGTTGATTACGATACTACGGTATACTACGCCTGATATAGATCTTATATTCCAGTAAGAATATTTCTGGAGAATTGGGTAGGCATGGCGCTTTGCTAGAAGCCAACCTTGTATCGTAAATCGGTAAAACATAGTACGAGGTACGTACGTGTTCGGATAGTCCAACAACCGTATTTACTGCCAACATATCCAGAGATCTCTTTGGTCACTTCCCGAGAATTCACCGATGACGTTTGATTCAATATTAATCTGGGATTAAAACAGAGAAACTTTATCTAGGATAAAGTACTATTAGAGGAGAGAGAAAGGTTAATTTGGAATTAATCGATAAAATAATATATTCGATATATTAAACGAAATTGGATTTCGATTCGGAATTGAAATTAGATTTTAATTCAAGCACTCGAATTAATTTGGAATTAATTCTCGAGTGATGTGAATAGTAAATTGGATTTATTTGCGGGGCATCGGAAAAATCGTTAATTTAGAATTATCGAAACCGAGCCCGGAATGTGTTTACGTAGTTGCGCCGATTTTGAATCACGTGCGACCGCAAGTCACATCGTAAATCACATCACAAGTCATATCACATGTCATTGATGTGTGATGGAAGTCAAATCACTTTATGAAAAGTGACTTGACCTTTTGACTTTTGGAGGGAAATTTGGGGGGGGGGGGAGGGTTTAACTTTTTGGAAAAGTTAAAAACTTTTTTCTTTTCATTTTCCATTATGCTTTTGTATTAGATAAAAAAATTTCTCTCTCTCTCCCAAAACACTCTCCTTTGGCCGAAACTTGAGGAAGCAAACCTAGGGTTTTTCTTTTTCAATTTTCAAAGGCAAATCTTGCTAGCACACTTTGGTGGATCAAACAAAGGTGATATGGATTAGATTCAAGAGCTTGGATCTCATTCTTGGAGCTTAGAGCTTGGAGTTTTTCTTCATCAAAATCATCCTTTTGGCCGAATACAAAAGAAAGCAAAGGAAGGTACCTTGTCTTGTAAATCGGTAAAACATAGTACGAGATGCTTACGTGTTCGGATAGTCCGAAGACCGATTTACTGCCAACATATCCGGGGATCTCATGGGTCGTTTCCCAAGGATTCACCGATGACGTATGACTCGCACTTTAATTAATCTGGGATTAGAAGAGAGAGAAAATTAATCTGGGATTAATTTCGGAGATATTTTATGTAGGATAAAATATCAATTAAAGAGAGATAACGATTAATTTGGAATTAATCGGTAAATTAATATATTCAATATATTAAACGAAATTAGATTTCGACGCGGAATTAAAATTAGATTTTAATTCGGGCGAACGAATTAATTTAGAATTAATTCGTCAATGACGTGAATAGTAATTATGCTTGGCATGATTATTTAATTAAATTAGATTTAATTACGACGCAACGGAAAAATCATTAATTTGGAATTAATGAACCCGAGCCCGAGATTATTTGCGAGCGCATTTGCATTTCGAATTTGAGTGCGGCTCGTAAGTCAAATCAAGCATCAAATCATTAGTCGCATCAAGCGTCAAATCACTTGTCATTTTGAGTGATGTGACTTGACAACTTGTCACTTTATTAAAATGATGTGATAGATTTGACTTGATGGATTTTGATCTTTTGAGTGTGGAACACTCAAGGTTGTTGAATTTTATTTGTTTGACTTTTTGAAAGTCAAAAAAAATTGTCTAAATGCTTCAATATATTTTTGGAAAATATATAAGGAAATCATATACATTTTTTCAACAATTATGATTTACACATCTCTCTCAAATCTTCTTCTTCTCTCTCGGTCTTGGAGGCCATTTTTCTCCCTTTTCTGGTTCAGCAGTTGGCGTGAAATGGAGAAGAAATTATAGGGATTTTGTGGCAAAATCACTTAGAGCTAGCACTCCAAGAGTTATACGAAGGTGATAGGGAAACCCACCCACGAGCCGGGAACCATTTGACGAAGCTTGGAGCTCAAACTCTTAGACTCAAAACTGAAAAATCAAGGCAGTGGACTGTTGAGTTTCAATCAAGTCCCAAGGATCATAAATCATGCATAAAACAAAGTTGAATACAACCAAATGAGGTGCGCAAAAGACTCACATGGATCGGTTGGATGCGGTGAAGGTGAACCAAATTCGCACTTCAAGTTGCTGCCTCCCTCCAAGCTCGGCAATGGCAGTAAACTGCATCTCATTTTCGGCTTTGGGTGGTCCTCCATTGATGCTCCAAGCTCCAAGCTTCACAAGGTGATTCCTTGCTCACAAACTCACTTCCCTATCACCTTAGGATGCCTCCAAGAGTGTGCTAGCACAAAGATCTTGCAACAAGATCATTTCTTTCTCCTTTATTGATCGGTCAAACCAGAAAAATTGATGAAGAAATCGGTCCAAGACCGAGAGAGAAGAAGGAGAAGTTTTGGCTCCAAAATGAGCAAAACTGTGTTCTGTCTTTTTATAGAGAGAGAGAGCCGAATTGGTTGGGAGGGAAAAAAGAAAAGTTGTAATTGGTTTTTATAATTTCCAAAATTATTAAACCATTTACCAATTTTCAATTTTCAAAAGTCAAAAGTACAAGTCTTTTCAACTTTATTCCCATCACCAATTAATTTTCACATCAAGTCACTTTAATAAAGTGACAACATGTCATGTCACATCACATCACTCAAAGTGACAAGTGACTTGACAATTGATGCGACTAGCGATTTGACGCTTGATGTGACTTGCGTGCCGCGCTCGAATTCAAAATGCGAATGCGTTCGCAATCACTCTCGGGCTCGGGTTCGCTAATTCCAAATTAACGAATTTTCCGTTGCGTCGTAAATAAATGATTACGCCTAGCGAATTCACTATTCACGTCGCTAACGAATTAATTCTAAATAATTCGTTCGCCCGAATTAAAATCTAATTTCAATTTCGCGTCGAAATCTAATTTCGTTATAATATATCGAATATATTTATTTATCGATTAATTCCAAATTAATCGTTCTCTCTCTTTAACGATATTTTATCCGAGATAAAATATCTCTGTAATTAATCCCAGATTAATTTTTCATCTCTCATCGAATTAATCCCAGATTAATTAAAGTGCGAGTCATACGTCATCGGTGAATTTTCAGGAACCGACCCATGAGATCTCCGGATATGTTGGTAGTAAATACGATCGTCGGACTATCCGAACACGTAAGTACCTCGTACTACGTTTATACCGATTTACAAGACAAGGTTGGCTTCTAGCAAAGCGCCATGCCTACCCAATTCTCCAGAAATATTCTTACAGGAATATATAGATCTATATCAAGCGTAGTATACAATGTATTGTGCGTATCGGCCCAGTATCGGATAGTCACGTGCTAGGGCTGGGGCTGGAAAAGTGTCTGCCCCGTCCGAAACACATATCGGATGTCTGGTAACTAGTCTCTATAATCGGATATTCATGACCTGGTCATAATATCACGATTGGATGCGCATCACTTAAGAGCACTAATACCGTATCCTGCGCGACATCATCTCCACTATGACTGGAGTGATACTTCCGTCTCGACATCACATCCAATACTCTACGGCTCTCTGATAAACCCAGAAGTGGTGTACACAGAACTGGTCAAAGCCCCCTACCACTAAGACCAAAGTTTATCGATTATCGTAAGTATTAGCGATGCAAGTCTCAGGTTAAGACTATACACACCTACCTTGATTTCGGCCTCCCATAGACACATAGTCATAATACCAATGGGATTCCGAGGGGTCTATCCAGAGCGAAGCTGTTTCCCGTACCATCGGTGAAACACGACCTCCTATCGCACTTGCATAAGTCTCCAACACTTATATATATGAGAACTATGCGGTTGTGCCCTCACAACGCACACAAGTGCAATACTAGCCTATTCCGCATTATCGATGTCCAGTCTCGATAATACTACGGCTAGGGATATTTAATGATTAATCCTTCGTGGACTGATACTGTCTCATATCATCTCAATCCAGGAACTAATCATAGGGACCTCTCTTCATTTATATATCTAAGGTGATCTAATCACAAATGATGAGAGTGCAATTTCCTTGTTACATAGTTAATTTGCTACAGCAACACAATGATTTGTGCAAATAGTGACGCTATGGGTCATATTATCCAACAATCTCCCACTTGGCACGTAGCGAGTCACTCAAGTGTTCCAACACTTGAACTATGTAAGGTTCGCTCAAATTGCTGAGGAAAGGTTTTCGTCAGCGGATTTGTTTGATTATCGTCTGACGCGATTTACACGATCATCACATCGCCACGATGTATGATCCGAACGAATCAATGATATAGAAGTATATATCTGGATCGTCGATGAGACCTTTAATTCCTTAGCCTGTGCTGACGCCTAGTTCAGCTACTACAGAACTATATCTAATCTAATTAGATTTATGTTCGATCCAAATGGCTTCTTTTGCTGCCTCAGCTGCAGCAATAATCCGCATTTGTTGTTTATTCGGCAACAGTTATCTTGCTTGGAAATTTCCAGCTCACCGTCCCGTTATTCAAACTTTATAGTACCGTAGTATTTAATTGTTTGGAAACTTACAGCGGTGATCCCAGTAACTTCAAGTTCTCCTTCTCCATAGTTTAAGACAACATCTTTAGTTCTCTCAGATACTAATAGATGTTCTTAATCTTTAATCCAGTGACTATCACTTGGATTAACCTGATCGTGACTCCATATGCTCGAAGCGTATGAGACACCCTATCAAGTACATTTTAAATGTACAATTTCCCAGAGAGTGTTAACAACTCCAAATCTATCCCAGTAGATCTTTATTTCTTAAATAAAGGTTGTTACTCCCCAGAATTCTACGGAGAATTTGTATTGAAAGAATATCTATGAAAGCCAAGCTTTCACCTATTGCTTTATGGGAACTTCACTGTTAGTGCGCTCTCCCACTAACCTCCTTATATACACAAGAATTATTTCGTTTTGAGTCAAAATCATAAACCATTATGATTATTTCAAAACGACAGTTTCAAGAACCTTATGCTTGTTTCAATCCAAACATGGATCGAATAACCCGCAAACCCTGTTTGTTGGTTATACAAAATCGTCAGAATGTTGTAAACATTCTCCAAAAGGTTTCCTTTTCAGGAAAGCGATTTTGATTTGTAACTGACACATTTCATAAATGAATATACAGTTATCATCAAGCATCTTCAAAATGGATTTACCATGGCAACAGGTAAAAGGTTGAACCGTTTAACACAATGTCGATAACGATACCTTTCGGTCAAAAGCCCAGCTTTGTACGTTGGTATGTTGCCTTCCATGTATGTCTTCCTTGAAGACGTTTAATGTACCAATAGGCACAATGCCTTATGGTACAACAACTAGTATCCAAAATAGTTGTTATACATGGAATCCATTTCGGATTCATGGCACTTTGCCATAACAGGGAGTTGATACCTCGTATCACTTCCTCAAAACGTAGTCGGATGGTACACCTCCATAAGATTGACATCTTTATGGGGTGAGATCAGAAACCCATACCCTAGGTTGTTTTCTGACTCTATCCGATCTACTAGTTTCTTGTGTATTTGAAGATTAATGGTATAGATTCATCATAGATGAACTATTTGTGTTCCATTAAGGACTTCGTGCCTTGAACAGTGTTACTCCGATTTTCATCGAGTATCACTATCCTCCCACTGACCACTGCATATCGGTATTCCTCTCAGGAAAAACCGCATGGTGAGCAACAATTACATTGTTCTCATGTGGGATTTATAAGTACTATACTTAAGGTTTCACTTAGGATAACCTATATTGGCACTTATCCAATTTTGGTCTTATAGTTTGGTATCACCCAAACATTATGCCTGGCATACCGAAATTATCAGGAATGAGAAACCTCGTTTCTTTCCTGTTCATATCCTATATGATATCTGTCAAACAGATTTATATGGAACCTTATTCTAAATAAGTTCTGCACTGTTAATACATGTCCCATTGAAGGAAATAGTAGCTCAGAGCGATTCGTGATTAACCTTATCATGTCCAACAAAAAATCGATTTTTGGTTCGGACACACTGTCTAACTGAGTGTATCGGGAGGAGTCCTCATATGAAACTTACTGCTTAAGTATCTTCCATTACGGTCTTACCGTGGCGGAATAACACTATAGCCGATCTGTTTATATACTTCGTGTCGAAAACTTCAAAAGTTTCCGATCTGTGTTCTTCAAAAGAAACACATAACCACAACGTGATGCCACATCCGTTAAGGTCACGAAATATTCATGTTCACATCTAGCCTAGCTAGATATGGGCCCACTAACTTCACCATGAATAGGGCTAACAGATCGGTGGCCCTTTCACTATTACCAAGTAAATAGTATTTTAGGTATTTAACCTAATAAACTAGATTCGTAGACCTTATTTGAATAGTCAAATCAGCCTTAGTACCCACTCTTCAAAAGTGTGGATATACGAGTCTTGGTTAATTGTGTCCCAGACAACAATGCCACAAATAAGTCTCTATTGATCAAATCAATTTGAGCTATTTATTTGTTATTTTTATATGTTTGAGATTTTATTATATTCAAAATATAAATGATGTTATTTACATCTAATGTATTTATCTCAGTATCATCTTTATATGATAAAACGCTAAGTGTTCTAGAATATAAAGGTTTTATCCACAACGGATTAAACACTGATATAGAGATAATGTCTCTAGTCAAACTAGCTACATCATAACATTTCCTAATTTAAGTACATACCCTAAGGGTAGTTCCTAAACTTAGGTATCTGCGGTCGAAACAGCGGCTTTCGTCCCGTTTCCGATTCGCAGAATAATCTCGGCTTGAAGTCAGTATCCAGCTCAAAGCGGATTCCGAACATCAATACATATGTGTTTTTATGTACCACACTAAGTATTTAAAATCCAATTTTAATACTAGCAGTGAACATAACTTTGACAAATAATTTTTTTTAAAGTTAGAGGATTGCCCTTTCTTTAATTCCTCCGTGTCTTCCATATCCAATTGGTAGTCATTTTGGGATATGTTAATTATCTTTTCAATATTTCACAAACCTTTGGCCAAGCCTTGGGTTTCGGAATATCGAAACGATGCGCACCTTGTGCTACATGCCCAATTGCAAACTTTGACTTTTCTCCACTAGAATAGTCAATTAATTCTCCAAGAATTATTAATTGCAACTTTAATACTTTTAAATCTAAAGATAGATTTATTATAAGTATATTAATTAAGCACTAAAGTCATCATCACATAAATCTTTCAAAGATTTTATGCTCTACTATTTGCTTAATTATGGGTTTAGTCATAATAAGTTATTTTATCAAATAAATTAACCCATTATTTCCAAGACCATCTTGAAATTATTCCCAATTTGAAAATTAAATCATTTAAAATATTTTAATCCAAGATTCTATTTTAAATATCCAACTTTTCAATTTTATCTTGATTACAATAGTCCAACCATTTAATCAACGATTAGTGGTACTATTTATTATAATGATTATAATAGTCCAACTATATAATCAATATAATCCAAATTAATTAACCTCAATTACATTGATTACTATAATCCAATTATAAAATCAACTGTAAACTGAAATTAATTAATTCAAATATATTGATTAATATAATCCAATTATATATAATCAACTATAATACAGTCCAACTGTTTATTAAAACAATAATTTAAATATTAGTCCAACTAACATTTAATGATATGACGAAATAATTTGTTTGAGCGCGTATGGTGAGTAATTGAACGAATGTTGCAAATTCAATACTTGCCTCCCACTATTTTTCGTCGAGCCTCTAACCCTCTGTGGAGTACTCGGGAAACCGTGTTTCCTAGTGGGCTGGGATCCTGTTAAATAACATACAACCTTGACTTTGGCCAACAAGCTGTATGCTACTTAACCAGGTAGATCTCACAAATCAATTGGATCCAATCCAATTCCCAGATCCGGTTAGGTGGACATCCAAGCCCTAAACATATTACTTATGCCAATGTATCTAATACATTTTCTAACCTTATCCTCCGAATCATCTAGGCCTTGGCTTTGGCACAACAAACCTAATGACTCCAGTTAAGTGGGACCCATTGACAAGGAAAGTTTCGTAATCAATGTCTTTGGACAAGAAGTGATCTTGACTTTGGCCAACAAATTACAACTTGGACTAGACACCGATGTGGAACAAAACTCTCATGATTCAAATACATCCAATTGACAAGGTCTTGACTTTGGCCAACAAACCAATGCCAATTGGATCTTGAACAAGAATCATTCAATGGAAGGATAATCGCTTAATATAAAACGAGGGTTTTTCGTGTGCAAATTGGCTACCAATTTAATTATCTTTGTTAAGGTCTCATCATCATACACCCTTAAACATGCATTCTAAAAACATAATAAAGCGAGTATGAAAATAAATAATAATGATATGCGGATGGATATTTTACACATTGATCCTAGATCAAATCTCTTACTTTCTCTCTCCCGCTAGCACAAATATTTCTTCTACCCGTTACACTACACTTCTAAAGAAACCTCATATGCATTGAGGGGAATAGGTGAGAAGAGAATACAAAGAAAGGAATTAGGAGATAAGGCTGGACTCGCAGGTCCAATTAATAAATCAAATTATATTACAATTTCCAAAATCGGCCCCACCCGACTAATATCCATCCGATATACATTATTCAAACATCACAACCATGTATTCTACAAGCATGTTATCAATCAATCTAATCAAATTAATTAATCTGATTAATTAGTGATCATCCAATGTTCAAACAAAGATTTGATTTTGTTCGAGTCAAACTCGTATTGTGAACATGTACTCAAAGTACGATTTCTCAAATAAAATTAAATTACATAATTAAATCCAATTTAATACGTATTTAATTCTATTGATTATTTAATTCCAAATTAAATATTACACTTTATAAAATAAACCTTTACGACTTAAATTCCAAATTTATCGTTACGGGTCCAAAGCCCGATTAATATCCAATATTAATTTATTATAGTCCAATGGGCTTTTAATTAATTTTTTGAGGCGTGGACTTTTGGTTAACTCGGGTCAAACCGAATAACCAAAACCCAATCCGGGAGTTACCCCATAAGCCCATAAATTAATTTAGGCCCATTAGGCCCTATTAAACGTTAAAGGTTCATTAGTCGCATTTGGGCCTTTTGGAAGCGGTTTTGGGCCTAATTGGATCCAACCAATTTTGGCCTAAACCAACTTTGTACAACAAAGTCCAATAAACCCAATAACAACTTTAAAAACCCAAATCCAATTTTAAGCCCAATAATTTAATTCCAAAATTCCAAATTTGCCAATTAAATTACCTAAAGTGTATAGCATTATTAATTACCCAAATCAAAGTTTCCAAAACACTAAATTTGTCCAATTAATCATGCTTAACATCAATGAATCATGTCCAACATAATTGATCAAAATCAAACCCAATTTCATGCTTCAAGTGTCTCGGCCAAAGAGGGAAATTATGCCCAAATAAAATTCAATCCAATTGAACCAAATTAAACATAAATTCAACATCCCCAAATGATTTGCAAGTCATCCAATGAACAAAAAATCAAAAATCCAAGACAATATTAGGGTTCATATTTTCAGCCATCACAAGCAAATTGGGGAAAATTGTTCCAAACACTTTTTCATCAAATTGATCTAATCAATCACCAATTAAACAACATTTAAGCATTCTAATTCATCCAATTTCATTAAACATGCTCAAAATCAAGTTGTCCCAAATTAAAGTCTTGGCCAACAATAAGCAAATTGGGGAAAATCAATCCAATTAATTTTTCTTTAAATTGATTACATATAACTCTAAGTTATTCATATACAAACATTCTTAAACAAACAATTTGTCAAAATCATGCTTGAATTAAAAAGCCCCAAATTTTGCTAAGAACCCTAAATCGTTTTATGCACAAATGGCTCTAGATACCATTGTTGAGTTTCAATCAAGTCCCAAGGATCATAAATCATGCATAAAACAAAGTTGAATATAACCAAATGAGGTGCGGAAAAGACTCACATGGATCGGTTGGATGCGGTGAAGGTGAAACCAAATTCGCACTTCAAGTTGCTGCCCCCTCCATGCTCGGCAAACAATGGCAGTAAACTGCATCTCATTTTCGGCTTTGGGTGGTCCTCCATTGATGCTCCAAGCTCCAAGCTTCACAAGGTGATTCCTTGCTCACAAACTCACTTCCCTATCACCTTAGGATGCCTCCAAGAGTGTGCTAGCACAAGATCTTGCAACAAGATCATTCTTTCTCCTTTATTGATCGGTCAAACCAGAAAAATTGATGAAGAAATCGGTCAGACCGAGAGAGAGAAGAAGAGAAGTTTTGGCTCCAAAATGAGCAAAACTGTGTTCTGTCTTTTTATAGAGAGAGAGAGCCGAATTGGTTGGGAGGGAAAAAAGAAAAGTTGTAATTGGTTTTTATAATTTCCAAAATTATTAAACCATTTACCAATTTTCAATTTTCAAAAGTCAAAAGTACAAGTCTTTTCAACTTTATTCCCATCACCAATTAATTTTCACATCAGTCACTTTAATAAAGTTACAACATGTCATGTCACATCACATCACTCAAAGTGACAAGTGACTTGACATTGATGCGACTAGCGATTTGACGTTTGATGTGACTTGCGTGCCGCGCTCGAATTCAAAATGCGAATGCGTTCGCAATCACTCTCGGGCTCGGGTTCGCTAATTCCAAATTAACGATTTTCCGTTGCGTCGTAAATAAATGATTACGCCTAGCGAATTCACTATTCACGTCGCTAACGAATTAATTCTAAATTAATTCGTTCGCCCGAATTAAAATCTAATTTCAATTCCGCGTCGAAATCTAATTTCGTTATAATATATCGAATATATTTATTTATCGATTAATTCCAAATTAATCGTTCTCTCTCTTTAACGATATTTTATCCGAGATAAAATATCTCCGTAATTAATCCCAGATTAATTTTTCATCTCTCATCGAATTAATCCCAGATTAATTAAAGTGCGAGTCATACGTCATCGGTGAATTTTCAGGAACCGACCCATGAGATCTCCGGATATGTTGGCAGTAAATACGATCGTCGGACTGTCCGAACACGTAAGTACCTCGTACTACGTTTATACCGATTTACAAGACAAGGTTGGCTTCTAGCAAAGCGCCATGCCTACCCAATTCTCCAGAATATTCTTACAGGAATATATAGATCTATATCAAGCGTAGTATACAATGTATTGTGCGTATCGGCCCAGTATCGGATAGTGACGTGCTAGGGCTGGGGCTGGAAAAGTGTCTGCCCCGTCCGAAACACATATCGGATGTCTGGTAACTAGTCTCTATAATCGGATATTCATGACCTGGTCATAATATCACGATTGGATGCGCATCACTTAAGAGCACTAATACCGTATCCTGTGTGACATCATCTCCACTATGACTGGAGTGATACTTCCGTCTCGACATCACATCCAATACTCTACGACTCTCTGATAAACCCAGAAGTGGTGTACACAGAACTGGTCAAGCCCCCCCCCACCACCATGACCAAAGTTTATCGATTATCGTAAGTATTAGAGATGGAAGTCTCAGGTTAAGACTATACACACCTACCTCCTTGATTTCGGCCCCAAAGACACATAGTCATAATACCAATGGGATTCCGAAGGGTCTATCCAGAGCGAAGCTGTTTCCCGTACCATCGGTGAAACACGACCTCCTATCGCACTTGGATAAGTCTCCAACACTTATATATATGAGAACTATACGGTTGTGCCCTCACAACGCACACAAGTGCAATACTAGCCTATTCCGCATTATCGATGTCCAGTATCGATAATACTACGGCTAGGGATATTTAATGATTAATCCTTCGTGGACTGATACTGTCTCATATCATCTCAATCCAGGAACTAATCATAGGGACCTCTCTTCATTTATATATCTAAGGTGATCTAATCACAAATGATGAGAATGCAATTTCCTTGTTACATAGTTAATTTGCTACAGCAACACAATGATTTGTGCAAATAGTGACGCTATGGGTCATATTATCCAACATGGACTACACTGCTTGGGCGTGAAAATGGAGGGCAGAAAGTTCATTTTGTTCGTTGTTTCGTCTCAACCGATCGATGTGAGTATTTCGCTATCTCCATTGATGTATTCACATGTTATTTTCATGCTTGTAATGATCTTAGGACCTTAATAGAAACCAACACTCATTAAGTCAGATTTTAAATAGTTTTTATATTATAATCAAGGTAGATTAATCTAAATATTAGTAATAAAAGCTTAACATTTCACCCCAGCAAGGGGAAGTTACCTCCTCATTACTGAAAAGTAAATAACAGAAAGTAAATTGCGTAAAGTAAATAAAATTAAATAATGAAAAGTAAAGACTGGAAATAAATAACAGAAAGTGTAAATGTAAAAATTAAATACTTAAAGCTGTAAATAAATAAACAAGATACAATATTCAGAGTATTCTTAAGGAATCCCTTAGAAGAAAATATTAATTACAAATGAAATCTGGACCCTATTCATAGAAACATTTTGTCTTCACGCGTCACGACGCGCCGTTGATCTTGGACACGTGGCAATCGGTTTCATAGGATAGTGACATGTGGCACAGTTGAATGATTAATTAAATTATTGGCTGGGTGTCGCGATGCGTAAGGGTGTGCGGGTCGTGATGCTGACATCAGCACGACGTAAGTAATGACATGTTCTTTCGAAAACATGTGATGGTGACACGTATCCGGCATACATTAGCAGATGTTGACACGTGGCAGTAATACATTAGCAATGGCACATTTTAACAAAATGTCTCTGATTGTGACACATATCTGGCGTACTTTAGCAGTCTCGGTGCATGTTAGAAGGCGGTGTATTTTAGCATGGTGAATTTTAGCAGGAAATTTACATTTTTGCCCTTTTTATCTATTTTCCACTGTTTTGGCCCTGAATCACCTCTAGAGAGTCCTGTTATTTTTTATCTACAAAATACCACAAAACACATCAAAATATTCAAAAAACGCAAGAAACTATACAAAATATTTAGTTAAAGGAGTGAGAAATAGTGATTTATTTACCATTCATCAACTAGATGGTCATATATAGATTGATTTACGTCCTGAGTGTACTACGATCACCTGTTTGGCAGGTTATGTCCTTTAATTTACAAAGGTGAGGTTGGTATAGCAAGAAAAACAAAAAGTTGTTTTCTAACCCTAGCCGCCTTTTGATGTGCTAAGTTTTCTCTCAAAAGCTGAAGAAAAATAAGAACAAAAAAAATATAACATTGTTGTGTGACAATTTTCAATCTCTAAAGAGTTTAGAGATTAGTCTATGAGTATAGCCTACACTATATTCTGCTGGTAGCGAGATATAGCACGGAAGGCTATTAGGTGTCAAATAGAAAATCACCATCTTCTAAATCTCTATCACCTCACGATAGTGAGTAGAATTTGCTCACTGCTACCACTTTATATTGTGTAATGGGGCTCGGCTTATTTTGTTTCTTGTCCAGAAATATTATGGAACATTGAAGAGTGTTTTAAGACTATTATGGAAATGGTTTAATTGAAAAATCAGACATAAAATACAGGGCTATTCACGCAAATTAGCGGTTATTCCGGTAGTGAGCTAGGATCGATTTCAGATCCAAAACTATCCAGATCTGAGCCGCTATTCGAGGGTTAAAATTTTGATTAAAATAGAAGTATAATTTCAGTGAAGGAACTAGTGACATTCAGCCAAGCAAAATGAAGGGTTGAAAAATCTTTCAAGGCCGATCCCGGTAGTGTAAGGTGCTTCTGTTGCGCTAGGAAATCGGTTCCTACAAGGGATCATCTAATAACTCTGGCAGATAAAAACTTTATCGGAAAAATAAATGGAACTCAGGTATGTCTGGCAGACTTACTGATATGATTGATCATTCTGATTCTTTTATACTTTACCAAGCGGGCTAGGCACTTTGGAAGAAATATTCACAGTTGTGTCGTGGATGAATTTGCACATTCAATTGGATAATTAAATGTAAATCATTTTTTTTAATTTTATTTTAGTATTTCTTGAGGATGCTAAAAGACTTTGGTTCATTTTGAAACCAGCAAAAGATATTGTCTTTACTGCAATAAAAACTAATGAATTAATCGACCAACAATTAGCTTATGAGCTAAGAATCCACCCGATTCTTTCCAAGTTGGACTGATCAAATAACGATGGTGGCTAGAAGCGTAGAGTGAACTAAAATCTTAATGTGTAACATTTCTTTTTCTTTTTAATAGTATTGTTGTAGATTCAATTTTCATTTCCACACTAAGCAAACAATGTCTTCTAAACTCATTTTTTTTTATTTAGAGATTATGGATAATGTTTCAATTTGATTGGGGGAGGGGATAGTTGACTTAAATATTTTTATTTTTTTAAAAAAAATTATTTTGTTGTTTTTTTTAAAAAAAATATTATTTTTATTTTGTTGTTATTTTGTGTGTAAAAAAATATCTTTGTGGTGTTATAATTATTTTTTTTTTTGGGTTTTTATAAAAAAAAAAACTAACAATAAACTAACAATAAATTTTTTAACTAACTATGTGAAATTGTTTGCAAGCAATATCAGTGTAAGGAGTTTTCACTTCTGAGGCCCATTTTAATTTATTTCGTAACAAGTTTTTTTTATCATTTCTTTTTTAATATTTCAAATTTGTGAATTCTCCATAATATTGATTAAATATGTTTTCCATATGCTTATTTGACATGATCGTGGGTTTCAAGTGAAAATTTTATAATATTTAGTTCTCTAATTTGTTGGAGGTAGCACCTAAAGGCACTGAAATTTATGTTCTACAATTCAAAAAATAACAAAGCTTTCCTTAATAAGTAGTGATTGTTCGCATAAAATGACAGAACTTGAGTTGGTTAAAAAAATGATAATGATAATCAAGTTCTTACTTAGTAATCTGACATCTTTCCTAAACAAGTTGTGATTATTCGCGTAAAAGGGTAGAACTTGAGATGGTTTAAAAAAACAGTAAAAACGTTCGATTTCATAACCTCTCTAACTCTAGCAATTAAGTCTGTATGGGTGTTTTAACACATAGTTCCCTAAGGCTAACTGGTCTAGAAGTCACTGGACCAAAGCTCATTACGTGGGTTAAGGAGGAAACTTAAGAAATCAAATACTTTTTTTTGACATATGAGATTCAAATAATTATATTCGTAGGGATGTCTTAACATCTAGTGCCCTAAAACCAACTGGTTTATGAGTCTCTGACCTAAAACTTGTTACACGAATTAAGGATGAATTATTCAAAAAAACTTTATATATACATATATAAATAAACTAACATTGTCAAAAATATGGGAATTCTGATATAATTTTCAGATAAAAATATTACTTTTTTTTTTCAACAAGACCCAAGAATATCATGCGTGTAGAAAATAAGGTTAAAAAGTTTAAGGGGATTTGCTTATTTGATAATTTATAAAGGAAGAAAATAATTACTAATGTGGATAAGAATTTGTCTTTTAAGTTTTCGTTTAAATTTCTAAAGACTAGTAATAAGTTGGTTGATGTGTGATGAACATTAGAAAGTATGTATTTAAAAAAAGAGAAATTAATCATTTTACACTAGTAGTTTTATTAATCCTCTTTACTTAGCACATTTGTGAAATAATAATTAAATTTGTGTTTTTTTATATCTTTTATTGGGATTTTTAATTCTTGTATAGACAAAATACAATTTTGGATGCTCAATAAGAAAATGGATATGAAGTCTGGATTTCGAAGGCATGGAAGCCGAAAGAAACTTGAAAATTGAGTTTGAATAGAATATAAAAAGTTTGAGCTTGTTTGATTTGCTGTTTGATGAGCTTATCGTAAAACTGGCCACTCAAGCAAGAGGTGTTGAACACCTCTCGCTATAAAAATAAAGTGTGCAATACCTCAGTCATTAGCGAATTTCCATAATTCTCTCTTGAGAATTTGTGGAGAGTTTCAACTCTAAGCATTTATTTTCCAATCTTTTTGTAATTTGTTTCACTTTAATTAATGAAATTATGTGTGTTTTTTATTCATGTTATAAGTAGATAATTTACATTTAGCTGGGTAAAAGGGTAAAGCTCTTGGTATAAAAATATAGATAATTTTAACTTATGTTATAATTATAGATTGTATAATTTTTTTAATTAATTTATATATATATTTTTATTATTTCTTATTTATGTGGGAGTCTTGACTCACTATAAATAGTCCTTAGATCTACGGTCATGGATTCATATTGACTGACACAAATAATCCTTGAACCCCATAATTCATGTTATATTCTGTTTATTTAATATTTGTATTTATTATTTATGTGGGAGTCTTGACTCTATGTAGATAGTCCATAGTCCTGTTGTGGTGGACCTATATTAACCAACATAGATAATACTTAATACTCATAATTATATTATTGCCTATTTAATTTTTTTACTTTTTGCATTTATATAGGAGTCTAACTCTCCGTAAATAGTCGTTAGGCCGACCATAGTAGACTCATAATATTGGCAATATAATACTTGATCCCCGAAATTTATGTTATTCTCTAATAATATTTATATGTCTCTCGTTTATGTATTTAATCATGAAATAAATTAATTGAGAAATAATAACCTTTATGTGTTATAGAAAGAAAATTTATTTTTATATTTGAAACAACAAGAGTGGATCCCCTACCATCAGTATTTATTATTATTATTACCCAATTTAATTGCTCATCACTTCATCTAACTTAGTCTTTTATTTTATGAATCGTATTGTTATTTAATTTTACTAAATCTATTCCTTATGGATCGACCCCGGATTCACTAGCTTAATTTATTATTTCGACACTCTTATACTTGAGAGTAAATAACTATTTTATGAGTGTGTCGGTATAATCATGAAATTGTGATAGATAAAAATATGGCATTAAGTCGTGACCTGCAAATAATCACTATCTATCCTAAAAATGTGGTTTGGAAGAAGGAAAAAAAAAAGTAAGCACCTCACACTAATGGGTGATATAATCAGGGTCGGATTATGATATTGTCAGAAATCAATTTTTTTTTTATTATTTTTTGATATCATTAACTACAGTATAATATAATAATATAATAAAAATAGATTAGAGTATATAACTATTAGTTATAATAAATAAATAAAATGGACAATTATAGGCGGGATATGACTGACCCTGAATTTGATATGATTCTTCCAAAAGAGGATCGCTTGATGTAGATGACCTTGGTCAAAACACCATCAAGCCAATGGTTTACAGAGTTGCCTGCTAGAAGCATTACAAGAATGTACCATTCACCTGACAGAAAAGTTCTTGCGGCAAGCAGCAACTTTGGTGTGTGGCGGAAACGTGTTTATGGAAATCGAAAGATAATTTTTCATGAATCGAAGTTTGGCTAATTAAATAAGGTAATTTAGCTAACTGCGGTTTATCCAGAACCAGATTTCAAAAATTAGGATCAAGTTCGACAGACCAAAATCCAGACCTCAATCGACCAAAATTGACTTCGGTTAATCGTGTGATTATCCAGAATGCAAAACTAAAATTTCCCCTGAATTTCGGTTGACCGAACTTGGGCAACAATTTGCCATTTATAATTCATTCAAACCACAATGCAATGGAAATAATTTCCAAACATATTTACACTCCACAAAGATCCTATAACAACAAACAACCATCTATGGCACAAGATTAACTATTAGTCATCAAACCATTTAAAGATTTGAGTATTAACATGCATATACACATTATCATCAATGCATACAATACATGAACCTATGGCCATCATTATCAAACAATTCCATATATAAGTGACTCATTAATAATTCTAGGTCATTCAAAAAATATTGAATATTTCTATAATGATAGCACTCAAAGTTCATATTTAACCTAAAAATGTGTAAAATTATAGTCACAAAATACATCATCATTCTTAAAAACTATTGCATCATTTAAACAAAATCAAGAATAACACTTATTCAAGTTCAATAATTGAAGCACAAACAACCAAAATTGTTACATCATATGCATATACATCAATATGTGTTTAAAAGCTTCAATAATCAACCACATTGATTTTAATTGAAACAAAACATATGAAAGGTTATAAACTTACCAATTAAGCCTTGAACTAGATGAAACAACTTCGTTTTTCCTTATGTCTTGGCCGATTTTCTCAATCCTTGTGCAGAGAGAATTTTGAGCTTTTGTTTGAATATAGAAGATGAACGAATACTGAATTGGATTTGATGACATTTTTCCTTTATATTTAATTTTAATAAAATAAATAAAATCAAAACCAAATCCAATAATTCAAAATAGGTTATGCTTCATTTTTTGTTGCATTGCGAATATGCATGATGGTGAAAACAATATAGTTCAAAAATTGTACAAAAAGAAATCAATTTTCTTCGACTTGGAATATTGGAAACATTTTTTAGTTCCCTATCTTCAGATGTGATGCACATTGAAAACAATATTCATGATATTTCATCAAATGGGTAAGACAAAGGATGGGATTAATGCTAGAAATGATCTTGAGTATCTTAAGGCTTGAGGAAAACTAGTTCTTGATAAAAATGACAAAGTAGATGGTTATATATAAATTGATCCGAATCCTGAGTGTACTACAAACTCCTGTATGACATAATATGTCATGAGATTTAAAAGGTGAGGTTGGTGTAGAAATCCTGACCAATAACTATGTATTTTGGGGACATGGTTTGGTTTGTAGCTATGGATGTTTTACATAGATATGAAGTTCACTCCTTCTTGCAATAAGTAGAGGGGTACCTTCCATAAGGTTGATCAGGTACTTGAACGATTAAAATGCTGAAGTCTTTCTATTGCGATAGAAAGATTAACATTCATAATGGTTATGAATAAATCGTTCATTAGAGAATCAATGATACTTAAGGTAAAAATAAATAGTGTTGGGATGTATCCCTAGAGCTACATATGATATAAACGACTTTATGTGTTTTGAAATAAAATGATGCATTATTCATTTATTAATGTTTTTGTTTATTTCGCATATTATAAATCATCTTGAATACCCTAGACTACTTGTGTGCCTTCAAACTTAGTGTATGCTTGTCATACACATGAGGATTTAAGTCTGAAGTTAGTAATCTTAAATAGTCCATAAAGAGCAAACAAAGTGGGTACTTTGTTTGTGGTTTATCTAAAGCTATGGTATATTCTATATTTGTATGGCGACCTTGATCCGGGACCATCCATATAGAGACATGAGAATAGAGGCACCTTGTATGATGTGATCATATAGGATTGGATCCAGATAGAAACGAAATTCTTTTAATATCGTTGAACAACGAAAGTCATTTCGATCTACTAGATTGTCATATATGGATTGATCTTAATCTTGAGTGTACTAAGAACTCTTGCATGGCAGGCTATGTCCTTTGATTTACAAAGGTGAGGTTGGTGTAGCAGTCTTGACCAATAGCTACGTACTTTGGGAGCATGGTTTGTTGTGTAGTTGGGAACATTTTATATAGACATGGAGTTTAATCCTTCTTTCGAGAAGTAGAGAAGTATCTTTCTTAAGGGTTTATTCGGTGCTTGAACGATTTGAGTGCTCAAGTCTTTCTATTACGAATAGAAAGATTAAAATTCATAATGGTTATGAATAAATCGTTCATTAGAGAATCAATGGTACTTAAGGTAAAAATAATTAGAGGGGTATAACGGACATTATGACCCAACTCTAATTACGAGATACTCGTGAAGGGTCAATTCTTATGTGTGACTATTGTAGGACACAGAAATTGGCGACGCTATTCTAGGCTCGCAGCCTAGTAGAGAGTACGGAATAGCCCACGAGAGACTAACGGAGAATAGAGAATAATGGAGTCACCACCCAATGTGAACTGGAAAATGATTTAAGGCCGCACTCACCCCTCGCAAAGGAAGACCTCAAACCATTGGGTTCGGAATGGTCCTTACTTATGCCACTTGTAATGAAAAGATTTGTGCAATAATTTAACCAAGTCTACGCAACCTACATACGCAAGAATATCCTACGTCAAATTCACATACATGAAAGTAAAACCTATATCTATGTTCGCATGCATAAAATTAAAGCCTAAATCTAAGTTTGCATGCATAAAAGTAAGTCGGTATAACAGCAAGCACGCAAGCACATGAACGCATTAAATCAATAAACATGACAATATAAATAAAATAGTGATCTAAACGTAAACGTAGAATAGACATCATTAAGTTCCTAATGCAAAAGAAATAAATAAATCATGCTCTGAAAATTATATGCTAAACAACCTAATCATGCATAAAAATAATATATAATTTCTAATAAACAACGAATAAACACAAACTTTGATGAAACGAAGTATGTGTGTCTCTCAAGCGGTACATGGCATTATATCCCGAGTGCAGACCGCACTACTGTCCATTCGGATTCGGCTACGGAATTTACGTCCGGGTTTCCATCCGATATACCGCAAGAGATAACACATATTTCATTCATCCCATGGCCACAACATACATGGATCAAAGATACGCATGCGAATAAATAATAAAGAAAAGAACGAGAATAGATAAAAGGGTGCCCTCAGGTCTAACCTCTTAAGTCATCTCTTGGAAATTGTTACGCGGTTGTCGGAAGGATTTGATGCTCTGTAACTTTTTCGATTCACTGGTTCATTTTTTTTCCTTCGTTGCCTCACTGTTCGAGCTACTGCTTAGCTCTGTTTTGCTCACTGTTTCTGGTCACGATTTTGGCTTACTCTTTTACGATAATTAGTAACTATTTTTAGGTGGTCAGTGAAAAAGTGATGTTTGTTTAGTGCAGTTTTCGGTGGTATGAGGGCAGTTTGTGGACAAGATTTACGGTGGTAATGGGGCTGCTGTTGGGGACTGTTTTTGGTGGTCCAAAAGGGCTGCAGTTCCTGGAAAGTTTTGGTAGTTGTGGGGGAAATTCCTGGACAATATTGGTGGTCTGAAGGTGTAGTGCAGAGGGCAGTTTTCTGTAGTTTCAGGGGTGAAGTTCAGAGGCAGTTTACGTGAATAACATGTGCAGTGCAAGGGCAGTTTTTGCGTGAATAAATTCAGAGGGTAATTTGCGTGAATAAAAGGTGCAGTGCATTGGCAGTTTTTTTACGTGAGTATGGAGAGGGATTTTGGAGAGCTTGTGCGTGAAATGCTAGTCCTTCAAGAGTTGGGTTTATGCTTCTTTTTATAGACAAGGGTTGGGGTTTACCTCATGTGGGTAGGAAAACTGAGATTGTGTAATTATGAGGGAATATTTAATTTGTGTGTCATAAGAAAAGATCTATTCAATTTAGGAAGGTAATTTGATTTGATTTGATTTCGTTTAGGAATGTGATTTAATTAATTAGCAGGTGATTGATGAGCTTGATTTGAATCTTTTAATAGGAAGGCGATTTAATCTGCTTTGAACATGTGTTTAATGTATGAATTAGTTATTTTGGAAGGCTTTGGCGTGTATTTGGAGGTTTGGGCGTGTATTTGGTCTTTTGATGGGCTTTGTGTGTATGTGTTTGGTGTGTGGGCTTGGTGTGTGGCTTACGGGGGTTTGGGCCAAGGATGAAATTTAAAATAGAGGCCTAACGAACCAACCCGAGGCTAAACAACTGAATTAAATCCAACAAGGTATTGATTTCTAACTTCTTTCCTTCCAACGCCCGTTTCTCGCGACTTCCAAAACTTAAGAGAAGTGCCTTCGTACGAGACTCATCATCGGGACTTACATGTAAAAATACAGTGCCTACAGTCGCCCCCACTTTGATGGGACTTGTGCAGTGTGTAACGGTGAAAATCCTATCAAAGTTATGTAATGCATTTTTACTTATCTGTCTCGCCAACTGCCACTTGACTTGCTTGTTGCTTCGAATTAAGTTGATATTGTGGTGAGGTGCTTCGACCTCGACGTTCATCCCTGCAAGATGCTGCGATCTCTATGAATCACGACCGAATTGAGCTGATGTGGTGGCGAGGTGCCTCGACCTCTGGGCTTTGTTCCTGAACCACCGAATGTGGCTTTTATTCCCGAACTGTGCTGATGATGCAGTGCGTCTCGACCCTGGGACGTATCCCAAAACTGCAACTGATGACAATGTGGGCCTTGACCCTATGACGCATCCCAATACCGCTGACAATGTAGGCCTCGACCTTGGGATGCATCCAAAATTTGATGATATAATGGGCCTCGACCCAGAGACGCATCCCGGAACTACAACTGATGACAACGTGGGCTTCGACCCTGGGACGCATCCCAATACTGCTGACAATGAGGGCCCGACCCTGGGACACATCCCAAAACTGATGATGTAGTGGGCCTCGATCCTGGGAAGCATCTCGGAACTACAACTGATGACAACATGGGCCTCGACCCTGGGACGCATCCCAATACCACTGACAATATGGGCCTCGACCCTGGGACGCATCCCAAAACTGATGATGTAGTGGGCCTTGACCTTGGGACGCATCCCGGAACTACAACTGATGGCAACGTGGGACTCGACCCTGGGACTGTTGGTTTCTATTAAGGTCCCAAGATCAAAATAAGCATGAAATTAGTGTGAATAACAACGACGAAGTTGCGGAATACTCACATCGATCGGTTGAGCGATGCTTTGACGAACAAAAATCAACTTTTTGCCCTCCTCTAAGTCACGATAGTGAGCAGTCCACTGCTCCTCCATTTTCAGTTTTGACCCATCTTCCAAGCTCCAAGCTCGCGTGATATGGTTCCAAGCTTGCAGGTGGGTTTCCCTATCACCTTCGCATGACTTTGTAGTGTGCTAGCACCTATGATTTTGCCACAAAATCATCTCCTTCATCCCCTTGAAGTCACGGTTTTTGGGCAGTGAGCAGAAGGTTTTTCAGCCCCTTGGGTGTGTGGGAGTAGAGAGAAAATGAGAGGAGAGATGGAGGAAAGAGAGAGATGAATGTGTTAAGTGATTTTGGTAATTTTTTTCTAAAAACATATACCAAAATTTGGCTTTAAAAAGTCAAACAAACAAAGCCACACCATCCACCATCAACTCACATCAATCCATCAATCATGAATAGTAACTTACGTCAATCACTCAAAGTGAAAGACATCCATCACTTGATTGACGAATGATGTGACGCTAGATGCGACTAGCGATTTGACGCTTGATTTGACTTGCATGCCGCACTCGAATTCGAAATGTGAATACGCTTACAAATAATCTCGAGCTCGGGTTCGTTAATTCCAAATTAACGACTTTTCCATTGCGTCATAATTAAATCTAATTTAATTAAATAATCATGCCAAACATAATTACTATTCACATCGCTAACGAATTAATTCTAAATTAATTCGTTCGATCGAATTAAAATCTAATTTTAATTCCGCGTCGAAATCTAATTTCGTTTAATATGTCGAATATATTAACTTACCGATTAATTCCAAATTAATCATTATCTCTCTTTAAATGATATTTTATACTAGGTAAAATATCTCCGCAATTAATCCCAGATTAATTTTCTCTCTCATCAAATTAATCCCAGATTAATAAAAGTGCGAATCATACGTCATCGATGAATCTTCGGGAAGTGACCCATGAGATCTACGGATATGTTGGCAGTAAATTCGGTCGTCGGACTATCCGAACATGTAAGTACCTAGCACTACGTTTTACCGATTTACAAGACAAGGTTGGCCTCTAGCAAAGCGCCATGCCTACCCAATTCTCCAGAAATATCCTTAAAGGAATAAAGGATATGTATCAGGCACAGTATACGTAGTATTGCGTATTTTGATCCAGTATCGGATTGTCACGTGCTAGGCCTGGGGCTGGAGCTGTGTCTGCCCCGTACGAAGCACATGTCGGATGTCTGGTAACTAGTCTCTATAATCGGATGAACATGACCTAGTCATATCATCTCGATGACTGCAGTACTTAAGAGCACCAGTACCGTATCCTACATGACATCATCTCCACTATGACTGGAGTGATACTTCCATTTTGACATCACACCCAACACACTACGATTCTCAATGTACCCAGCATAGGCGTACACAGAACCTGTTAAAGCCTTGGACGACCGCAACCAAAGTATATTAATTGTCGCAAGTATTAGCGGTGCAAGTCTCAAGTTAAGACCAAATACACCTACCCTAATTTCGGACTTCTATAGACACATAGTCATACTACCAATGGAATTCCGAGGGGGTCTATCCAGAGCGAAGCTGTTTCCCGTACCATCGGTGAAACACAACCTCATCTTACACTTGCATGAGTATCTTATACCCAAATATATGAGAATTATGTCGTCATGCCCTCACAACGCGCACAAGTGCAATACTAGTCTTTTACGTATTCATCGATGTCCAATCTCGATAATACTCTGACTAGGGATATTTAATGATTTATCCTTCGTGGACTGATGTTGTCTCATATCATTCTCGATCCAGGAACAAATCATAAGGACCTCTCATCATTTATACATCTAGGTGATCTAATCACAAACGATAAGAGTGCAATCTCTTTTGTCACATAGTTAATTTGTACAACAACACCATGATCTGTACAAATAGTGACGCTATGGGTCATAATTGTCCAACAATCTCCCACTTGACCTATAGCTAGTCACTCGAGTCTAACACCCCAACTATGTACGGTTCGCTCAAACTGCTGAGGAAAGGTTTTCGTAAGCGGATTTACATGATTATCGTCTGATGAGATTTATACGATCATCACATCGCCACGATGTATGATCCGAACGAATCAGATGAATAGTCGAAGTATATATCTGGATCGTTGATGAGACCATTAATTCTTTAGCCTGTGCTGACGCCTAGCTCGGCTGCTAACAGAATTATATCTAATCTAATTAGATTGATTATCGACCCAAATGGCTTCTATTGCCGCCTCAGCTGCAGCAATAATCCGCATTTGTTGTTTATTCAGTAACAGTATCTTGCTTGAAAAATTTCCAGCTCACTATTCCGTTATTCAAACTGTATAGTACCGTTAGCGACTTATAGTCGTTATATCGATTTAGGAAACTTGCAGTAGTGATCCCAGTCACTCCAAGTTCTCATTCTCCATAGATTAAGACAGCATCCTTAGATCTCTAAGATACTAACGGATGTTCTTAACATCAATCCAGTGACTATCACTTGGATTGGCCTGTTTGTGAATACATATGCTCAAAGCATATGAGACATCAGGTCGCGTATATTTTTTAATGTACGGTTTCTCGGAGAGTTTTCTCGAAAGTCAAGCTTTCACCGATTGTTTTATGGGAATATCATTTCCAAGAAATGACATATCATCATTATTTATAGGGCATGCACTGTCAGTGCACTCCCACTAACCTCCTTATATACATAAGAATCATTTACGTTTTGAATTAAATCATATACCATCATGATTACATTAGAACGATAATTCCAAGAACCCAATGTTTGCTTCAATCCAAACATGGATCGAATAACCTGCAAACCTTGTTTGCTAGTTATGGTACGACAAAATCGACAGGATGTTATAAACATCCTCCAAAAGGTTTCCTTTTCAGGAAAGCGATTTTTCCATTCAACTGCCATATTTCATAAATGAAACATGCAGCATAAGCAAGCATTATCCAAATGGATTTACCATGGCAACAGGTAAAAGGTTGAATCGTAATTAACATAATGTTGATAACGATACCATTCCGCTAAAAGCCTAGCTTTATACGTTGGTATGTTGTCATCCATGTTTGTCTTCCTTGAAGACTTATAAGTACCAATAGGCACAATGCCTTGCGATATAACAACTAGTATCGAAACGTGTTGATATACATGGAATCCATTTCGGATGTCATGACACTTTGCCATATTAGGGAGTCGATACCTTGTATCACTTCCTCATTCATAGTCAGTTGGTATACCTCAATAAGATTGACATCTTTATGAGATGAGATCAGAAACCCATACCCCAGGTTGTTTTCTGACTCTCTCCGATCTACGCGGTTCTTATGTATTTGAAGATTATTGGTAATAGTTTCATCCTTGATGAACTATTTATGTTCCACTAGAGATCGGTGCCTTGAATAGTATTACTCCGATTTTCATCGAGTTTTACTATCCTCCCACTTACCACAGCATATCAATATTCCTCTTAGGAAAACAGCATGGTGAGCAACAATCTAATTGTTCTCTGGTTAGATGTATAAATACTATACTTATTTATCCATAGGATAACCTACAATTGGCACTTATCCAATTTGGGTTTTAGTTTGGTATCATCCAATGCCTAATATGCCCAAATTATCAAGAACGAGAAACCTTGTTTCTTTCCCGTTCATATCTAATATGTAATCTGTCAAACAGATTATTATGGAACCTTATTCAAAATAAGTTCTGCACTGTTTATGCTTATCCGTTGAAGGAAATGGTAGCTCATAGCGACTCATGATTAACCTTATTCATGTCCAACAAAATTCGGTTACTCAGTTCGGACACACCGTCAAATTGACGTGTTCCAGGAGGTTTTTATTATTTGAAAGAATACTATACTCTTTCAAGTATTTAAAAAACTTATCGCTTAAGTATTTTCCATCGCGGTCTCACCGTGACAGTTTAATACTTTAGCCGATTGTTTGTCTATTTTGTGTCGAAAACTTTAAAAGTTTTCGATTTTTGTTTCAAAAGAAACACATAACCATAACGCGATGCCACATCCTTTAAGGTCATGAAATATTCATATCTACATCTAGCCTAGCTAAACATGGGCCCACTTGCTTCACTATGAACTACGGCTAACAGATCTGTGGTTTTTACACTTTTACCAAGTAAATAGTGTTTTAGGCACTTTGCCCAATAAACTAGATTCGTGGACTTTATTTGAATGGAATCAAATTAGTCCTAGTACCGACTATTCAAAAGTGTGGATATACGATTCTTGTTTTTAGTTGTGTCCCAGACAACAATGTCACAATTAGTTTCTTCTGATTAAATCAGTTTGAGATATTTGTTTGTCATATTATATGTTTGAGATTTTATTTATATTCAAAATATAAATGCTGTTATTCATATCTAATGTGTTTATCTCAATATCATCTTTATATAATGAAATAGTTTAGTATTCTAGATTATAAAGGTTCACCCGCAGTGGATCAAACACTGATATAAAGATAATGTTTCTAGTCAAACTAGTTACATTATAATAGTTTCCAAATTTAGGTACGTACCCGAAGGTAGTTTCTAAACTTAGGTATCTACGGTAAAACAGCGACTTACGTCCCGTTTCTGATTCGCAGATTAATCTCAATTGAAGTCAGTATCTTGTTCATGTTAGTGTTCCTAGAACATTAATAGGATCTAATAAATATGAAAAATAATTGATATGATCATTATAAGGTGCGGACTAAACTAACGATGAGTGGATAGAGCCTTAAAAAATTTTGAGAACAAGATCTCCAAGATCCAACCTTTTGATGATTCCAAGCTTTTGAGTAGTTTCCATATCACCTTTGTTAACTTCCAAAGTGCTAGCATTTTGTTGATTTGAAAACAAATCCAAGAGAGAATGAAGATGTAATTTTCGGCCAAATGAGAGGACCAAGCTCTCTAGGATTTTTCTTATTATATCATCTAATGAATATATGATGTGTTACAAGTGTAGAGATATTTTGCTTTTCACTTTTGGTAAAACCTTTTCACCTTTTACCCTAAACAAGCTAGATGTGGGTAAATGGTTTTTCAAAAAGTAAAACAAGGTAGTTGTGTGGTGGGAACACCTACCACACATGGGCTCCAAATATTTGAATTCAAAATTCAAATATCTCTACGAACATTTCCCGCGGCTCGGTTCCATTTAATCCGATTAAACGAACCTTCATCGGTAAATAATTAAATCTAATTTAATTAAATAACGATGCCTCGCAAATATATTACGAACGTCGTTCACTAACTAATTCTAAATTAATTCGTTCGTTCGTATTAAAGTCCGACTTTAATCTCGTAATGAAATCCAATTCATTTCAATATATCTGATATATTAATTTTAGCCCATTTGAATAAATTAAATAGAAAAATCAAATTTAACTATTAAATTTATTCTACCGATTAATTACAAATTATTCTCGTTCTTTCTCTACTGAACACATTTAATCCCAGATTAATAAAGCCCTTATTAATCTCAGATTAATTTTCTCTCTCTAAATTAATCCCATATTAATTCTAATTTAAGTCAACTGTCATCGGTGAATCCTTGGGAAGCGACCCAAGAGATCTCTGGATGTGTTGGCAGTAAATCCGGTTATCGGACTATCCGATAAAATGAGTACCTCGTACCACGTGCTTACCGATTTACAAGACATGGTTGGCTTCCAGCAAAGCACCGTGCCTACCCAATTCTCCAGAAATATTCTTATTGGAATATATAATCTACCCTGACGCGGACTCCCTTGGACACATATACATACTACCAATGGGATTCCGCGGGCATCGGTAAAACACAACCTCCTATCGCACTTGCATAAGTATCATATACTTAAACATATGAGAACTATGCCGTTATGCCCTCACAACGCGCACAAGTGCAATACTAGTCTATTCCGCATTATCGATGTCCAGTCTCGATAATACTACGACTAGGGATATTTAATGATTAAACCTTTATGGATTGATAGTGTCTCATATCATCTCAATCCGGAACTAATCATATGGACTTTTACCATTTATATATCAAAGTAAATAAATTATGAAATGATTAAAGGCAATTTCAATACTACATAGTCAATTTTATACAAAAACACAATGTCTTTTACAAACAGTGACGCTATGGGTCATAATTGTCTAACAATCTCCCACTTGGCCTATAGCCAGTCACTCAAGCATCTAACACATGAACTATGTATGTGCTTCTCAAACTTTTACTGTGAAATAGCTTTCGTCAGCGGGTCTGCAATGTTGTTATCTGTTGCGAGATTCCCGATCTTCACATCGCCATGATGTATGATCTCACGAATCAGCTGGAAACGTCGAAAAAACATGCTTGGATCGTTGATGAGACCGTGGTTCCTTAGCCTGCACTATATCCTCATTATTGTCACAAAATAATGGAATGAGCTCAGCTGCTAACGGAACTACTTCTAATCCAATTAGGAATTTACGGATCCAAACTGCCTCTTTTGCTGCTTCAGCTGCAGCAATATACTCCCCTTCTGTTGTTGAATCGACAACAGTCTCTTGCTTGGAAGATTTCCAGCTTACTGCTCCGTTGTTCAAACAAAATATGTACCCGAATTGTGACTTAGAGTCATCTTTATCGGTTTTGAAACTTGCATCGGTATACCCAGTTACCTCAAGTTCTCTATCTCCATAAATTAAGAAAGCATCCTTAGTTCGTCTAAGATACTTAAGGATGTTCTTAACTGCCATCCAGTGACCATCACCTAGATCGGCCTGATATCGACTGCACATGCTCAAAGCATACGAGACATCAGGTCGTGTATATATCATGGCATACATGATCGATCCGACTGCCGAGGTGAACGGTATCCGACTCATGCTGTTTCTCTCATCTTGAGTTTTAGGACACATGTCCTTAGATAGAGAGATGCCATGTGACACTGGTAACAGTCCCCTCTTGGACTGATCCATGTTGAATCTTTTCAACACTTTGTCAATGTACGTGCTCTGGGAGAGTCCAAGCAGCTTTCTAGATCTATCCATGTAGATCTTTATTCCTAGAATAAAGCTGCTTCTCCCAGATCTTTCATGGAGAATTTTAATGAAAGCCAAGCTTTCACCGATGTTAACATGAGAATGTCATTACCCATAAGCAATACATCATCAACATAAAGGACAATGAATGTCAGTGCGCTCCCACTAACCTTCTAATATACACAAGGATCATCCTCATTTTGAATGAAAACATACTCTTTTATGATCTCATCAAAACGTTGGTTCCTTGACCGCGATGCTTGCTTCAGTCCATAAATGGACCGATTTAACTTACAAACCTTGTTTGCAAGTCTAGGCACGATAAAACCGTCAGGCTGTTGCATATAAACATCCTCCAAAAGGTTTCCATTAAGGAAAGTGGTTTTAACGTCCATCTGCCATATCTCGTAATCGAAATATATAGCAATAGCAAGCATTATCCGAATGGATTTAATCATGGCAACGGGTGAGAAAGTTTCGTCGTAATCGACACCATGTCATTGACGATACCCCTTCGCTACAAGCTTAGCTTTGTACGTTTGTACGTTGCCTTCCATGTCGGTCTTCTTCTTGAAGATCCATTTGCATCCAATAGGCTTTACGCCTTCTGGTGCATCAACCAGTGTCCAAACTTGGTTGGAGTACATGGAATCCATTTAGGACTTCATGGCCTCTTACCATAAAGCGGAATCGATATTTTGTATCGCTTCCTCATACGTAGCCGGTTCGTCATCCTCAATGAGATTAATATCTACATGAGGTGAGATCAGAAACCCGTACCTCTCAGGTTGGTTCCTAACTCTCTCCAACCTACGCGGTCCTTGTGTAATAGAAGATTGTGGTATAGTCTCATCCCGGATGGACTGTTCTTGTTTCGTTGAGGATTCTATACCAGGAACAGTATCACTCTGATTTTCATCGAGTTCTACTTTCCTCCCACTTACCACTGTATTTAGGAATTCCTTCTCAAGGAAAACTGCATGTAGAGCAACAAATACTTTATTCTCTCGTGGGTGATAGAAGTAATATCCTTTGGTTTCCCTAGGATATCCTACGAATAGGCATTTATCCGATTTGGGCTCAAGTTTGGTACCTTCCAAACGTTTGACGTATGCCCAGCATCCCCAAATCTTTAGGAATGAGAAACCCGGTTTCTTTCCTGTCCATATCTCATATGGTGTCTGTTGTACAGACTTTGACGGAACCTTATTCAAAATGAGAACTGCACTGTTTAATGCATATCCCTAGAAGGAAATAGGTAGCTCAATGCGACTCATCATAGACCTTACCATGTCCAACAGAGTTCGGTTTCTCCGTTCGGATACACCGTTTAATTGCGGTGTTCCAGGAGGAGTCCACTGTGAAAGAATACCATATTCTTTTAAGTAATCTAGAAACTCATTGCTCAAGTATTCGCCACCACGGTCTGACCATAATGTCTTTATACTCTTGTCAGTCTATTTTTCAACTTCGTGTCGAAACTCTTTGAATTTCTCAAAAGTTTTCGACTTGTGTCTTATAAGATACACATAACCATAACGCGATGCATCATCCGTAAAGGTTACGAAGTATTCGAATCCACCTCTAGCCTGGCTAGACATGGGCCCACAAACGTCACTATGAACGAGGGCTAACAGTTCGATGGCGCGTACACCTTTACCGCTAAAAGGTGATTTAGGCATTTTGCCTAATAAGCAAGATTCGCAGACGTCATATGAATTTGGATCAAATCCGTCCAAGTATCCACTCTTCAAAATTGTGGATATGCGAGTCTTGTTAATGTGTCCTATAAGACAGTGCCACATGTAAGTTTCATCTTTGTTACTTAGTTTGAGCCTTTTGTTTGTTACATTATATGTTTGAGATTGATTTATATTCAAAATATAAAGACCATTATTAGTATCAGCTGAACATATCTCAAAATCATCTTTATAAACAAAACACCCAGTGTTTCGGAATACAAAAGTGTACCCGCATTGGGTCAAACAAGATACAGAGATAATATTCCTAGTCAAACTAGGTACATAATAACAGTCTGAAAGTTTAAGTACATGCCCCGAAGGTAGTTCTAAAACAAAAGTGCCCACGGCCAAAATAGCAACAGGTGTCCCGTTCCCAACACGCAGATCAATCTCTCCTGAAGCCAGTCTCCTGCTAATCTGCAGATCCTGCACATCAGTACATATGTGAGTACCATAACCAGAATCAAAAATCCAATTTTTAAAATTAGAAGTAGCCATGTTTATTTCAATAACAAACATACCTGAGGCCGGTGCCTTGCCCGCCTTTATCTCATTCTGAAGCGCCTTGTACTCGTGGTAGTCACGCTTCTAGTGACCCCGCTTGCCGTACTGTATGCAAACATCCTGAGATTTGTCATTTGGCTTCCCAGAAGCCTTTGACGTTTTAGCCTTGCCCCTTTTAATATGCTTCTTCTTTTGCACATCTCCAGTTGCTTTTAGCCTAGCCCTAGGTCCATGAGATGTCGATGCAAAGTGCGCCTCGCGCTTGTTGCCTTTATGAAGCTCCTTTTCAGCCTCCTTGAGAGTTGACAGTAACTCTCCAAGAGTATCACTGTTGTTCATCAAATTATAATTTATGATGAACTGTCTCCAGGAATCGGGGAGAGATTGCAGGATCATATCCACAGTAATCTCTGCCTCAAAGAATATCCCCATGTTGGCCAGCTCATCGATGTTAGAAATCATCTGTGCCACGTGGGACTCAACAGACATGCCTTCTGTCATGCGTGAGCGAAAGAGCTTCTTCACTAACTCGTACCTCTGCATCCTCTTGTTAGAGTGATGCAGATCTTACAACCTCACTAACATATTATAAGGATCCAAGTCCCTATTTTGTCTACGAAAGTGCTGAGTCATCGAAGCAAGCATAATGGACTGAGTTGTGTCACAATCATCGCTGTGAGTCTTCCAAAGCTCCAGCTCAAGTGTCTCATTCGGTCCGGGCTTAGGCCTAAGAGGTCTTTGTAAAGTATACAATAGCCTCTCTGAACCTAGTACAATCCTAAGGTTCATTTCCCAATCTGCAAAATTCGTGCCCTTGAAGACATTTTCTCCCATGATAATGTTGCGGACATTTCCTTTGCCTGTCATCTTGACTACGATAGGCCAACTATCTAGTCAACGACAATGGGTACAATCTAACTGTTACATAGAAAAATAACAATATATTAGTCCAACTAATAAAGTCATTTTGACGAAATTATTTGAAAGCGCTTAAAGCTAAGTATCTGAATGAAATTGCAAATTCAATACTAGCCTCCCACTATTTTTCGGTGAGCCTCTAACCCTCTGTCGAGTACTCGGGAAACATAGTTTCATAGTGGGCTAGGATCCCGTTAAATAACATACAACCTTGACTTTGGCCAACAAGCTGTATGAAACTTAACTAGGTAGATCTCGAAGATCAATTGGATCTCATCCAATTCCTAGATTCGGTAGGTGGACATCCAAGTCCGAAACATATATACAGTATGTATGCCAATATATCCAATATATTTTCCTAACCTTTTTCCTCTGAATCAACTAAGCCTTGGCTTTGGCACAACAAGCTTAATGATTCCAGTTAAGCGGGACCCATTGACATGGAAAGCTTCGTAATCAATGTCGATGGACAAGAAGTGATCTTGACTTTGGCCAACAAATCACAACTTGGACAAGACACTGATATAGAATAAAACTTTCATGATTCAAACACATCCGCAATTGACAAAGGTCTTGACTTTGGCCAACAAACCAATGCCAACTTTGGATCTTGAGTAAGAATCACTCAACGGAAGGAAAAACGCTTAATATGTTTTGAGGGTTTTTCGCGTAAATTGGCATCCAATTTATTATCTTTGATTAGGTCTCATCATACACCCTTAAGCATGCTTCTAAAACATCATAAGGCGCAAAAGTAAATTAATAACGATATGCAGATGGATATTTAAACAGATTGTTCCTAGAACAAATCGCTCTCTTTACTCTCCCCGACTAGAACTATTCTAACTCCTACCCAATTACAGAATACAATAAAGAAACCTCATTTGCATTGAGGGGAATAGGTGAGAAGAGAATTACAAGGAGTAAAGAGATTAAAGGCTGGACACGCAGGCCCAATTTAATAAATTCTAAACTTATTACAATTTCCAAAATTGCCCTTGCCCTTCTAATATCCATCCGATATACATTATTCATACAACACAATTTATGTATTCAATCAAAACATGTTATTCAACCAATCTAATCCATTAATTAATCTTTGATTAATGACCATCCAATGTTCAAACAATGATTTGATTTGCGCGAGTCCAACTCGTTTAAGAATAAATACTTTTGAGTACGTATTCTTGAATTATATCGAACTACAACTTAAATCCAATTATTTGTATTCAATACTAATTCTAATTTAATTCCAAATTAAATATTTACACTTATTTATTTTCCTTAAAGACTTGGATTCCAAATCCAATCTTGATGGGTCTCAAAGGCCCAATAACATCCAATGTCATTTTAATTAAAGTCCAATGGGCTTTTAATTGATCTTAAGGCATGGGCTTTGGCCATAATGGATCAAACCCAAAATTCCAAGGCCCAATAGGAATCACCCTATTGCCATCAAATCAATTTAGGCCCATTAGGCCCAATCAAATTCTTTAAAGGGCCAAGTGATGTATTTGGACTTCATGGAATTGGTTTTGGGCCCAATTGGATCCAATCCAAAAGTCCAAAACCAAACTTGGTCAAACCATGCCCATTAGGCCCAAATACACACTTTTAGCCCAATTCATTTTAAAAGCATATTATCATAATTATAATATTCCAAATATCACAATTATTTTAATTAAAGTGTATTAGCCATAATTAATTAATTAAACTCAATATTTCCAAAATATCAATTAACTTAATTAATCATGTTGATTCAATAATTCATGCTTAACATAAAATCAAGCCAAAACACATCATTGCATGCTTGAGACATATTGAAGCCTCATAACATCATTTCATGCTCAGCATGTACTTTGATTTTAACATGAACATTATAGACATTGATTCTAATCAAATTAAACCAACTATCATCATTTGATTTTAACATGAACATTATAGACATTGATTCTAATCAAATTAAACCAACTATCATCATTTAAACATGCATCTAAACATATTATTTCATGTTACAAAAAATAAAAAACTGCAGTGCATGGACTAGAAGCATTCGGCCAAGAGATGCATTTTTTATTTTTTGATTCTTTTGATTTATTTCAAATCTAATCATGCATAACTCTAAGTTATCATGTTGTAAACATACTCAAAGCATCAATTTCAAAAAATCATGCTCAAAATATAAAAGCCCCAAATTCTTAGGTTCAAGAACCCTAGATATTTTCATGCTTAAATTAGGCTCATGATACCATTGTTAGTGTTCCTAGAACATTCATAGGATCTAATAAGTATGAAAAATAATTGATATGATCATTATAAGGTGCGGAATAAACTTACAATGAGTGGATAGAGCTTTAAAAAATTTTGAGAACAAGATCTCCAAGATCCAACCTTTTGATGATTCCAAGCTTTTGAGTAGTTTCCCTATCACCTTTGTTAAATTCCAAAGTGCTAGCTTTTTGTTGATTTGAAAACAAATCCAAGAGAGAATGAAGATGTGATTTTCGGACAAAGGATAGGACCAAGCTCTCTAGGGTTTTTCTTTTTATATCATCTAATGAATATGTGATGTGTTACAAGTGTAGAGATATTTTGCTTTTCACTTTTGGTAAAACCTTTTCACCTTTTACCCTAAACGAGGTAGATGTGGGTAAATGGTTTTTCAAAAAGTAAAAAAAGGTAGTTGTGTGGTGGGAACACCTACCACACATGGGCTCCAAATATTTGAATTCAAAATTCAAATATCTTTACGAACATTTCCCGCGGCTCGGTTTCGTTTAATCCGATTAAATGAACCTTCGTCGCTAAATAATTAAATCTAATTTAATTAAATAACGATGCCTCACAAATATATTACGAACGTCGTTCACGAACTAATTCTAAATTAATTCAGTCGTTCGTATTAAAGTCTGACTTTAATCTCGTAATGAAATCCAATTCATTTCAATATATCCGATATATTAATTTTAGCCCATTTGAATAAATTAAATAGAAAAAACATATTTAACTATTAAATTTATTCTACCGATTAATTCCAAATTAATCGCATTCTTTCTCTACTGAACACATTTAATCTCAGATTAAATAAAGCCCTTATTAATCCCAGATTAATTTTCTCTCTCTAAATTAATCCCAGATTAATTCTAATTTAAGTCAACTGTCATCGGTGAATCCTTGGGAAGCGACCAAGAGATCTCTGGATATGTTTTCAGTAAATCCAGTTATCGGACTATCCGATAAAGTGAGTACCTCGTACCACGTGCTTACCGATTTTCAAGACATGGTTGGCTTCTAGTATAGCACTGTGCCTACCCAATTCTCCAGAAATATTCTTACTGGAATATATAATCTATGTCAGGCATAGAATACCTAGTATCTCGTAATGCGATCCAGTATCAGATGTCACGTGCTAGGCCTGAGGCTGGAATAGTGTCTGCCCCGTACGAAGCACATATCGGATATCAAACAACTAGTCTCTTTGAATCGAATAATCATGACCTTGTCACATTATCCCGATGGTTGCAACACAATAGAGAACGAGTTATGAATCCCTGCTTGATCATCATCTCCATATGTCTGGAGTGAAACTTCCGTCTTGACATCACATCCAATACACTACGATTCTCGATAAACCCAATAGAGGCATACACAGAACTTGTTAAAGCCCTGGACGACCAAAACCAAAGTTTACCGATTGTCGCAAGTATTAGCGATGTAAGTCTCAGGTTAAGACCAAATACATCTACCCTGACGCGGAATCCATTGGACACATATACATACTACCAATGGGATTCCGCGGGGTCTATCCAGAGCGAAGTTGTTTTCCGTACCATCGGTAAAACACAACCTCCTATCGCACTTGCATAAGTATCATATACTTAAACATATGAGAACTATGCCGTTATGCCCTCACAACGCGCACAAGTGCAATACTAGTCTATTCCGTATTATCGATGTCCAGTCTTGATAATACTACGACTAAGGATATTTAATGATTAAACCTTTATGGATTGATACTGTCTCATATCATCTCAATCCGGAACTAATCATATGGACTTTTACCATTTATATATCAAAGTAAATAAATTACGAAATGATAAAAGGCAATTTCAATACTACATAGTCAATTTTGTACAAAAACACAATGTCTTTTACAAACAGTGACGCTATGGGTCATAATTGTCTAACAGTTCATAACAGATTCTGAACATCAATGCTTATTTATGTAACACACTAAGTATTTAAAATCTAATTTTAATACTAGTATGAACATAATGTTGACAAACATGTTTGAATTCGCAGCCTTGCTCGTCTTCAATTCCTTCGTGTCTGCTTTGTCCAAACGACAGTCTCTCTTCCGCGATCCCATTTGCCATAATTTAAGCAGATATTTTAGGATATGTCTTTTATCTTCCCAGAAGATTATAATAATTTTGCCTTTGCCTTTTCAACATTCCAGTAGCCTTTGGCCAAGCCTTGCCTTGTAGAATATCGAAGTAAGGTGCGCCTTGCGCTACTTGCCTAATTGCAAACTTTTACTTTATCTCATTGATAATAGTCATTAACTCTCCAAGAGTCATTTATTGCAATTTAGTACTTCTTAAATCTAAAAATAGATTTATGAAGATCTTTCAATTTCATTATCATACTTTAAGGATCTAATCCTTAGTTCTGATTAAGAAATTAAGGAGTCTACTATGACAAGTTTAATGGATTAAGCACTAAAGTTATCATTACATAAATCTTCCAAAGATTATGCTCGACTATTTGTTTAACTCCGAGCTTAGGCATAATATGTTATTTTATCAAATAAAGTAACTTATTATTTTCCAGGACCATCATGAAATTTATTCCCAATTTGAAAATTGATCCATTTAAATACATTTTTCCTAGTATTATGTTTTAAATATCAATCTTTCTATTACATCTTGATTCTAATAGTCCAACTATTTAATCAACGATTTAAGTACTATTTATTATCATGATTACAATAGTCCAACTATTTATCAACTATAATTTAATAGATTAATATCAATTATATTGATTACTATAATCCAATTATAAAATCAACTATAAATGAATGGTTTGAATACAGTCCAACTGTTAATTAAAATAACGATTTAAATATTAGTCCAATTAACATTTAATTTAAAACGACGAATGATATTTGTTTGAGCGCATATGGCAAGTAATTAAATGAATATTGCAAATTCAATTCTTGCCTCCCACTATTGTTCGGCGAGCCTCTAACCCTCGATTGAGTACTTGGGAAACCGTGTTTCCTAGTGGGCTAGGATCCTGTTAAATATCACACAATCTTGACTTTGGCCAACAAATTGTATGATAATTAACTAGGTAGATCTCTAAGATCAATTGGATCCAATCCAATTCCTAGATCCGGTAGGGGGACATCCAAGTCTGAAACATATATCATATATATGCCAATACAACCAATTTATTACCTAACCTTTTTCCTCTGAATCAACTAAGCGTTGGCTTTGGCACAACAACTTAGTGATCCTAGTTAAGCGCGACCCATTGACCATGGAAAGTTTCGTAATCAATGTCGATGGACAAGAAGTGGTCTTGACTTTGGCCAACAAACCACAACTTGGACAAGACACCAATATGGAACAAAGCCTTCGTGATTCAAACACATCCTCGACGGACAAAGGCCTTAACTTTGGCCAACAAGCCAATGACAGCCTCGGATATTGAGTGAGAATCACTCAATGGAAGGAAAAACGCTTAATATTATGTGAGGATTTTTCGCGTGCAAATTGGCAACCAATTTATTATCTTTGTTAAGGTCTCATCATCATACACCCTTAAACATGCATTCTAAACACATAATAAAGCGCATATGAAAAATAATAATGATATGCGAATGGATACTTTACACATTGATCCTAGATCAAATCTCTCCCTTTCTCTCTCCCGCTAGCACATGTATCACTTCTACCCGTTACACTACACTTCTAAAGAAACCTCATTTACATTGAGGGGAATAGGTGAGAAGAGAATACAATGAATAAGGAGGTGATAAGGCTGGACACACAGGTTCAATTAATAAATCAAATTTATTACAACAATTTCTAAAATTGTCCCACCTTTCTAATATCCATCCGATATACATTATTCATGCATCGCAACCATGTATTCACATAAGCATGTTATCAATCTATCTAATCAAATTAATTAATCTGATAATTAGTGACCATCCAATATTCAAACAACCATTTGATTTTTCTCGAGTCAAACTCATTTTACGAATAAGTACTCAAAGTATGAATTCTCGAATTAAATTAAACTACATCATTAAATCCAATTTAATATGCATTCAATCTAATTCGCTATTTAATTCCAAATTAAATATTAACTTTATTAATAAACCTTTTACGACTTAAATTCCAAATTTAATCGTTACAGGTCTCAAAACCCGATAAACGTCCAACGTCAATTCAATTAAAGTCCAATGGGCTTTTAATTAATTTCTTAAGGCGTGGACTTTTGGCAAACTTGGGTCAAACCGAATAACCAAAATCCAATCCAGGAATTACCCCATAAGCCCATAAATCAATTTAGGCCCATTAGGCCCAATTAAAACTTTAAAGGTTCATTAAGTCGCATTTGGGTTTTATGGAAGCGGTTTTGGGCCTAATTGGATCCAACCAATTTTGCCTAAACCCAACTTTGTACAACAAAGCCCAATAAGCCCATTTACAATATTAAAACCAAAATCCAATTTTAAGGCCCAATTTAATTAAACATAAAAATCCAATTTCACATTTAATTCACCTAAAGTGTATATCATGATTAATCACCCAAATTAACATTTCTAAAATAGCAATTTAAATAATTAATCATGCTCATTTTCATCATCACATGTCCAACGCATTTTGATTAAAATCAAACCCAATTACATGCTTTAAAGTCTCGGCCAAGGAGGGGATTTTATGTCCGATTCGAATTCAATCCAATTAATTCCATAAACGACATTAAATCAACATCCCGAATGATTTCCAACACATCCAATGATCAAAAATCAAAAATTCCAAGACAAAATTAGGGCACTTGTATTCGACCAAGCCCAAATATTTGGGAAAAAATATTCCAAACAATTTTTATTCATTGATCCAGTCAATCTTAAATTAAAACACATTTAAGCATATTCATTCATCCAATTTCACAAAATCATGCTCAAAATGATTTTACCTAAATTTTAAGCCCTAAACCTTTTCATGCTCAAACCTTGCTCTAGATGCCATTTTCAGTTTTAATTAAGGTCCCAAGATCAATAATAAGCATGAAATAAGTATGAATAACAACGACGAAGTTGCGGAATACTCATATCGATCGGTTGAGCGATGCTTTAACGAACAAAAATAAACTTTCTACCCTCCTCTAAGTCACTGCAGTGAGCAGTCCACTGCTCCTCTATTTTCAGTTTTGAGCCATCTTCCAAGCTCCAAGCTCGCGTGATATGGTTCCAAGCTCGCTGGTGGGTTTCCCTATCACTTTCGTATGACTTTGTAGTGTGCTAGAACCTATGATTTTGCCACAAAATCATCTCCTTCTTCCCCTTGAAGTCAAGGTTTTTGGCCAGTGAGCATAAGGTTTTTAAGCCCTTTGGGCGTGTGGGAGAAGAGAGAAAATGAGAGGAGAGATGGAGGAAAGAGAGAGATGAAATGTGTTAAGTGATTTTGGTAATTATTTTCTAAAAATATATACCAAAATTTGGCTTTAAAAAGTTAAACAAACAAAGCCACACCAACCACCATTAACTCACATCAATCCATCAATCATGAATAGTCACTTGCGTCAATCACTCAAAGTGAAAGACATCCATCACTTGATTGATGAATGATGTGACGCTAGATACGACTAGCAATTTGACGCTTGATTTGACTTGGATACCGCACTCGAATTTGAAATGCGAATGCGGTCGCAAATAATCTCGAGCTCGGGTTCTTTAATTCCAAATTAACGACTTTTTCGTTGCGTCGTAATTAAATCTGATTTAATTAAATAATCATGACAAGCATAATTACTATTCACGTATCTAACGAATTAATTCTAAATTAATTTGTTCGCACGAATTACAATCTAATTTTAATTTCACGTCGAAATCCAATTTCGTTTAATATATCGAATATATTAATTTACCGATTAATTCCAAATTAATCATTATCTCTCTTTAAATGATATTTTATCCTAGATAAAATATCTCCGTAATTAATCCCAGATTAATTTTCTCTCTCATCTAATTAATCCCAGATTAATAAAAGTACGAGTCATACGTCATCGGTGAATCTTCGGGAAGCGACCCATGAGATCCCTGGATATGTTGGTAGTAAATTCGATCGTTGGACTATCCAAACACGTAAGTACCTAGCATTACGTTTTACCGATTTACAAGACAAGGTTGGCCTCTAGCAAAGCGCCATGCCTACCCAATTCTCTAGAAATATCCTTACAGGAATAAAGGATCTGTATCAGGCGTAGTATACGTAGTATTGCGTATTTCGATCCAGGATCGGATTGTCACGTGCTAGGCCTGGGGCTGAAGCTGTGTCTGCCCCATACGAAGCACATATCGGATGTCTGGTAACTAGTCTCTATAATCGGATGAACATGACCTAGTCATATCATCATAATGACTGCAGTACTTAAGAGCACCAGTACCGTATCCTACGTGACATCATCTCCACTATGACTGGAGTGATACTTCCATTTTGACATCACACCCAACACACTACGATTCTCAATATACCCAACATAGGCATACACAGAACCTATAAAAGCCCTGGACGACCGCAACCAAAGTATATTTATTGTGGCAAGTATTAGCGGTGCAAGTCTCAAGTTAAGACCAAATACACCTACCCTGATTTCGGACTTCCATAGACAAATAGTCATACTACCAATAGAATTCCGAGGGGGTCTATCTAGAGCGAGAAGCTGTTTCCCGTACCATTGGTGAAACACAACCTCCTATTACAGTTGCATGAGTATCTTATACCCAAATATATGAGAACTATGCCGCCATGCCCTCACACCGCACACAAGTGCAATACTAGTCTTTTACGTATTCATCGATGTCCAATCTCGATAATACTCTGACTAGGGATATTTAATGATTTATCCTTCGTGGACTGATACTGTCTCATATCATTCTCAATCCAGGAACAAATCATAAGGACCTCTCATCATTTATACATTTAGGTGATCTAATCACAAACGATAAGAGTGCAATCTCCTTTGTCACATAGTTAATTTGTACAACAACACCATGATCTGTACAAATTGTGACGCTATGGGTCATAATTGTCCAAAAGGGACGCATCCCAATACCACTGACAATGTGGGCCTCGACCCTGGGATGCCTCCTGGAACTACAACTGATGATAACATGGGCCTCGACCCTGGAACGCATCCCAATACCGCTGATAATGTGGGCCTCGACCATGCGACGCATCCTAAAACTGATTATGTAGTGGGCTTCGACCTTGGGATGCATCCAAAAACTATTGATGATGTGGGCCTCAACCCTGGGACGTACCCCAAAACTGCTGATGATGTGGGCCTCGACCCTGGGACTCACTGATTCTGATGTGGGCCTCAACCAGTGCTCCATTCTTGAAATGCCCTTCTCGGCATACTGAACCTCATCCCCGAGGCATTACTGATGTGATGGTTCATTCCTGAACCATGCTGCATGAGAAACGGGAGACTGGTCGCCCTCAGTCTCTATTCATTTTTTTGTTCTTTGCTGCTTTCTTGAAGTCAAGGTAGATTGCTTGATGTGATGTTATATGCCCACATACTATGCTGTCTCTCACGAGATAATCCTGACAGCTAAACATATTTTCGTCCTCAAAGGATGCTTCGTGTCGAAACCAGAGAACCTTCAAAGTACTTGATACACTAAAATCCGACCGTCTGAGTGAGTGATCTAAACTAGACTCCCAGTATGTGTGTGCCAAGGTTCTGACGCAATTTAATCCTTAAGTAAGCCAACTCGACGATTTTGTCTTAGAGAATTGGATCAGTGGGTCTAACCAACCTAGAAGTCTTGATTATAATCTGTGATTACTTTCGCGTACTCAATATGATATGATTTTCTTCTTCTTTTCTTTCGTCTATTTCTTTTCTTTCTTTTCATTTTGAACTTTTTTTTTTTATCTTTTTATCTTTTTTTCGACACACCTGTTAGACGATTATGACCCATAGCGTCACTATTTGTAAAAGACATTATGGTTTTTGTACAAATTAACTATATGACTACGAAATTGCTATTTTATCATTTCGTAATTGGATTACTTGATAAAAGTCCTTATGGTTAGTTTCGGATTATAAGATATGAGACAGTATCAATCCACTAATATTTAATCATTAAATATCCCTAGTCGTAGTATTATCGAGACTGGACATCGATAATGCGGAATAGACTAGTATTACACTTGTGCTCTTTGTGGGAGCATAACGACATAGATCTCATATATTTAAGTGTTGGATACTTATGCAAGTGTAATGAGAGGTTGTGTTTATCGATGGTACGGAAACAGCTTCACTTCGGATAGACCCCACAGATTCTCATTTGTTGTATGACAATGTGTCTATGGGAATCCGAATCAGGGTAGGTGTATTTGGTCTTAACCTGAGACTTGCATCGCTAATACTTGCGACAATCATTACGCTTTAGTTTTGGTCGTCCGGGACTTTAACAGGTTCTGTGTACGCCTCTTCTGGGCTTATTGAGAATCATAGAGTATTGGATGTGATGTCAAGATGGAAGTATCAATTCAGTCATATGAAGATGATGATCACGCAGGGATACACAATTGGTACTCTATTGTGTTGCAACCATCGGGATAATATGACAACATCATGATTATCCGATTAAAGAGACTAGTTGATTGTGATACGATATATGCTTCGTACGGGGCAGATACTATTCCAGCCCCAGGCCTTGCATATGACATCTGATACTGGATCGCAATACGTAATACTACGTATTCTACGTCTGACATAGATTGTATATTCCAGTAAGAATATTTCTGGAGAATTGGGTAGATACGATGCGTTGCTAGAAGCTAACCATGTCTTGTAAATCGGTTAACACGTAGTACGAGGTATGAGGTACGCACTTAATCAGATAGTCCTATAACCGAATTTACTGCCAACATATCCAGAGGTCTCGTGGGTCGCTTCCTAAAGATTCACCGTTGACAGTTGATTGATTAAGAAGAGAGAAAATTAATCTGGGATTAATTGAGGTATTATTTAATCTGGGATTAAATGTGTTCGGAAGAGAGAGAAAGTGATTAATTTGGAATTAATCGATAAAATAAATTAATAGTTGAATTTGATTTTTCTATTTAATTTATTGATATGGGCTAAATTAATATATCGGATATATTGATTGGAATTAGATTTCAACACGAAATTAAAGTCAGACTTTAATACATGCGAACAGATTAATTTAGAATTAATTCGTAAACGGCATTCGTAATAAAATTACGAGCCGTCGATATTTAATTAAATTAGATTTAATTGTTTAGCGATGAAAATTCATTTAATCGGATTGAACAAATCTGAGCCGCGACAAACATTCACAGAATCCATTTGAATTTTTGAAATTCAAATGTGGGGCCCACTTTAATGTGTTAGTTGGAAGAGTGGTTGGCATTTATGCCAAACCACCAACTTCCAACCACCTTGGAATGGTTTTGGTGAAACCATTTACCCAACCACCTTATTTAGGTGAAAAGGGTAAATTGGTTTATACCGAAACCATCTCTCTCTCTCATTTGGTAACACATCACACACTTGAAAACCCTAATACCTCTCAAAGTAGGCGTGAGCTTCTTGTAACTCTTTCTTTGATTTTGTGAAAAATCATTCAAAGCTAGCACTTGTAAGATCAACCAAGGTGATATGGAAACATCTCAAAGCTTGGATTCAACATACAACTCTTGGATCTTGGAGATCAAAGTTCAATTTTTTCAAAGTCAAATATGTTTATCGTAAGTATTTTCCGCATCTTATAATGATATTAATCATGCTTTCATGGTTATTAGATCCTTGAAATGTTCTAGGTACACTAACAACACCTACCCTTTAAGGGAGCATTTCTCCTCAAGGTGGTCATAATACACGCCTATGGGTAGCTTCACGTTTATCGATTATAGGTGGTCTAATTTTTCTTTTCTTTTCAGAGACTTTTTCTTCATTTCCAACCATATCATTTATCATAACATAAGTAAACCAAGATGGACATCTAGGAAAATGGTCATTCACTGATCCGCCATCTCTTCAACTAGTCATCTTGCCGACTACTCAGGCTTTTACTGCTAATATTCCGTAATCAAGTGCTCTCGAGTTTAGCCAAGATTAATCACTCAGAATATCGGACGAAAGCACAACTCGTGCTTATCATTTCTACAGTTTCACCCTACAGCAAACAATGTCATCACCGGACATATGCCTAACCATCAAGGACTTCTCTCTCTTTTTTTTTTCACTCCACAGGGATTCTTTCTCTCAACCGCTGATAATGCGGGCTTCGTCACCTAGGATTCATTCCCAAAACTAACACTGATGTGGGCTTAGCCTTCTGGGATTCATTCCCGAAACAGTTACTGAGATGGGCCTCAACCTTGGGATCCATTCCCGAAACTGACACTGATACGTGGTTGATTCTGGTTGGCTTACTTTTTCCATATTCTTCTTCTTTTCAAAACCTGTGAATATAAGACAGAACAAACACAAAAAGGAATGCAAGGACGTTACATGTATGCATGCATACATGAATGAAATTCCTACTCTGTTGGGTTAGGTATTCTACCAGTTCTCTTGGTGATCGCTCGATCTTATCTTCTTCAGGCAAAATACAGCTTCAATCTGTCTATATTGATCGGTTTGGTGAACTCGTTCCCTTCCAAATCTAACAGTCTCACTGCCCCATTTCCCATTACTTTGTGGACTGTGTAGGGTCCTTCCCAGTTAGGTCTGACTTCTCTCTCGGGTCTATCGTCGACGGCTTCGACTGCTTAAGCACCAGATCACCCCTTCTGATCTTGGTAGGATGCACATTCTTGTTAAATGCTCAAGCCAACCTCTTCTAGTATAGCTGCATATGATATAAGGACTTCATCCTCTTCTTACGAGCAATGTCAACTGTTCAAACCTCTGTGAGGCTCATTCTTACTCAGGCAATTCTTCTTTTACTAATACCCGTATAGACTGTATCTCAACTTCCACTAGTAGTACCGCTTCCATCCCGTAGACCAAAGAGTAAGTCGTGGCTCCTGTTGTTATTCTCGCAAAAGTTCTGTACCCCCACATGGCATACGGTAGCTTGTCGGCCCAATCTTTATAGTTTTATGTCATCTTGGCTAGTATTTTTTTATTGTCTTATTGGCTGCCTCGACAGCCATATTTACCTATGGTCGATAAGGTGACGACTTGTGATGTCCTATTCCATACCTCTGTAGCATTGCCTTCGTTTCTCCTTGAAACTGGACTCTGTTATCCGTTACTATATGATGCGGCATCCCATATCGACAAATGATGTTCCGGGCTATGAACTTTACCATCTGCTTTGCTGTGACGTTGCGAAATGACTCGGCTTCCACCCATTTCGAAAAGTAGTCTACTGCCACTACTATGAAGCGATGTCTATTCGATGCATGCGGCCAAATTTCTCCGATCATATCAATTCCCCATACTAAGAAAGGCCATGGCTCTGACAGCCCGTGCAACTCTGTGTGCGGCAAATAGTTCAAATTACCGTGTGCTTAACAATCATGACAGTGCTTTACCAGCTTCGCACATTCAGCTTTCATGGTCGACCAATAGAAACCTTGTCTCACTATCTTGCGGGACAAGTTCAATCCGTTCATGTGTGGTCCACATACTCCGGTGTGTACCTCTTCCATTGCTTTCTAAGCCTCTTCATTCTTCAAGCACTTCAACTGGATGCCATTTGTTTGTCTCTTGTAAAGTTCTCCCTTCAAATTCACATAATGAGAAGCTAACTTCTGGACGGCTATCCTGTCTTTCCTACTTGCTTCTTCTGGGAATTCCCCTCGTTCCATATATCGCTGAATATCATAATACCCAGGTTTCCCATCGTCGACCTCTACTTCTAAAATCTTTTCTATCTCATAGACGGGTTTGCCTGCTATCGTCAACACTAGAGGTCTCATCACCAACTTCTTTGGATTTTCCCAAGTTACGGCTAGTGTAACTGACACGTCGGCCATTTAATTCTCTTCTCACGGCAAGTTCTGGGACTTACAATCGGGGAGGGCCTAATCCAGACTCATGAGGTGGAATAAGTACAGTTTCAATCAGTCTTCCTTCAATTCCTATTCTCCTTGCATCTGTCGGACTACCAACATTGAGTCTCTGTAGACTTCTACATTCTTAGCCTTTAAAGTTATTAGTGTCGTCAGTCCAAAGGCACATGCCTCATACTCAGCCATGTTGTTGGTTACACCGAACGTCAACATCTTGGCCATAGGCAAGGTTTCTCCTTCGGGGGTTACTAACACAATCTCTATTCTGGCTCCCTTGCAGTTCAACGCTCCGTCGAAGTACATCTTCCATCCTTGGCCATATAGCTTGGATTTCCTCATCTGGTGATGAGTGGAAAATATATCAATATTTACCGCCCCTTTTACTTAATATTTTGTTTAGTTTCTCGGGTTTGATGAACGTTTTGATATTTTTAGTTTATTTTGCAGATAAAATAATATCGGATCTCAATGAAATCATTTAGGATGAAATTTGGGTCAAATAAGGGCAATTATTGGACTTGATATATTAATTTTGGAGATTGGAAACTTGAAAGGGCGTTTTTGATGAAGTGCAGTTTTGGAAATTCCAATTTTGCGCATCTGTCGTATTTTGGGCATAACCTTTTACTCCGATATCAGATTGAGCTGATTCAAGTGTTAGATTAAAGAAGACTCAAAGATCTACAACTTTGAAAGAGAAAATATTTTCGAATTATGATGATTTCATGACCGAAATAGATGAACCAGCCAGAAGTGTGTGGTGTGTAATTATTAAAGTCATTATCAATCATTTTCAAAGACAAAATATAAATTAATAAAAATTATCAAATCATCACCAAACAAGATAATCAATTAGTGGAGCAATTATGGATTTGGTGGAGTAATTAGTGGAGAAATTAATAAAGGATTTGGTGTAGAATTTGATGGATGATTTGATGGAGGTAAAATTTTGCCTATAAATACCAAGCCATTTCATTGTAAAATTCATACTTTCTTCTTTGAAATTCCTTAAGAATAAATAAGAAGATTGTATCTTATTTGTTTATTTACAGCTTTCAGTAATTAATTTCCGATTTTGCATTTTTTTTTTCTTTACTTTTCAGTTTTTACTTTCCGAAATTTACTTTTACTCACAGTACTTTCCTTTCTTTACTTTTTTAGTTTTTACTTTTCAAGCAATGAGAAGGTAATTTCCCCTTACTGGGGTAAAAGGTAAAGCTTTTATTATTGCTATTTAGATTAATCTCCCTTAATTATAATATATAAACTGTTTAAAACCTGACTTAATAAGGATACCTCTATATTGGCCGGTTGGTAATTAATTATAAATTGGTTTTAACCTGACTAAGTATGGATACCGCCTGGTTGGTCGGTTGGTAATTAATTATTAATTTGACTTAATCAGAATACCGCCTTTATGGCTGGTTGGTAATTATCACGCAAAGTTAATATATTATATTAAGGGAGATATCTAAAATAGTAGTAATAAAAGTTGATCCTCTAACCCCCAGTATTTTCTTTTATTGTACTTTTACTTTATTTACTTTCAGTAATTTTCTTTTACTTTTTACTTTCTACTTTTACTTTTCAGTATTTAATTTTCAGTATTTACTTTATGTCGTTTATTTTATTTAAGTTTTTACTAGCCCTAGTTATGTGTTAGTTATCTGGGGTTGTGATGAATTCTAATATCACCGGTTTATAAGGGATTATTTTATAGTTTGGGTAATTTAAAGGTTTACTTATTAAGTCTTAAGCTTAATGCTTCTTGTTGTCTGATCACCAATAAGACTGATGTGGTAAATCTAAAATGAATTAGACATAGGGATTTTAGGTTTCAGCCTTAGACTTAATAGCCCACGATCTTCCTTGAGGATAGATAACCCTTTAATAGATTTCCTTACAGGATAGACATATACCTGTCGGGCGGGGGTAGCCATAATTGGAACTTAAACTTAATGAATCCAGAAAATTTGGTTGACATAGACATATGGTTCAATTGGGTTAAACTGGGTATTTGCGTCTGACCATCGACAGAGGCTTTTGCATAATTTCGTGTTTCAAGTTAGTAAATTGATTTATTACCCAACTATAAAATAACCACTTCATCTTTTAAGAGATATTAGAATGATTCACACCTTAGATCTTTGTGTCTTTTGTTATTTTCCTTAGTATTTTCTTTTGTCTTTTTATTTATTTATTTATTTTGCAAAACTACAATCAACCAAATCAATCAACCAATCATTCTCTTCACCCTCAATTAGATATTTGTAAATAAATAGATTCAATAATTAATAACAACAGTAGGAATTAAGTCCTCGTGGGATCGATATTTTTATACTACTTGAACGATACGTGCGCTTGCGTTATCCGTGTGTGATTACGCGGGTCAAGTTTTTGGCGCCGTTGCCGGGGACTTATTTTCCTTGAGTTATTAATTTTGAAGCTATCTAATTTACTTGTATCTAATTTTCTTTATTTTTATCTGTAATTTTTATCTCTTTCTTTTGTTTTCAGGTGATTGAAAAATGGAATATTATTGGGAGATTGAGAGATCACGAGCTTTACTAGAAGATACACCTCAATTTTGGGATCAACAGTCCGGTTTTCTGAGGCCTGTTGTACAGCCCAATAACTTTCACTGGATGCCAGAACCAAGCAATACTATATTTGCTCAACAGAACGTAATGTGGAGATGTGACATATGTAATGGTAACCACCCGAGAGATTATTGCGAGTATAACTATAATTCAGGGTGCCAGAGCTATCAAAATCTTTCATGGTACGAAGAACCATCACATTTTCCATCTTATCCACCATCCACCTATGATTTTCATCAAGAACCAAAACCATCAAAGGAAGATCAGTTGATTCACATGCTCAATGTTTGGCTCAAAGAACGGGAAGCTCAATTAGATGTATAAATTCAGAGTCAAACAGAATCCATACAGAGAATAACAGATCAGATCAGACAATTAACAGAAAATCAAAACTTCGAACCTCAAGAAGAATTATCAGATGAAACTGACAAAGCCTTCGAGTACCCAGAGATCCACGATGACACCTTAACAGAAGAGGAGGCTGAGCAGTATCAACAACCAGAGGTATCAGTTCAGGAGCCTGAAGCGACAAAGTCTCGATTTGATTTTTATTATTCTGACTCTGACGAGGATGAAGCTGATCTATTTGTACCAACTGTACCAACAACGGAGGATCAAACTTTCAATCCTCAAAATGAAGATCTTGGAGCATGCTTTACCATGATGTTTGATGAAGATCTAACTGAACCATCCATTCCAGTCGTATCAGAGGATGAAAACCTAATGTCAGAAATATCTTTACATTCTCAGGCAGATACTTATGGAGCATGCATTTCACAGATGACGGATAAAGAATTGAATACGAAAATTTTAAAATTCATATGTGAAGAAAAGGTGGAGCAAGAAGCAGAGCAAATAGAGGAGCAATTGTCAGACAAAATTGAAGATCCAGTGAATTCAGGCGAAACATCACTGTTTTGGGGAGTACAATTTAAAGATATCACCCAGAAGCTTGACAGAATGGAACTTCCATTTCAATTCAAGCACCATACGAGACCTCCTGATTTTCTTTCATTCTTTTCAAGAATCACTACAACAACAAAGATCAAAAAGGTGGCACAAACACTAAATGGGACAAAAAATTTTCTGCTACCTTATCATTGGAAAAGACCATTCAAAAGCAATGCTCATGGGATTGTCTTTAATCGGACATCCAAAATGACGCTGAAACCTCCTTGACAGATGGATTTTAGTCACGTCTGGCTGAAGACGATAAAATTTAGCGCTAGCAGGGAGGCAACCCATGCAATTTGTTGAAATTTCTATTTTCATATTTTGTGTATACATGTTGTAGAGTTTTTAATTTTGTGTGTTATTTTTGTAGGGAAAAGCACAAACGGAGAATTTTAAGACAGACGGAATGGTGTTTGGCAATCACAAAGATGAGAACCAATTCATTAGCGATGTCTGAGTAAGGAATGAAATCTTGAGACGCATCCTAATGGATTTATATACCAAACGAGTGGCGTATTGCGTACACAATTTTGTTGCCTTAATTATTATTTTGATTCGCTTTTCTGTTGTAATTATCTTTATTTTTGTAGACAGGATCCAGACTTTTTGACCTTTCACGATTTCTTTTGTTGTTTAGCAAACAAACGTCCTCTGGAAGATACTAGTGCGATTATTACTCACCATTTTCAAGTACTATAAATTCATCCCGTCATTGCACCTTTGAAGGCATCCAGAGTTGAGAAAGAAATACATAAAAAAATGGAAGCCATTTCAAGAAGACGAGTTGAAAACATCTTTGTGTTTTGCGGCAGTAGTGTTGGTGTTAAGCCACAATACGTAGAAGCAGCACAAGAATTGGGCCGAGTCTTAGCTGCAAGAAATATGCATTTAGTATATGGCGGAGGAAATCTTGGACTAATGGGGATCGTTTCAAAGGCTGTATAGGAAGGAGGCAGTCACGTTTTGGGAATCATCCCAAAATCCTTGGCAGAGGCAAATCTTATTGGATCATCAAACGGAGAGGAACTGATCGTGCCAGGTATGTCTGAACGACTAGTAGAAATGATTAACCGTGCTGATTCTTTTATTGCTTTGCCAGGTGGCTTGGGTACATTGGAGGAAATTTTTATAGTACTATCTTGGGCGAACCTGAACATTCACCAGAAACCAATTGGGTTGTTTAACGTTGATGGATTTTATGATTTTCTTTGTGTGTTTCTTGATGATGCCCGAAGAAATGGGTTCGTGTCAAAACCTATGAAAGAACTCCTCTTTACTTCTAGAACTGCACCGAATCTAATTGACCAACTCTTAGCCTATGAACCACAAGTTGACCCTATCCTTTCAAAGATAAATTGGTCCAAGGACGATCGTGGTAAGAGGCGTCGGATTAATCTGGATCTTAACCTTTAATTTTTCGTAGATTTTCAGCTAACAAGGTACGACATTCTTAACTCTTCTTCTACTGTATAAGACATTGGGGACGATGTCTCTTTTAGGTTTGGGGGAGAGAATTAGTTGATCAGTACCTTGTTTTTAGTTTGTGTGTTGTTTTTATTTTTTAGTCCAAAATATTTCGAAAAAAAATTGAAATTTTTTGAAAAATTACAAAAATATTTTGCGTTTTTGTGTTTTTATTTTAACTAAAAAGGTGAAATTGGTAAGAGATAGCTGAGTAAGGAGTTTTCACTCCTGAGACGTATCTCAAACCTAATTCGGAATAAGTTAATTTTTGTTTATTTCTTTTTGAATTATTTAATTTGTGAATTCTCCATAATGCTGACTAAAATGGATATTTATATGCTCAGTTGGCAGGTATTATCAATATGTATAGTAACATACGGACATGAGATGTAATTGAAAAGTTTGTAATATTCAGTGCTCTAGTTTAATTAGAGGAAGCATCTATAAATGGCAATGCCCCAAGGGGTGTGACTTGGTGGTGAAGGGTCCAAAATCTTACCTTGAGGTTCTGAGTTCGAATCCAGGGGGTACAACTTCTTGTAAGAGCCTGGGGCAGTCGGGGGTTTTACCCGCGCCGCGGCCCAGAATGGGTGGTTTGGTGGCGGGGTTTCCAACGATTTCAAAAAAAAAAAAACTATAAATGGCAATGGAGTTAAAAAAAAAAGAAAAAAAGAAAAAAATATATGAAAAAAAACATCTGAGATCCGGGGTTATTCAGTCTGTAAGGGTGTTTTAACACCTAGTGCCCTAAAACCAACTGGTTTGGCAGTCACTGGCCCAAAGCTTGCTACATGGATCAAGGATGTTGCAAAAAATATATATATATCTAAAGCCTGAGTAATTAAGTCCGTAGGGGTGTCTTAACACCTGTTGCCCTAAAGCCAACTGGTTTGGGAGCCACCGACCCAAAGCTCGCTACATAGACTGAAGATATTATATATAAATAAAAAATAGAGAAAAATCAAAGAAAAAAAATCAGAAAAATCCGAAAAATTATTCAATTGCTACAAAAAGGTGTGAAATCTGATAGAACTTTAGGACAAAAATATTACTCTCTTATCAACTACACTTGTGACTGTTGTGGGCAAAATGAGTTGATTAATATTTTGTTGACTATGTATATGGAGAATGGTAAATATAATCGGAAGAATTTACTTATTCAGTAATTTAGAATAAAACAAAACAACTAGTAACTTGGAGTAGAAGTTTCACCTGATTAGTCACTAACATCTTTATTCTCTTTTCGCTTGTCTTTTTGCTTTTGTGTGCATTAGTTTTAACTAAATTTTTACTTTTGTAAAATGTTTGTGGGTATCATTGATGTAAACCCTCACGAGACTACAACTCGTCCACTAGGGACACATAGGGGTTTAAAGGCTTGTTGCATACGCTAAATGCAACCGTGATCCCTACAGAAGTGACTTAGTTTAATTTTATTTTTATTTTGTTGTTTTGCTCGAGGACTAGCAAAATGTTAGGTTTGGGGGTGTGATGAGTGGAAAATATATCAATATTTACCGCCTCTTTTACTTAATATTTTGTTTAGTTTCTCGGGTTTGATGAACGTTTTGATATGTTTTAGTTTATTTTGCAGATAAAATAATATCGGATCTCAATGAAATCATTTATGATGAAATTTGGGTCAAATAAGGGCAATTATTGGACTTGATATATTAATTTTGGAGATTGGAAACTTGAAAGGGCGTTTTTGATGAAGTGCAGTTTTGGAAATTCCAGTTTTGTGCATCTTTCGTATTTTGGGCATAACTGTTTACTCCGATATCGGATTGAGCTGATTCAATGGTAGATTAAAGAAGACTCAAAGCTCTACAACTTTTAAAGAGAAAATATTTTCGAATTATGATGATTTCATGACCGAAATAGATGAACCATCCAGAAGTGTGTGGTGTGTAATTATTAAAGTCATTATCAATCATTTTCAAAGTAAAATATAAATTAATAAATAATTAATAAAAATTATCAAATCATCACCAAACAAGATAAGAAATTAGTGGAGCAATTATGGATTTGGTGGAGTAATTAGTGGAGAAATTAATAATGGATTTGGTGTAGAATTTGATGGATGATTTGATGGAGGCAAAATTTTGCCTATAAATACCAAGCCATTTCATTTGTAAAATTCATACTTTCTTCTTTGAAATTCCTTAAGAATAAATAAGAAGATGTATCTTATTTTTTTATTTACAGCTTTCTTTACTTTTCAGTTTTTACTTTCCGTAATTTACTTTTACTCACAGTACTTTCCTTTCTTTACTTTTTAGTTTTTATTTTTCAAGCAATGAGAAGGTAATTTCCCCTTGCTTGGGTAAAAGGTAAAGCTTTTATTATTGCTATTTAGATTAATCTCCCTTAATTATAATATATAAACTATTTAAAACCTGACTTAATAAAGATACCGCTATATTGGCCGGTTGGTAATTAATTATAAATTGGTTTTAACCTGACTAAATATGGATACCGCCTGGTTGGTCGGTTGTAATTAATTATTAATTTGACTTAATCAGAATACCGCCTTTATGGCTGGTTGGTAATTATCACGCAAAGTTAATATATTATATTAAGGGAGATATCTAAAATAGTAGTAATAAAAGTTGATCCTCTAACCCCCAGCATTTTCTTTTATTGTACTTTTACTTTATTTACTTTTAGCAATTTACTTTCAGTAATTTTCTTTTACTTTTACTTTCTACTTTTACTTTTCAGTATTTAATTTTCAGTATTTACTTTATGTCGTTTATTTTATTTAAGTTTTTACTAGCCCTAGTTATGTGTTAGTTATCTGGGGTTGTGATGAATTCTAATATCACCGGTTTATAAGGGATTATTTTATAGTTTGGGTAATTTAAAGGTTTACTTATTAAGTCTTAAGCTTAATGCTTCTTGTTGTCTGATCACCATAAGATTGATGTGGTAAATCTAAAATGAACTAGACATAGGGATTTTAGGTTTCAGCCTTAGACTTAATAGCCCACGATCTTCCTTGAGGATAGATAACCCTTTAATAGATTTCCTTACAGGATAGACATATACCTGTCGGGCGGGGGTAGCCATAATTGGAACTTAAACTTAATGAATCCAGATAATTTGGTTGACATAGACATATGGTTCAATTGGGTTAAACTGGGTATTTGCGTCTGACCATCGACAGAGGCTTTTGCATAATTTCGTGTTTCAAGTTAGTAAACCGATTTATTACCCCACTATAAAATAACCACTTCATCTTTTAAGAGATATTAGAATGATTCACAACCCTAGATCTTTGTGTCTTTTGTTATTTTCCTTAGTATTTTCTTTTGTCTTTTTATTTATTTATTTATTTTGTAAAACTACAATCAACCAAATCAATCAAGCAATCATTCTCTTCACCCTCAATTAGATATTTATAAATAAATAGATTCAATAATTAATAACAACAGTAGGAATTAAGTCCTCGTGGGATCGATATTTTTATACTACTTGAACGATATGTGCGCTTGCGTTATACGTGTGTGATTACGCCGGTCATCTGGGAATTCAAACTTGTACTTGTCTCCTTCTATCGGTTGCAATGCCAAGAACTCTGCCATGGCTCACCCTTTGATTACTTTAGAAGTGAGATATTCAATGTCAAACTCCGTCAGCAATACCAACCATCTGCGTAACTTCCCTACTAGCGAAGTCACCAAATGCAGATACTTCAAGGGATTCTCCTTTGCTACCATTTGGATCTTGTACGATTGGAAGAAATGACGTAATTTTCTGGACACCCATACTACTACCAAACAGATCTTCTCTACTCCTTGATAGCGAGCTTCGTAGGGAAGCATCTTCTTACTGAGCTAGTAGATTGCATGCTATACCCCCATCTCATCTGCTTGTACCATCATCGCCCCCAGTGTTTCGAGTTCTATGGCCAAATACAGTACCAAGGGTTGGCTCGGTCTCGGAGGTTTCAAGATAGGAGGTTTCGCCAAGTATTCCCTAATCTTGTCGAAAGCTTCTTGGCATGGCTCATTCCATTTCACTGGCTGGTCTTTTCTCAGCAATTTGAAGATAGGCTCACACACGGACGTCAACTTGGCAATGAACCGACTAATATACTGAATCTTCCCAAGGAATGCTCTTATTTCTTTCTCTGTCTTTGGCGCAGGCATCTCTGTGATCGCCTTCATCTTCTCAGCGTCTACTTCTATTCCGCCTATTCTGACACTGTGTCTTGGTAACTTCCTGACGTTACTCTGAACACGCATTTCTTGGGATTTAACTGCAGGTTATACTTGTCGATTCGTTCAAGGAATTTCTCCAGTGCTTCTATATGACCGCTTCTCATCTCTGATTTCACCATCATGTCATCCACATATACTCCAATCTCATTATGCATCAAGTCATGGAATAATGTAGTGGCCATCTGTTGGTAAGTTGCTCCTACATTTTTAAGTCCGAACGACATCACCTTGTAGCAATACGTACCCCACTCCATGACAAAGGCAGTCTTATGCTTATCTTCTTCAGCCATAAGAACTTGATTGTACCCAGAGAACCCATCCGCGAATGAGTACATGGCAGATAAAGCCGCATTAACAACCAGTATGTCTATATGAGATAAAGGAAAGTCATCCTTCGGACAAGCTTTGTTAAGGTCTCGGTAATCCACACACATTCTGACATTCCCATCCTTCTTCAGCACTGGCACAATGATTTCCAACCACTTAAAGTACTTCACCACTTTTATAAATCCCACATCTATTTGCTTCTTGACTTCCTCTCTAACCTTTTCATCCCACTCAGGTCTCATTCTTCTGAGCTTCTGCTTTACCGGCCTCATGTTTAGATAAGTCGGTATCGCATGCTGGGCGATGCTTCTGTCTACTCCAGGCATGTCCTCGTAGGACCAAGTAAATACTTTAGTATATTTGACTAATATCTCTTTTAATTTCTTCCGCTCATCAGAGGTAACCTCACTTGCAATTAGATTCTCCTTGGGGCACTCAAGCGTACCAAGGTTAAACACGTTCGTTTTAGTTGAGTTGATATCAAATATACTCAAGTCATGCAAGTTGAAAGGAAGAGACTGAGGCAAGTAAGCAAAATGATTGTCTTTATTACTAGAAAATGCGGGAGTACACTCAAATAAATCAGGAAGATAAATGTCTTCGCCATCTACAAACACTTCATCCTCCGCAATCAGGTTTTTCTCAGCCTCCTTATTCTCCTCGAGGGTTAGGCTATCCAACTTTATCAGCTCTTCTTCCCAGTTATCTTCTTCCTTCGTAACTTCTTCCATCAGTAGTTTCTCACCCAGCACATCATGGAAGATCTCAAACCCCGGTACCATGACCCCATTAACTTCCACTGGTTCGGGATCTCCTTGATACCTCATAGCCTTCATAAAGCATTCCATTATCTTCAACCCTTTATTCTTAGCTTTCGACTTATCTTCATCAGACTTATACCCCAAACCCCTCCGGGTGGTCTGTCCTTTGAAGTCGAGCAATGCTCCTCCAACACCTGAGCCTGTGCCTGGCTCGAACTTCATCTTCTTCATGATCCTAGCAACCTTAGGATCTACCCATTCCTAAAAGGATGCCGACACTTGGAACCTTGTGGAAGGTTGTATTTCCAAAGCGGCCACAACATTATCTACCTCAGCTCTGATGGTGACAATCTCTCCCCCATACGGAAACTTGATAGCCTGAAGCAGAGTGGTGTTGGGATGTATGCCCTAAAGCTACATATGATGTAAACGGTTTCTTGTGTTTAGAAATAAAATGATACATTATTCATTTATCAAATTGTTTGTTTAATTTTCACATATTATATATCTTCATAAATATCATAGATTACTTATGTACCTTCAGACTTGGTGTATGAGTGTCATGCACCAGAGGATTTAAGTCTGAAGTTAGTAATCTTAAATAGTCCATAGAGAGCAAACAAACCGGGTATTTTATTTATTGTTTATCTATAGCTACGGTCCATTCTATATTTGGATGGCGATCTTAATCCGGATCGTCCATGTAGAGACGTGAGAATGGAGGCACCTTATATGATGTGATCATATATGATTGGACCTAGATAGAAATGAAATTCTTATAATATCTGTTAAACAAAGAAAGTCATTTCGATCTACTTGATGGTCATATACCAATTAATTAAGATCAATCCATATATGACCATCAAGTAGATCGAAATGACTTTCTTTGTTTAACGGATATTATAAGAATGTCATTTCTGTCTAGGTCCAGTCCTATATGATCACATCATATATGGTGCATCCATTCTCATGTCTTTACATGGACGATCCGGATTAAGATCGCCATCCAAATATAGAATGGACCGCAGCTATAGATAAACAATAAATAAAGTACCCGGTTTGTTTGCTCTCTATGGAATATTTAAGATTACTAACTTCAGACTTAAATCCTCTGGTGCATGACACTCATACACCAAGTCTGAAGGTACATAAGTAATCTACGGTATTTATGAAGATATATAATATGAGAAAATTAAACAAACAATTTGATAAATGAATAATGCATCATTTTATTTCTACACACAAGAAACCGTTTACATCACATGTATCTCCCACTTGCACTAGAGCAAATGGGACATGTCACGTAAACCCAGACCATCTAGGTGTCCCTCAAACACTTTAGCCGGCAAGGTCTTTATAAACGGATCAACAAGGTTCTCTGCAGATGCAATCTTTGTGACGCTAACATCCCCTCTCTGCACTATCTCCCTTATGAGATGATATTTCCTTTCTATATGCTTTCCCCTCTTGTGGCTTATCGGCTATTTGGAGTTCGCCACTGTTCCACTATTATCGCAATAGACGGTGAGTGGTTTATCCATGTTCGGAACAACTTCCAGATCTCCCAAGAATTTAAGGAGCCAGACTGCTTCTTTAGCTGCTTCACAAGCTGCTACATATTCAGCCTCCATGGTGGAGTCGGCAATGCAAGATTACTTTATGCTCCGCCATACAATAGCCCCACCACCTAGGGTGAAAATTGATCCAGATGTTGATTTCCTGGAATCAACATCTGTCTGAAAATCAGAGTCTGTATATCCTTTCAGGATCATATCCTCACCAGAATATATTAGCATATAACCTCTCGTTCTCTTAAGATATTTGAGAATGTGTTTCACAGCCACTCAGTGATCCAATCCCGGATTTGACTGAAACCTATTGACTACTCCCACTATAAAACAGATGTCCGGTCTCGTGCATAACATAGCATACATGAGACTACCAACTACTGAGGCATATGGGATATGTCTCATTTCCTTAATGCCTTGAGGTGTCTTAGGAGACTGTTCTTTCGACAAATGAATTCCATGCCGATAAGACAGATTACCTTTCTTGGAATTCTGCATCCCGAATCGCACAAGGATCTTGTCGATGTAGGATGTCTGATACATAGCTAACAGTCATTTCTTACGATCTCGAAGTATCTAGATCCCAAGAACATAACTCGCCTCTCCCAAATCTTTCATTTGGAATTACTCAGCTACCCATGTTTTTACGTATGATAATATCCTTACATCATTCCCAATGAGTCAGATGTCATCAACGTATAAGACAAGAAAAACCACATTCCCATCAATGACGCGCTTGCATACACCAGGCTCATCAACATTCTGCTCAAAATTATAGGACTTGATCATTGTATCAAATCTTATATTCCAAGATCGAGATGCCTTGCTTAAGTCCATAAATGGACCTTTGCAGTTTGTAAACTTTTTGCTCTTGACCTTGGGCGATGAACCATTCTGGTTGTATCATATAGATACTTTCATCAAGATTGCCATTCAAGAATAAAGTCTTGACATCCATTTGCCAGATTTCATTGTCATAATATGCAGTTATGGATAGAAGAGTGCGGATGCATTTTAACATAGCTACTGGTGAGAAAGTTTCCTCATAGTCAACTCCCTCTTTCTGGGTATAACTCTTGGCCACTAGTCTAGCTTTGAAGGTCTGTAACTTCCGATATGATCCCCTCTTCCTCTTATAGATCCACTTGCAACCTATGGGCTTTACTCCATCGGGTTGGTCTACAAGCTCCCAGACTGAGTTGGAGTACATGGACTCCATCTCCAGGTTCATGGCTTTGAGCCATTCTTCTTTGTCAGGATCATCCATTGCACTATTGTAGGTCAATGGATCATCTATACCATCGCTAGAGGTGACAACTTATGCCTCTCCAACCCCCAAGTAGCGATCAGGTTGTCGTACAACCCTCCCACTGCGTCTAGGTGGTAGATCATTCTGACTTGGAAGTATCTGACTATCAGATGTTGAAGGTGCTATGTATTTGTCAACTTTCGTTGACGATGGCGCGCTGGTCGAACCAGTAAGTAACTCCTCGAGTAATATTTTACTATGAGGTTTGAACTCCCTCATATAGTCATCCTCTAGAAATATAGTTTTGACGATATAAATACTTTGTTATCATCAGGACTGTAGAAGAATCCACCCCTAGTCTCCTTCGGGTAGCCTACAAATAAGCATACCTGAGAACGTGGTTCCAGTTTTGTAGTCTTATTCTTCAGCACATATGCTGGACACCCCTATATACGGAAATGTCGTAAACTAGCTTTACGATCATTCCACAACTCTAAGGGAGTCTTAGGAACAGACTTAGATGGAACTACATTAAGGATATACATTGCGGTTTGCAGTGCATATCCCCAGAATGAACTAGGTAGTGAGCTATAACTAAACATAGATCTCATCATGTCTAGTAAGGTTCGATTTCTCCTTTCTGCAACACCATTTTATTATGGTGTTCCAGGCGCTGTGAGCTGGGATACTATCACATGCTAAGCTAAGAATTCCTCGAAGTCTCTGTCGAGGTATTCCCCTCCATGATCCAATCGTAGAGTTTTGATTGTCTTACCTAATTGGTTCTCAACCTCAGCACGATACTCTTTGAACTTTTCAAAGGTATCTGATTTGTGATGCATTAGGTAGACATACCCATATCTTAAATAATCGTCAATGAATATGACGAAGTATTCATAACAACCTCGAGCTTTTACATTCATTGGTCCGCAGACGTCCGAGTGTATTAGCTCTAGTCGTTGACTGGCTCTTATACCTTTTCCGGTAAAAGGTCTCCTGGTCATTTTTCCTTCTAAATATGATTCACAAAATGGTAAAGTCCCGAGCTTTAACTGGTTTATGGCTTCGTCCTTTATCCATCTATTTATCCGGTTAAGGTTGATGTGACCTAGTCTAAGATGCCATAGATATGTGTCATCGTGAGAAATCTTATGTCGTTTTGTTTTTGGTTTTTCAACCTTAAACATTTCAGTGTTTAGCAGTGACTTATGCGTTAACGGTCTTAACACATACAAGTTATTTTCTGAGTTTCATGTGCATATAGTCAATCTATTTCTACCAATAATAACCGAATTGCTATTAAAAGAAATAGAATAACCATCATCCATAAGTTTAGAAACATAAATCAGATTCCTACGGAAACCAGGAATGAATAACACATTGTTCAAATTTAAATAACTATTATTAATAAAATTTAAACTGGAAACTCCCACTGCTCTTGCTGAAACGGCATCCCCTGTCCCGACTCTTATGGCGTAATCACCTTCAGCAAGGTCCCTCCATGAATCAAGTAGCTGTAAAGAAGAACAAACATGGTTAGTGGCCCCGGAATCTATAATCTAAGCGGATTTATCATCCTCCACTAATAGAGATTCAATAACGAGTAAATCATATTTACCTGTTTCCTTTTTCTCCTTAAGCTCAGCAAGATATTTAGGACAGTTCCTTTTTTCCAATGCCCATTCTTGTCGCAATGGAAACATTGTCCTTTGGGCTTGGTTTCCTTGGAGCCTTTCTTGTTCTTATTTTTTCATGGGCTTACCCTTAGCCTTTCCAGTGCCTTTCTTCTTCTTCTTTGCAGATTTAGAAGATTCGGAAACATTTGCCTATGCACTGGACTTACGAGGATCCACCTGCATGGATTCATAATGGGTGAGCTCATTAAGCAGTTGGGTCAAAGTAAAATACAACTTATTCATAACATAGTTGCTTTTAAACTGCAGGAAAGTCTTCGGAAGAGTTTCCATAATCATGGTCACCTGGCTATGCTCGTCAATACGAGCTCCATGGGTTTCAGCAGTATTGAGATAAGTCATCATCCTTAAGACATGCTCTCGGACTGATGTCCCATCCTTCATCTCCGCAGTCATCACTGAGACCATGGCCTCATGGCGTTGACGCTCCGAAGGCTGCCCAAACATGCCCTGCAATGACTTCATCATCTGTGATGCTAGAGCCATAGGTTTATGCTTTACAGCAAGAACCTCAGACATCCCTGCTAGCAAGTAGCAGTGGCTTTCTCATTTGCTGTGACCCATTTCTGATAGGTATCGCGCACAGCTTGGCCAGCATTTCTGGCCGGCTCGGGAGGACGTTCCTCCGTCAGGATAAATTTCAGGTGTTTACAGACCAAGATAGCGTTCATGTTACTTTTCCACTTAACATAATTTTCTCCGGTCAACTTATCATTTGAGAGAATGGAAATAATTGGAGAAACCATGGCTGAAAATAAAATAAACATGCATTTAACATTCATTCATCGCATATTAAAATCATCAAAGAATTTTGGCATAAAATTAAACATGTTGCATGAACCATGAATAATGAATTAGAAACCTAAGAGAATTACTATGCCACGGAGATCTATCAACCCACAAGTAAGTGCTGCCGTAGGGTAGGTCAAGTACTCGCATGATCGATTGAGACAATCTCAGTTATTTTAATATATGCGGGAATAACTCTTATTCCTATATTAAACAACTACCGTGTTATTCAATCAAGGAATTTCATTAACAGTTAATTATTCCTTCGTGAGTGTAATCAGTCGTTTCGGGATTGTGGTGACACAGGAAAACCTAGAGCGACGCATGCTGTTCCGGGCTTGCGGCCCGGTTGGGAGTACGGAGTAGCCACGGGGGACTAAACCGGAGAATGATGGAGTCGCCACCTGGTGTGAACCGGGAAAATGAGATTTAAGGCCGCACTCACCCCTCGCAAGGGAAGACCTCAAACCGTTGGGTTCAAAATGGTCCCTTACTTATGTCACCTGTAATGAAATGATTCGTGTAATAATTTAATCAAGCCTAAATAACACTTATTTCCAAGAGTGCACAATAATCATAAGTTCACATGCATGAAGATAAAGTCTTTTTCAATAGCAAACATGTTACATCATAAGCATTCAATATTCATGTAAACATAAACGCAAGACAACCATAGCAATATTGGCATGCAATATAAATGAAATCAGAATAACTGTGAACATATCATGTTATAAGCGCATTATAAAAGCATATGAAATAAGATCAAAATAACCACATAATAAACGGAGTCAAAATAAGAGCATGACATGAAGGGATAAAAGATGCAAATTCAAATACGCGAAAGAGGAACAGTTAAAGATGCAACCGTATATTAAAGATGAACGTGCCATAATGTGATGCAAAAGAACATGGTTAATATGAATGGAAGAAGGGAATGCGAAGAATAAGAGAAATGCAACGTGTGCCTATATCCATGTAATACTACAAATTTTCAATTAAACATGTTATATGTGATGCAAGATTATGCAATGAGATGTCATCTGAATGAAAAATATGGAAAAGAAAACACGGCAAAACATTGCATAATGAATAGAAACAAAATGCATGAATAAAATGATATTTTGTAAAACAGCGATAAGTCCGTAATAAACAGCGCGGCAAAACATCGTGGTAAGTTAGCCTTAAGGCATTTTCCATCGAATAGAGGACCTTTAACCCACCCTAGTTAAGCCCATGCGCATCCATGCATGATAACGTGCATCAAATAATATGCATGAATGAAATGGTAATGTTCGAAAGATAAATCAATAACACATAACGAAAAGTAAATAACAAAGCACGGTGAAGTATTGCGGTAAAGGTAGACCGTAGGCTTTTTATCCCTCCAAGTGGAGGACCTTTAACCCGACTTACTAAGCCCATGCGCACACAACACAATGCATACATATGAAACAAAAGGATAAATACAAAGATACCCGGCGTAGCGAAACATCCTGGTAAAGGATTTTTAACCTCTTCAATTAGAGGACCTTTCACTGTACTTACTAAGCCCATGCGCTTATCTCAATGCATATATATATATGAAAAAAAGTAAATACAAAGATATCATATTTCATGTACCCGATTGAACATGTCTTACATCCAATCGAATACACAATCGTCCGGCGCGGCGAAGCATCGTGGTAAAGGATTTTTAACCTCTTCAATTAGAGGACCTTTCATCGCACTAACTAAGCCCATGCGCTTATCTCATTGCATATATATGAAACAAAAAGATAAATGTAAAAATATCGGATTTCGTATACCCGATTGAACATATCTCACATCCAATCGAATATACATTGACCGATGCGGCGAAGCATCGTGGTAAAGGATTTTAACCCCTTCAATTAGAGGACCTTTCATCACACTTACTAAGCCCATGCTCTCGATCATATCATTATACGAACAAATAATATGCGAAAATTAAATAACGAATGATAAACACATCAAAACAACATAAAACAAAATATGCATCGTTTGCTCAAGTGGTACGTGGAGTTGTATCCCGAGTGTAGATCATACTACCGTCCATTCGGAATCGGCTATGAAATTTACGTTCGGGTTTCCATCCTATATACCACGAGAGGCGACACATTTTTCATTTTAATTAAGGGCCACAACCATGCATCAATCCATAGTACATGCATATTTATCTACTCAATGGCTACAACATGTATTTTAACATAATAATCATGCGAATAATACTCAATAAATAATAAAAAATAAAACAGAAAAAATAAGTGTGAAAAAAGTACCCTCAGGTCTAACCGTTTAAGTCGTCTTCGGACTTGCGTTTCACGGAGATCGGAAGGGGTAAAAGCTCCTTACTCTTCTGGTTCACTAGCTTAGCGTCTCAACTCGTCGTTCCACTGTTTTGGGAGTTTTAGGTAGTATGTAAGGGTATTATGCGACTGTTTTTGGTCACTTTTTAGGGGGCGTTTCAGGCAGTTTATTGTGCAGTTTCGGAGCACTTTCTGGACAGGTTTTAGGGGGTATTTATGTGGTAATCACTGGCAGTGCTTATTGGTTTGTGCGTGAACTGTAAGGGGACAAAACGAGGGCTGGAATATGGTGCTAGGTGGCTGGTTTCAGTGGCTACAGTGGGCGTGCTAGGTGCCTTGGGTTCTTGAAGGGCTTAGGGGCAGTCAACATGTGGTGTGCATGGCTTTATGAGGGGCAAGTGGCTATATGATGATGAAAGGGCATAGGACGGCTATATAAGTGATGAAGGCTGTTAATGAGTAAACAATTGCATGAAAGTGGCTAGTAGGCTGTGCGCTGAGTGTGTTTAAGGGTAGGCTGGTGCGTGGAGTGTGGCAATGTGCAGGAGGGTTCACATTATTATTTTCGGTATATGAGTCAGTTTGATGAGTTACTTTCAGCTAATGAGGGGCTGCTGTGCCACTCAGTCTGTTGAGGCTTTAGGGTTTTTTTATATTTGGCTTGTAGCTGCGAGAGGTAAAGGGAGTGTTTAGGTTTTAGTTTGAGAGAGATGAAGGGCGTGCATGGTTCTTCATTTTTTTTTGTTATTCTTTGTGACGTGGATGGTTGTAGATGAGAGTGAATAGTTTTAGGGTTTACTTTGACGTTGATTTTTCTTGTTTGTGCCGTGTACCATGAGTGTGTAGAGGAGAGCCATTAGGGTTAGATTTGTTATGTTTATATAGTGAGTGCATGTAGGGTTAGGGTTTTTGCATGGGATATTTAATAAGGAAATAAATCAAGTAATTTATGTGTATTTATTTTAATTAAATGATGGATTTAATTGGTTTATTAAGGAAAGAATAATTATATTTTTGGTGGGAATTTCTTAAATTGGTTTGTGATTTATTTATTTTTGGAATTAGAATATTTTAATTTGTGTTAATTAGGCATGTAATTTCTTTAATTTGAGTAAGTATTTTTATTATTTTGGTAGGTTTTATTTAGATTTTATGATTTTATTTAATGTTTTATTTTAATTGGTATATGCTTTAATTATTTAATTTGTTTTAGTTTAATTTAGATTTAATTTAATTGGTATTTAATTTATGTTGGATTTTAATTGGTTGATGACTTAATTAATATTTTATTTAATTTTAATATTTTATTTAGTTGGTATATCATTTAATTAATTTCAATTTACTTATTTAATTTCATTTCAGTTATTTAATTTAATTGGCTTTAATTTACTTAGATTTAATTTAAATTTAGTTTGTGACACATATATTAATTATTTCTTTGGATTGGGCTTGGATGAGATGGGCTTGGTTAAGTCTCAAAACGGAGGTCCAACAGCGAACCCGAAACTAAACACTTGAACTAAATCCAACAAAACGTCAATTCTTGACTCTTCCCTTCCGACGTCCGTTTTCCGCGACTTAAAAGGTAGTGCCTCCAAATGAGACTCATCATCGGGTTTCACATGCAAAAATGTAATGCCTACAATCGCCCCCACTTTGATGGGACTTGTGCAGTGTGTGACAGTGACAATCCTATCAAAGTACATGCAATGCATTTTAACTTACCTGGCTTGCCAGCTACCATTTGACTTGGTTGTTGTATTGGGATACTTTGAACATTGGGCTTTGTTCCCAAACTGTTGAGATGAGGCTTTATTCCTCCGAGCTTTATTCCCGAACTATTGAGATGAGGTTTTATTCCTCCGAGCTTTATTCCCGAACTGTGTAGATGAGGCTTTATTCCCTCGAGCTTTATTCCCGAACTGTTGAGATGAGGCTTTATTCCTTTCGAGCTTTATTCCCGAACTGTTGAGATGAGGCTTTATTCCTCCCGAGCTTTATTCTCGAACTGTTGAGATGAGGCTTTATTCCTCCCGAGCTTTATTCCCGAACTATTGAGATGAGGCTTCATTCCTCCGAGCTTTATTCTCGAACTATGTAGATGAGGCTTTATTCCCTCGAGCTTTATTCCCGAACTGTTGAGATGAGGCTTTATTCCTCCCGAGCTTTATTCTCGAACTGTTGAGATGAGGCTTTATTCCTCCCAAGCTTTATTCCCGAACTATTGAGATGAGGCTTTATTCCTCCGAGCTTTATTCCTGAACTGCGGAGATGAGGCTTTATTCCCTCGAGCTTTATTCCCGAACTGTTGAGATGAGGCTTTATTCCTCCCGAGCTTTTTTCTCGAACTGTTGAGATGAGGCTTTATTCCTCCCGAGCTTTATTCCCGAACTATTGAGATGAGGCTTTATTCCTCCGAGCTTTATTCCCGAACTGTGTAGATGAGGCTTTATTCCCTCGAGCTTTATTCCCGAACTGTGTCAAGATAGGGCTTTACTCCCCTGGGCTGTATTCCCGAACTATTTCAAGATAAGGCTTTATTGCCCTAGGCTTTCTTCCCGAACTGTGCTGAGATGAGGCTTTATTCCTCTTGGCTGACTGTGGGCTTTGTTCCTGGGTTTGCTGAATGTGGGCTTTATCCCTGATCTGAGCTAACTGTGGGCCTCGCCCCAATACTGATACCGATGTGGGCCTCGCCCCCAGACTGATACTGATATGGGCCTCGCCCCTAATCTAATGTGGGCCTCGCCCCAAACCTGATACTGATGTGGGCCTCGCCCCCAAACTGGTATTGAGGTGGGCCTCACCCCTAGACTGATACTGATGTGGGCCTCGCCCCCAATCGGATGTAGGCCTCACCCCAAAACTGATACTGATGTGGGGCTTCACCCCCAAACTAGTACTAAGGTGGGCCTCGCCCCCAGACTGATACTGATATGTGCCTCAAACCTGGGACTCGTCCCCAAACTACTGATGTCATATTGATTCCTCTAATTGGCCTTCATTTGCCATTTTCTCTCTTTCTTCTTCAAAACCTGTGAATACAAAACAAACACAAAACACAAAAGGAATGAAAAATATGTTACGTGTATGCATGCATGCGTGAATGAGTTTCCCATCCCGTTGGGTTAGGTCTTCTGCCAATTCCCTTGGTGACCATTCTTCTATTCCTCAGGCAAAGTATTGGTTCGATCTATCTGCCTTGATCAGCTCGGTGAACTCATTCACTTCCAAGTCTGACAGTCTCACTGCATCGCTTCTCAATTTCTGAATGACTATCCTGCCTCTTCTGCTTACTTCTTCCAAGGATTCCCCGCGTTTCTGAACATCACTAATTTTTATAGTACCCAGGTTGAATGCTTTTCTCAAATATACTCATATTGCAGAAGAGATTCAGCAAAATGAACGTCTTTATTATCATTTAAGAAAATGGTTCGAACATGTAGACTAAATCAATGTCTATATTAAAAATACAGGATCAAATAAACTAGTAGGAATAACTTCATCGTTCACAACATCGCCTTCTTCCTTGGCCTATGGTTCTTCACTGTTATCCTTTATCTTAATGCAAGAAGCCTGGGTGGTTGAGAGTTTGGAGGACAAGGGTTTCGGGTAGGCCAGAGTTGATCATGTAGTTGGGTAGGGGATTTCTGTGTGTGTTGGGTTGTTCTTTTTCTGGATCGGGTATTTTATGGGAGTCTATGAGATCTTGAATTTCATGCCTAAGGCGGGTGCAGTTGTTGGTGTCATGGCCATGTAGCTGGTGGAAGTGACAATAAAGGTTCACATTTATGTGTGACGGTGGGGGTTGTGGAAGTGGTTTGCCTTCTAAGGGTTTCAAGAGTCCTTGTCCCTGCAACTTTTGAAATACCTTCGACAAAGGTCTACCAAGGTTGGAAAATTGCATGTTTCTGATGGCAGTGACCTCGGCACTAGGGGGTTTGGCCTCAGAAGGCCCCCCAAAAGTTCTTCTATTCTGGCCATAAAACTTTCTGTTTTCAGCCTCCTCTTCTTCAATATCCATAACTGTCTCCCTCAATTGTCGGAAATCCGTAATCACCGAAGTCATCCTCCGCAGCTTACCATAAATGGAGGGCTTAGTACCCTTGATGATCATTTTGATCTGGCCTTTCTCTGAAGGCCGAGTCTGCATTTTCAAAAGTTGACCTCTCCAGCGGTCTACATACTCCTTGAAGTTCTCCTCCGGCTTCTGCTTAGTATTCTCTAAATCACGGAGTGACAAATCAATCTCCAAGTCTGTAACATACTATTTTAGAAATGCATCTGCCAATTCCTTCCAATCTTCTTTGACTTTTTTCTCAAGGTTGTGATACCACACTACGGGTGCCCCCTCAAGTGACATTCCGAACATTTTCTGCACCTGACGCTTCGATAAGCCCACTGCACTCATAACTGCAACGTACTGGCGAAGATGGACCCTCGGATCCCCACTCCCATTAAACTTGGCCATATCCGGCATCTTGAACTGAGCAGGCATCTGTTCCTCAAAGGTCAACGCCTCATAGTCTAGTAGGTCTTCATCCTTACCCTTCATCTTATGGGTAACAGACTCTACCTGGTCACGGAGTTTCTGCAATTCTGTCTGAGACCCAATCATTCGGCCTGTTGCATATTCTACCATATCGTCATCAAAATTGGGGATATCATCCCCCAACCCATTTGGAGGCTCCTCACGCCTCGCATTCTCAGAACTCCCCCCAGCACGGGGCACAACCATCTTTGCCATAGTAGTAGTCAAGGCTTGCATCTGTTCAGTAAATTTGGCGAGACTATTCTCAAACTGATCCATACGTGATACCTCATTTTCTGGTGTACTCATATCTGTTACTTTCTTTTTAGGGAGTCTTCACTCTTTCCTAACCCAACATGAATCTATGATGTCTTTTTTTTGAGACATAGAGGGTGTTAACATGATGTATGTATGTATGAGGTGCATAAGATGCATATAGCATATAGAACATACTAAATCAATTAAAATTTTTCAAACAAATCGGCCCATTATCATTTTAGAAGCTTTTGGGCTAAATGTCATAGGAGTGAACTCGTCCCAGTTTAAATGGCCCAACGAGTTCGCATCTCATGGCAAGGAGCTCAACTACATCCAAAGGGTAATGTTTCAAACACAAGCACAAAATGGCCCATCAACATTTAGAGGCCTTGGCCCAATCGTCATAAGATACGTTCTTGTCCCAGTTTAAATGGCCCAACAAGCCCATATCTATGACAAATGGTCCAAATGGATCCAAACAACGATGTTCCCAAACACAAGCATAAAGATAATTCAAGCATAAAATAGTAAATTCTACAAGGTGGCCCATCAACATTTCAGAAGCTTTGGGCCTAATGGTCATAGGATACGAACTCGCCTCAGTTTAAATGGCCCAGCAAGTTCGCATTTCTGACAAAAAGTCCAACTGCATCCAAATGAGGATGGTCCACAAGCACATGCTCAAGGAAATAATTGTCACTTTAGCCATACAACCCCGGTCTATGGGTGGGTTCGTGAGAGTATAGACAAAGACTTTTACTGGCGAAGGATTACCCACAACTAGGTCTCCCCACTCAAGGATTCGTGCGACCAAGCAAGCTCACCTTTTTTATACCTTACGATACGTGCCAACAAGTCATGGTGTGTGACTAACTGTCAAATGGATTTCTTGTTGCAGATTCCCCAGAGAGAGGGTGGAGTGAACTCTCTTAAATACCCAAGCCTCTTAGGCTCTTATCGCTTGGTGACAGGAATAAGCAACAAGTCCTCCAAATTAGTCTGTCACAACAGGCCAAGGGTAGTGACTATTTAGGTGCCTCCACAGCTTTTCCTCGAAAGGTAGTGAATGAAGGAAGACACCAAACCATTACCTAGCCTTAAAATGTCTTTGATCAAACCCTCATTTCATCCACTATAGACATGGTTAATTAAAACATAAATCCAAACATTACAAGACAATATTTCGGGGCTGATTCTCTATCCCCAGTGGAGTCGCCTGACTATGGTGACACAGGAAAACCTGGAACGATGCATGCTGTTCCGGGCTCGCGGCCCGGTTGGGAGTACGGAGTAGCCACGGGGGACTAAACCGGAGAATGATGGAGTTGCCACCCGGTGTACACCGGGAAAATGAGATTTAAGGCCGCACTCACCCCTCGCAAGGGAAGACCTCAAACCGTTGGGTTCGGAATGGTCCTTTACTTATGTCACTTGTAATGAAAGGATTTGTGTAATAATTTAATCAAGCCTAAATAACACTTATTTCCAAGAGTGCACCATAATCATAAGCTCACATGCATGAAGATAAAGTCTTTTTCAATAGCAAACATGTTACATCATAAGCATTCAATATTCATGTAAACATAAACGCAAGACAACCATAGCAATATTGGCATGCAATATAAAGGAAATCAAAATAACGGTGAACATATCATGTTATAAGCGCATTATAAAAGCATATGAAATAAGATCAAAATAACCGCATAATAAACGGTGTCAAAACAAGAGCATGACATGAAGGGATAAAAGATGCAAATTCAAATACGCGAAAGAGAAGCAGTTAAAGATGCAACCGTATATTAAAGATGAACGTGCCATAATGTGATGCAAAAGAACATGGTTAATATGAATGGAAGAAAGGGAATGTGAAGAATAAGAGATATGCAACGTGTGCCTATATCCATGTAATAGTACAAATTTTCAATTAAACATGTTATATGTGATGCAAGATTATGCAATGAGATGTTATCTGAATGACTAATATGGAAAAGAAAACACGGCAAAACATTACATAATGAATAGAAACAAAATACATGAATAAAATGATATTTTGCAAAACAGTGATAAGTCACGTAATAAACAGCACGGCAAAACAACGTGGTAAGGTAGCCTTAAGGCATTTTCCCTCGAATAGAGGACCTTTAACCCACCCTAGTTAAGCCCATGCGCATGCATGCATGATAACGTGCATCAAATAAAATGCATGAATGAAATGGTAATGTTCGAATGATAAATCAATAACACATAACGAAAAGTAAATAACAAAGCACGGCGAAGTATTGCGGTAAAGGTAGACCGTAGGCTTTTTATCCCTCCAAGTGGAGGACCTTTAACCCGACTTACTAAGCCCATGCGCACACAATACAATGCATACATATGAAACAAAAGGATAAATACAAAGATACCCGGCGCGGGGAAGCATCGTGGTAAAGGATTTTAACCTCTTCAATTAGAGGACCTTTCACTGCACTTACTAAGCCCATGCACTTATCTCAATGCATATATATATGAAACAAAAGTAAATACAAAGATATCGGATTTCGTGTACCCGATTGAACATGTCTTACATCCAATCGAATACACAATCGTCCGGCGCGACGAAGCATCGTGGTAAAGGATTTTTAACCTCTTCAATTAGAGGACCTTTCATCGCACTTACTAAGCCCATGCGCTTATCTCATACATATATATGAAACAAAAAGATAAATGTAAAAATATCGGATTTCATATACCTGATTGAACATATCTCACATCCAATCGAATATACATTGACCGGTACGGCGAAGCATCGTGGTAAAGGATTTTAACCCCTTCAATTAGAGGACCTTTCATCACACTTACTAAGCCCATGCGCTCGATTATATCATTATACGAACAAAAATATGCGGAAATTAAATAACGAATGATAAACATATCAAAACAACATAAAATAAAATATGCATCGTTTGCTCAAGTGGTACGTGGAGTTATATCCCGAGTGCAGATCATACTACCGTCCATTCGGAATCGGCTATGAAATTTACGTCCGGGTTTCCATCCTATATAACACGAGAGGCGACATATTTTTAATTTTAATCAAGGGCCACAATCATGCATCAATCCATAGTACATGCATATTTATCTACTCAAGGGCCACAACATGTATTTTAACATAATAATCATGCGAATAATACTCAATAAATAATAAAAAATAAAACAGAAAAAATAAGTGTTAAAAAAGTACCCTCAGGTCTAACCGTTTAAGTCATCTTCGGACTTGCGTTTCACGGAGATCGGAAGGGGTAAAAGCTCCTTACTCTTTCGGTTCACTAGCTTAGCGTCTCAACTCGTCGTTCCACTGTTTTGGGCAGTTTTAGGTAGTATGTAAGGGTATTATACGGCTGTTTTTGGTCACTATTTAGGGGGCGTTTCAGGTAGTTTGTTATGCAGTTTCGGAGCGCTTTCTGGACATGTTTTAGGGGGGTATTTATGTGGTAATCACTGGCAATGCTTATTGGTTTGTGCGTGAACTGCAAGGGGGCAAAATGAGGGCTGGAATATGGTGCTAGGTGGCTGGTTTCAGTGGCTACAGTGGGCGTGCTAGGTGGCTTGGGTGCTTGAAGGGCTTAGGGGCAGTCAACATGTGGTGTGCATGGCTTTATGAGGGGCAAATGGCTATATGATGATGAATGGACATAGGACGCGTGGCTATATAAGTGATGAAGCTGTTTATGAGTAAACAATTGCATGAAAGTGGCTAGTAGGCTGTGCGCTGAGTGTGTTGAAGGGTAGGCTGGTGCGTGGGAGTGTGGCAACGTGCAGGAGGGTTCACATTATTATTTTCGGTATATGAGTCAGTTTGATGAGTTACTTTCAGCTAATGAGGGGCTGCTGTGCCACTCAGTCTGTTGAGGCTTTAGGGTTTTTTATATTTGGCATGTAGCTGCGCGAGGTAAATGGAGTGTTTAGGTTTTAGTTTGAGAGAGATGAAGGGCGTGCAGGGTTCTTCATTTTTTTTTTTGGTTATTCTTTGTGCCGTGGATGGTTGTAGATGAGAGTGAATAGTTTTAGGGTTTACTTTGATGTTGATTTTTCTTGTTTGTGTCGTGTACCATGAGTGTGTAGAGGAGAGCCATTAGGGTTAGATTTGTTATGTTTATATAGTGAGTGCATGTAGGGTTAGGGTTTTTGCATGGGATACTTAATATGGAAATAAATCAAGTAATTTATGTGTATTTATTTTAATTAAATGATGGATTTAATTGGTTTATTAAGGGAAAGAAAAATTATATTTTTGGTGGGAATTTCTTAAATTGGTTTGTGATTTATTTATTTTTGGAAATAGAATATTTTAATTTGTGTTAATTAGGCATGTAATTCTTTAATTTGTGTAAGTATTTTTATTATTTTGGTAGGTTATTATTTAGATTTTATGATTTTATTTAATGTTTTATTTTAATTGGTATATGCTTTAATTATTTAATTTGTTTTAGTTTAATTTAGATTTAATTTAATTGGTATTTAATTTATGTTGGATTTTAATTGGTTGATAACTTAATTAATATTTTATTTAATTTTAATATTTTATTTAGTTGGTATATCATTTAATTAATTAATTTAATTTGTGTTTAATTTAATTGGCTTTAATTTACTTAGATTTAATTTAAATTTAGTTTGTGACACATATATTAATTATTTCTTTGGATTGGGCTTGGATGAGATGTGGTTAAGTCTCAAAACGGAGGTCCAACAGCGAACCCGAAACTAAACACGTGAACTAAATCCAACAAAACGTCAATTCTTGACTCTTCCCTTCCGACGTCCGTTTTCTGCGACTTAAAAGGTAGTGCCTCCAAATGAGACTCATCATCGGGTTTCACATGCAAAAATGCAATGCCTACAGGGATTCTTTGACTTAACGAGTGAAGTGCCACCGTAGGGTAGGTCAGTTCACAAGATACATCTAGAATCTCTATCCTCTCGGAACCCAAACTTGATATTGACCCAAAATGGACACCATCCGTAGGGGGACGAAAATAAAGCCGTCTCGAGGCACCTTTTGAATCTCACGTTTTTGGACTAACAACGGAGATTGTGGGATGTACTATCGTATATCCGTCTCCCACTCACTATTTTAAACTTAGGGTTTCTATCTAAAATATCTAATATTTTATTTTAACTAGTGTGGATAAACCCATGGCGGCTAAATCATAAATCTTATTTACACTAGTTTGTCATAAGTGAGCTAAATCAATTTTAACTATTAAAATTATGTCACTAATGTTAATTAGTCTCTACTACTATAATTACTCTTATTAAACTAATTTAAATAGAGTGGTATAAGTTAGCTACAATATTTTAACTCTTAAAATACTAGGCACTTTTAGGTCTAAAATCATGGAATTCTAAATGGTCAAAATTCTATTAAACATTTTAATAAATTTTTAGTGCGTCATAAAATTCAATGGTACGTGGAATTGTATCCCAAGTGTAGACCACATTTCCGTCCATACTGAATCGGCTATGGAATTTATATCCGGGTTTCCATCCTATATACCAATGGAATTTATTTTGCACCAATTAAGTCCAATATATTAGAATTCAAGTTTTAGACATAAATCCCATTAATCTAATTAATGATTTCAATGCATATCATATTCTAATTTAAACATTTTAAATTTCATAAAATCATAATTTCTTGTCTATTATGATAATGCATTTATGACATGTTATGGCAAGTAAAATGTACGAGTGGGCACCCTAGGCTATATGACATGTTATTCAAACAATAAACATACATATAACATAAGATTTATTTTGCATTGACCGGGCTCTTTTTTTTCCTATACTAATCTAATTAGTACAAAAGATATACCAAGGCATTCCTTGGCCTTCAAATCCCGCACCAAAGTGGTATTGTCTCCTTTTGCGACTTCGGTGCTCCATATTACAAAGAATTGAAATTTTACATTGAAAACTAAAATTACAATGAATATAAACAATGGCCTTATGGCCTTACAGCCCAAAATCAAAACCATCTAAAAAAATAAGGGCCATAAAAATTTACGACCAATGCAAAATCCATTCATCACATGAAATATCAAAACCATTCATCACATGAACTCAATAATTTGCCCACTCATCTAAACATGCATTTCATATTTATAACTCATATAAACATGTTAAAACAGAAACTTTAAATAATAAAGTGAAGGGTTAAGAGCACTTTTCAACCTGGCTCTTGATGCCAATTGTAGGGAACGCCTTCCCTCGCGCAGCGGAAACGGTAATGCTCACGGACCGAACTTGAAAAATTTTTCTACTCTCCCTTCGCTTTGGCCGAACCACACCAGTGAGTTCACTGATGTTTTGCTTCTGTTTTGGACGATATTTCAGCCCCGGAATACCCCCGAAACAGTCCCTGAATAGCCCCTTGAACTGTAGTGAATTAGTGGACTGTTTTGGACCCGTTACACGCGCGAACTGCACTTAATTTGAACCAGTTTATGTGTGAACTGCAGTGATAATTCAGGTCTGATTTTTCTCTAAAAATGAATCCTAACACAGCCTGAAAATCCCTAAAAGTGTTTCCCAAAAACCTGAGTTAAATCCAAACAAAACCGAGCCCCAATGAATGGGAAGTGCGTGCGGCAGTGGGCTTTTATTTTGCCCACTGCCGTGATTGGTGAGAGGAGGGGGAAGAGTTTTCCAACGTCACAAGGTCTTCCGAGCTATGTCTCGTTACCAACGAAGGGTAGTGTGGGCTACACTCACAGATTAATCTCTAAACGGTTTAGAGATTAAGTTCACACACCGAAATAATTTCAGGTTCTTCAATGATGTTTCTCAACTCTTGAAATCTTGAAGAACATATGGAGGCTAGGGTTTTCCAATCACTTTTCTCTCTGAAAAATTAAATCATAATTTTTCTTTTATACTTATGGATAATTTGTTTCATAAAACAAATCAACCACTAGTCTCCCATCATCATCAAATTCGGCCAAGGTAGGATTTCTAGTTTGATTTTGCTTCCAAAATAAACAAATCCTAATCCTTATCATCTATGAAAATTCAGCCAAGGGGTAAGTAATTGGATTTGATTTTGTTTCTCAAACAAACAAATCCTATTCCTTATCCATAGGGAATTTCGGCCATGGTGGGTTTGTTTCTCAAACAAACAATTCCTATTCTTTATCCAATAAGGAATCCTACCATGGTGAAAATTTTTATTTCCAAAACAGAAGCAAAACATCAGTGAACTCACTGGTGTGGTTCGGCCAAAGCGAAGGGAGAGCAGAATTTTTTTTCAAGTTCGGTCGGTGAGCATTACAGCTTCCACTGCGTGGGGAAGATGTTCCCTACAAGTGGAGGGCATGCCCCCAAGCTTGTGAAACCATGGCCTTCCCAATAATAAAGCAAAAGTGGCCGGGATATCAAGCACTGTGAACTCAATGTCATCCTCAATTGGGCCCACATTGACCATCGCAGTAAAAGTACTTTCAACTCTTCGCTTGCTGTCATCATTAGCCTTGATAGTCATATTGGAGGGACTCAAATCCGTCGTCTTTTAACCTAACCTCGCCAAAATCTTCAATGGGCACACATTTATTTATAGATAGCCATCATATACCATTATACAAGATGTCTTCTTGCCCCTCACTTCGGCTCTGATAAATAAAGGCCTATTGTGGTTTCTCTCTTTTACCGGGAGTTCTTCCTCAGAGAAGGTTATCATCTGTGAAGCTTTCTTCGGCACTGACCCTACAAACCTCGCGGGGTTGGCATCCTCCGGCACTCTTATCTTGGTCAAGGCCTTAATCACGGTACGCTTGTGTTCCTGTGATGCACACAACAACTCCCAAATGTTTAGATGTGCTCGCGTCTTCTTCAGCTGACACGGCACTACATCTCCTTGAGGATTATCCCTGTTTTCTACTATTTCTCTACCATCTACCAACACTTCCTTGCCCTTTTCTACGGTATCACTGTAGAAATACCCAATACGGGTCATTCAATTCACCTCCTCTTCATCACTGCTGGAGAAGTCCAACCAGAAATTATTCCTCTGTTTCGCTTCATCCTCACTGTTGTTATCCTAAATCCCCAGGCAAAAGGCTTGGTGGTCAAAAGTTTGGAGGACAAGATCTTCAGGTAGGCCAGAACTAATCATATATGTAGGTGGTGGGACAGAGTGATAGTTAGGTAAGGGGTTTCTATATGTGTTGGGTTGCTCCTTTTCAGGGTCAGGTATTTTATGGGAGTCAATGTGGTCTTGGATTTCGTGCCAAGGCGGGCACAGTTTTCGGTGTCAAGGCATGATGGCAGCTACTTCAGTAGAAACGGGCTTGGTACTAGAAGGCCCTCCAAATGTTCTTCAATTCTGGCCATAGAACTTCTTATTCTCCGCTTTTTCCTCCTCAATGCCCATGACAGTCTCCCTCAACTATCGGAAGTCAGTGATAGTAGCGGTCATCCTCCTCAACTTGCCATAAATAGAGGGCTTAGTACCCTTGATACTCATCTTGATCTTGTCATTCTCCGAGGGCCGAGTCTGTATTTTCAAGAGCTGGCTTCTCCAGCGGTCCACATAATCCTTGAAGCTCTCCTTCGGCTTCTGTTTAGTGTTCTCCAAGTCACGAAGGGACAAGTCGATCTCCAAGTCTGTGATATATTAACTCATAAAGGCCTCTGCCAATGCCCTCTAATCGTCTTTGACCTTCCTTTCCAGGCCATGGTACCATACCACGGGTGCTCCCTGAAGTGACATCCTAAACATCTTCTGAACCTGATGCTTTGACAGGCCTACTCAACTCATCACAGAAACATACTACCGGAGATGGACCCGAGGGTCCCCGTTCCCATTGAACTGGGCTATATCAAGCATTTTGAACTGAGCAGAAAGTTGTTCCTCAACTTCATCGCCTCATAGTCCAGCAAATATTCATGCTTACCCCTCATCTTGCGGGTAACTGACTCTACCTAATCTCGGAGTTTATGCAATTCATCCTGAGACCCAGCTAACCTTCCGGTGGCATACTCAGAAATGTCATCATCAAAGACGTGGATGTCATCACTCAATCTGTTCAGAGAGTCCTCACGCCTCTCCTTCTCAGAGCCTCCCCCAATATAGGGCATAGCCATATTGGTCATAGCAGCAGTCAAAGCTTGCAACTTTTTGGTACCCTTGGCGAGACTAGTTTCCAGCTAGTCCATCCGAGATCCTCGTTAACTGATTTGCTCATGTTCGCTGATGGCCTTTTGATGAGTCTTCCCTCTTCCCTAAACCAACGGGTATCTATGATGTCTTTTAAAACTATATGTTAGCATGTATGCGTGTGATGCATGGAATATATAAGTCATCATGTTACCAGTTTAAAGCATTCAGTCACACTATTACGAGGTGCAAACTTGTCCCAGTTGAAAATGCCCAACATGTTTACACTTTTTCGATAACATGACTAAACAACTTCAAATGATAAGGGGCCCATCGGTACTTTAGAAGCTTTTGGCCCAATTGCCATAAAGCACAGACTCATCCCAGTTTAAATGGCCCAACAAGCCCATACCTTAGGACAAAAATTCCAACTGAATCCAAATGACAATGGTCCTAAACGTAAGCATAAAGGAATAGTTTCTATTAGTCTTACAACTATAGTTCATATGCGGGTTTATATGGGTATAGACAAAGGCTCTCGCCGGTGAATGATTGACCACGACTAGGACTCCCCACTCAAGGGTTCAAGCGACCAAGTGAGTGCACATTTGTTTATACGCTAAGGTACTTACCAACGAGTTAAGATGCGTGACTAACTGTCAAATGGATTTCCCATTGAAGATTCCCTAGAGGGAGGGTGGAGCGAACTCTCTTAAATAGCCAAGCCTCTTAGGGTCTTATCGCATTGGTGACAGAAATAAACAACAAGTCCTCCAAATTAGTCCATCACAGTAAGATTCGAGTGAACGATTACCTAGGTGCCTTCACGGCTTTTCCCTTCAGTGATAGAAAGGTAGTGAATGAAGGAAGACACCAAACCATTACGAAGCTCTAATAATGCCTTTGATTAAACCCCTTTCACCTACATTAGACACGGTTAACTAAGACACAAATCACAATCATTACAAGACATTATTTCGGGGCCAATTCTCTATCCCCAGTGGAGTCACCAGAATGTAGGACACAGAAATTGGTGATGATGTTATAGGCTCACAGCCTAGTCGGGAGTATGGAATAGCCCACGGGAGACTAAACTGGGGAATAATAGAGTTGCCACCCAGTGTAAACTGGGAAAATGATTTAAGGCCACACTCACCCCTCAGAAGGGAAGACCTCAAACTGTTTGGTTCAGAATGGTCCCTTACTTATGCCACTTGTAATGAAAAGATTTGTGCAATAATTTACCCAAGTCTACGCAACCTACATACGCAAGAATAGCCTACATCTTATTGGTATACATGAAAGTAAAACCTATATCTAAGTTCGTATGTATAAAGTAAAACCTAAATCTAAGTTTGCATGCGTAAAAGTAATTCAGCATAACGGCAAGCATACAAGTACATGAACGCATTAAATCAATAAACATGACAATATAAATAAAATAATGATCTAAATAGAAACGTAGAATAGACAGATTTAAGTTTCTAATGCAAAAGAAAGAAATAAATCATGCTCTGAAAATGATATGCTAACAACCTAATCATGCATAAAAATAATATACTATTTCTAATAATCAACTAATAAACACAAACTGGGATGAAACGAAGTATGTGTGCTCTCAAGCGGTACGTGGCATTGTATCCCGAGTGCAGACCACACTACCGTCTATTCGGATTCGGCTATGGAAATTACGTCCAGGTTTCCATCCGATATACCGCAAGAGATAACATATAGTTCATTCATCTCATGGCCATAACATACATAGATCAAAGATACGCATGCGAATAAATAATAATAAATAATAAAGAAAAGAATGAGAATAGATAAAAGGGTACCCTCAGGTCGAACATCTTAAGTCGTCTCTTGGAAATACGTTACGCGGTTGTCGGAAGGATTTGATGCTCCGCAACTTTTCTGATTCACTGGTTCGTTATTTTCCTTCGTTGTCTTAGTATTTGGGCTGCTGTTTAGCTCTCTTTTGCTCACTGTTTCTGGTCACAGTTTTGGCTTACTGTTTTGTGCAATTAGGGACTATTTTTAGGTGATTTTTATGGTGAAAGAGTGCAGTTGTTTTAGTGCAGGTCGTATGAGGGTAATTTCTGGACATGATTTACGGTGGTAATGGGGCTGCTGTTGGGGACTTTTTTCGATGGTCCAAAAGGGCTGGAATTCCTGGACAGTTTTGGTAGTTGTGGGGGAAATTCCTGGACAGTTTTGGTGGTCAGAAGGTGCAGTGCAGGAGGTAGTTTTTGGTAGTTTCAGGGGTGGTTTATGGATAGTTTAGATGCAGTGCACGGGCTGATTTTTGGTGGTTAAAAGGTACAGTTAAGAGGTAGTTTGCGTGAATAAAAGGTGCAGTGCAGGGGCAGTTTTTGCGTGAATAAAAGGTGCAGTTCATAGGGTAATTTGCGTGAATAAAATATGCAGTGCAGGGGCAGTTTTTTTACGTGAGCATAGAGAGGGATTTTGGAGAGCTTGGGCGTGAAATGCTAGGCCTTCAAAAGTTAGTTTGTGCTTGTTTTTATAGGCAAGCGTTGGGGTTTACCTTATGCGGGTAGGAAAACTGAGATTGTGTAATTATGAGGGAATATTTAATTTGTGTGTCATAGGGAAATGATCTCTTCAATTTAGGAAGGTAATTTGATTTGATTTGATTTGATTTAGTTTAGGAATGTGATTTAATTTAATTAGGAAGGTGATTAATGAGATTTGATTTGAATCTTTCAATTCGGAAATGTGATTTAATCTGATTTTAACATGTGTTTAATGTGTGAATTGGTTATTTTGGAAGGCTCTGGGCATGTATTTGGAGGTTTGGGCGTGCATTTGGTCTTTCGATGGGCTTTGTGTGTATGGATTTGGTGTGTGGGCTTGGTGTGTGGCTTGTGGGGGGTTTTGGCCGAGGATGAAATTTAAAACAGAGGCCTAACGAGCAAACTCGAGGCTAAGCAAATGAATTAAATCCAACAAGGTTTTGATTTTAGACTTCTTTCCTTCCGACGTCCGTTTCCCCCGACTTCCAAAACTTAAACAGGAGTGCCTCTGTACGAGACTCATCATCGGGACTTAAATGCAAAAATGTAGTGCCTACAACTATATCGATGGACACCGACTTGGTTCTGCTTAATATATCATCTGCGGTAACGAGGGTGCAACTTCGGGTTTTTAGCAGAATAACCCGGAATTAATAATTTGAAATATTTAATTAAGAGCTTAATTAATATTTCGAGATTATTGGAGCTCGGAATAGTAGGTCCATTTAGTCCCCGTGCTAGCTCGATTTACTATAGCAGATTTAATATAATTGGATAGTCCAATTATATACTTACAAAGGTATAAATATTATTAATATGATTAATAATATTATTTTGTCACACTTGGAATCATATATTAAAACGTTAATATATGATTTTATTAAATATTTGATATTTAATCATTTGTATTAAATTATAAGATACAATTTATTGTAAGGCTAAATTTGAAATTTCTAAATTTTAGGTTTTGGAAACCCTTGGCTTTATTTTAGTAGTTACATCTTTTTGAAAGGTAATAACTATTTAGTTTTGTAACATATCATTCCATTATGGAAATTAATATTACATGTTACAAAATTAATAAAGAAAATAAAGGCTTGGCCGAATTTGGGCTTGGTAGAATAGAAGGGGTTTTATTTTATTTTGTAAAATTAAACCCTAACTATAAAAAGGAAAATATGATTTTTCTTTTGCATGGATTTTCATTCTCTAACCCTAGCCACTTTTCTTTTTCTTCCTTATTCTCTTAAAAGTTGAGAAAAGCTTCATTAAGAAAAGAAGAAAAATAAAATCAAAATATACAAATCTGTTTATATCTCTAAAATGTTTAGGGATCGATTTTGTGATTCTTGCCCACACAAGCTTCCATTGGTAACGAGATATAGTTCCGAAGACTTTGTGGTGTTGAAAAATCATCATTTTCATCTCTTTCATATTGCTCACGGCATTGAGCATTATTTTTGCCCATTGCCACCCCTTTCTTGGTGAAACGAAACTTCGTTTGGTTTCATTTTAATCCATAATTTTTGGGGAATATTTTATGACGTTTTGGGGCTGTGTTGGGGTTGTTTTCAAGTGAAAAATCATATCCAAAATACAAATGCTGTCCACGCATTTTAGGGGTTATTTCTGCAGTACGTTTGGTGCAAATCAGGTACTAAACTGTCCGGTTTTGAGCTGCTATTCAGGGAATGTTCGGGGGCTATTTTGGGGCTGAAATTTTATCAAAAACAGAAGAAAAATTTCATCATACCTGCTGGTTCCATTCAAAAAAAGGAGGGGAAGAGCAGAAAAAAATTTCAAGTCCGATCCGGGTGCCTAAGACGTTTTTGCTACGCTTAGAAAGCGTTTCCTACAATTGACATCAAGAGCGAGGTTGAAAAGTGTTCTTAACCCTTCTCTTTTTCATTTAAAGTTTATATTTTGTTTTATAGTTATATGAGTTATATAAATATGATATGCATGTTTAGATGAATGGGCACAAAATAATTTTCATCTGACAAATGTTTTTATTATTTCATGTGATGAATGAATTTTGCATTGGTCGTAAATTTTTCTGACTCTTATTTTTGTAGCTGGTTTTTTTTTTTGGGATGAAAGGCCATAAGGCCATTGTTTACAATTGTTGTAATTTTTATTTTCCAATGTAAAATTTTAATTATTGTAATTTGGAGCACCGAAGTAGTAAAATGAGCCAACACCACCTTGAAGCGAGATTGAAGACCAATGGATGCCTTGGGTAAATTTTATGTACTTATTATATTAGTATAGGAAAAATAAGAGCCCGGTCAATGCAAAATAATTTTTATGTTAAATGTATGTTTATTTCAAATTGTTTGAATAATATGTCATATAACTTAGGGTACCCACTCTTGCATTTTACATGCCATAACATGTTTTAGTTGTATTATCATTATAAATTTGAAATATGATTTTATGTGATTTGAAATCCATGGAAATGAATTAATTGGATTTATGGTTCAAAATTTGAATTCTAATATATTGGGCTTAATTAGTGCATAATAAATTCTATTGGTATATAGGATGGAAACCCGGATATAAATTCTATAGCTGAATCCGAATGGACGGTAATATGGTATGCACTCGGATACAATTCCATGTACCATTGGATTTTATAACGCACTAAGATTAATTAAATAGTCTAATACAAAATCTTGACCTTTTAGGATTCTAAAATTTTAAATCTATTAGTGTTCTAATATTTTAAGTGTTAAAATATAATTGGTCACTAATACCACTCTAATCAAAATGGTTTAATTGAGTAATAGTATTAGTAGAGACTAATGAAAATTAATGATATAAAATTTTAAGAGTTAAAATTGGTTAGGTCACTAATGTTGAAACTAGTGTTAATAATAGTTATGATTAGTCGCCATAATTTTATCCACACTAGTTAAAATAAAATATACTACAGTATATCCCGCGATCTCCGTTGTTAGTCCGAAAACGTGAGATTCAAAAGGCACATCAAGAAGGCTTTACTTTCATCCCCGTACAAATGGCGTCCATTTTGGGTCAATATCAGGTTTGGATTCCAAGAGGATAGAGATTATAGATGTTTCTTGTGAACTGACCTACGCTACGGCGGCACTTCACTTGTTAAGTCCAAGAATCCCGAAAAGGCGGGTCACACTCACAAATGAATAATTACCTGTTAATAAAATTCCTTGATCGAATGAAATGGTAGTTGTTTAATATATGAATAAGAATTATTCACGCATATATTAATCAACTGAGATTATCTCAATCTATCATGCAAGTACTTAACCTAACCTACTGCGGCACTTACTTATGGGATGATAGATTTCTGTGGCATAGCAATTCTCTTTGGTTTTTAATTCGTATCAATGGTTCATGCAACATGTTTAATTTATGCTAAAATTATTTGATGATTTTAATATGTGATGAATGCATGTTAAATACTTGTTTATTTTATTTTTCATCCATGGTTTCTCTAATTATTTCCATACTCTCAAACGATAAATTAACGGGAGAAAACTATGTTAAGTGCAAAAGTAACAAAAACTCTATCATGGTCTGTGAAGACCTAAATTTTATCCTGACGAAGAAGAGTCCTCCCGAACCGGTCAGAAATGTTGGCCAGTTTATGCGCTATACCTACCAGAAATGGGTCGCAGTAAATGAGAAAGCCCATTACTGCCTGCTAATATGATGTATGAGGTTCTTACTGCAAAGCATGAACCTATGGCTTTAGCATCTCAGATGATGGAGTCATTAAAGGGCATGTTTGGGGAGACTTTGGAGCGTCAATGTCATGAGGCCATGGTCTCAGCGATGACTACTAGGTTGAAGGATATGACATCAGTCCGAGAGCTTGTCTGAAGGATGATGACCTATCTCAATACTACTGAAACCCATGGAGCTCGTATTGATGACTGTAGCCAGGTGACCATGATTATGGAAATTCTTTTGAAGAGTTTCCTACAGTTTAAAAGCAACTATGTTATGAAAAAGTTGACTTTTACTTTAACCCAACTTCTTAATGAGCTCACCCATTATGAGTCCATACTTTTGGGTCCTGTAAGTCTGGTGCTGAGGCAAATGTTGCCGAATCTTCTAAATCTGCAAAGATGAAGAAGATAGCATTGGAAGGCTAAGGCAAAACCCATGAAAAAGAAGAACAAGAAAGGCTCCAAGGATGTCAAGCCCAAGGGAAAATATTTCACTGTAACAAGAATGAGCATTGGAAAAGGAATTGACTTTAATACCTTGTTGAGTTGAAGAAGAAAAATGATACAGGTAAATATGATACTCGTTATCGAATCTCTATTAGTAAAGGATGATAAATTCGCTTGGACTGTTAACTTTGGAGTCACTAACCATGTTTGTTCTTCTTTACAGCTACTTGACTCATGAAGTGACCTTGCTGAAGGTGACTACACCATGAGGGTCGGGACAAGGGATACCGTTTCAGCAAGAGCAGTGGGAGTTTCCAGTTTAAATTTCACAAATAATAGTTATTTAAATTTGAACAATGTGTTATTCATTCCTGGTTTTCACAGGAATTTTTATTTATGTTTCTAAACTTTCGGATGATGGTTATTTAGTTTCTTTTAATAGAAATTTGGTTATTATTGGTTGAAATGGATTAACTATATGCACAGGAAACTCAGAAAATAACTTGTATGTGTTAAGACCATTAACACATAGGTCACTGCTCATATTGATGTTTAAGGTTGAGAAACCTAAAAGTAAATGGTAAAAGATTTCTCATGATGACACATACCTGTGGCATCTTAAACTTGATCACATCAACCTGATCGGATAGACAGATTGATAAAGAACGGAGCCTTAAACCAGTTAAAGCTCAAAACTTTACCAGTCTACGAATCCTGTTTAGAAGCAAAAATTAACAAGAGATTTTTTACTGGAAAAGATATAAGAGCTAATAAACCAATTAAGCTAATACATTCAGACATTTACAGACCAATGAATGTAAAAGTCCGGGGTGGTTATGAATACTTCATCGCATTCATTGAAGATTATTCTAGAGATGGGTACGTTTACCTAATACATCACAAATCAGATACTTTTGTAATGTTCAAATTGTATCGTGGTGAGGTTGAGAACTAGTCAGGTAAGACAATCAAAACTGTACAATCAGATCGTGGAAGAGAATACCTCGATAGAGATTTTGAGGAGTTCTTAGTTGGGCATGGAATAGTATCATAGCTTACAGCACCTAGAACGCCACAACAAAATGGTGTTACAGAGAGGAGCAATCGGACCATACTAGATATGATGAGATCTATGTTTAGTTATAGCTCACTACTTAGTTTATTCTGGGGATATACATTGCAAACAGCAATGCATATCCTTAATGAAGTTCCATCTAAGTCTGTTCCTAAGACTCCCTTAGAGTTGTGGAATGGTCATAAAACTAGTTTATGATATTTCCATATATGGAGGTGTCCAGCATATGTGCTAAAGAACAAGACTACAAAGTTGGAGCCATGTTCTCAAATGTGCCTATTTGTAGGCTATCCTAATGAGACTAGGGGTAGATTCTTCTATTGTCTTAATGATAACAAAGTATTTATATCGACAAATGCTACATTTCTAGAGGAGGATTATATGAGGGAGTTCAAGCCTCGAGTTAAGGTGTTACTCAATGAGTTACTTGCTGGTTTGACTAGCACACCATCGTCAATATCATTTGACAAATACATAGCATATTTGACATCTGAGAGTCAGATGCTAGTTAGTCAGAATGATCTACCACCTAGACGCAGTGGGAGGATTGTACGATAACCTGATCGCTACATTGGGGTTGGAGAGGCACAAGTTGTCGCATCCAGCGATGGTATAGATGATCCATTGACCTATCATAGTGCAATGGATGATTCTGACAAAGAGGAATGGCTCAAAGTCATGAACCTAAAGATGGAGTCCATGTACTCGAACTCAGTATGGGAACTTGTAGACCAACCTGATGGGGTGAAACCCATAGGTTGCAAGGGATCTACAAGAGGTGTTGGACAAAATGACCCATAGCGTCACTATTTGCACATAATATTGTGTTGTTGTAGCAAATTAACTATGTGATAAGGAATTGCACTCTCATCATTTGTGATTAGATCACCATAGATATATAAAAATGAGAGAGGTCCCTGTGATTAGTTCCTGGACTGAGAATGATATGAGACAGTATCAGTCCCCGAAGGATTAATCATTAAATTCCCTAGCCGGAGTATTATCGAGACTGGACATCGATAATGCGGAATAGGCTAGTATTGCACTTGTACGTGTTGTGAGGGCACAACGGTATAGTTCTCATATATATAAGTATTGGATACTAATACAAGTGCGATAGAAGGTCGTGTTTCACCGATGGTACGGGAAACAGCTTCGCTCTGGATAGACCCCTCGGAATCCCATTGGTATTATGACTATGTGTCTATGGGAGGCCGAAATCAAGGTAGGTGTGTATAGTCTTAACCTGAGACTTACATCGCTAATACTTGCGATAATCGGTAGACTTTGGTCTTGGTGGTACAGGGCTTTAACCGGTTCTGAGTACACCACTTCTGGGTTTATCAGAGAGTCGTAGTGTATTGGGTGTGATGTCAAGACGGAAGTATCACTTCAGTCATAGTGGAGATGATGTCACGCAGGATACGGTACTAGTGCTCTTGAGTGTTGCGCAACCAATCGGGATATTGTGACCAGGTCATGAATATCCGATTATAGAGACTATGTTACCAGACATCCGATATGTGTTTCGGACGGGGCAGACACTTATCCAGCCCCAGCCCTAGCACGTGACTATCCGATACTGGACCGATATGCACAATACTTAGTATGCTACGCTTGATACAGATCTATATATTCCTATAAGAATATTTCTGGAGAATTGGGTAGGCATGGCACTTTGCTGGAAGCCAACCTTGTCTTGTAAATCGGTATAAACGTAGTACGAGGAACTTACGTGTTCGGATAGTCCGACGACCGTATTTACTTCCAACATATCCGGAGATCTCATTGGTCGGTTCCTGAAGATTCACCGATGACGTATGACTCGCACTATAATTAATCTGGGATTAATTCGATGAGAGAGAAAATTAATCTGGGATTAATGATGGAGATATTTTATGTCGGATAAAATATTAATTAAAGAGAGAGAACGATTAATTTAGAATTAATCGATAAAATAATATATCCAATATATTATACGAAATTTGATTTCGACGCGGAATTAAAATTGGATTTTAATTCGGGCGAACGAATCAATTTAGAATTAAATCGTTAGCGACGTGAATAGTGATTTCGCTAGGCGTAATCATTTAATTACGACGCGACGAAAAATTCGTTAATTTGGAATTAGCGAACCCGAGCCCGAGAGTGATTGCGAGCGCATTCGTATTTTGAATCCGAGCGCGGCACGCAAATCACATCAAGCGTCAAATCACTAGTCGCATCAATTGTCACTTTGAGTGATGTGACTTGACAACATGTCACTTTATTAAAGTGATGTGACTTAAAGTGTAGAGATGTGATGTGAAGTGATTGAAAAGCACTTTATTGCTTTTGACTTTTTTAATTAAAAGTTTTGTATATCCCTTTATTTGTTTACTTGGTAAATAAAATAATATAAAAAGGAAGTGTAATACAAAAGTTGAATATTCTCTCTCTTGCAAAGTGGCTCACGGTTTTGGCAATTTTGGAGCCAAAACCTCCTCTCCTCTCTCACGGTCTCCTTGGCCGAATCTTCTTTTTTTTTTTTTTCTGGTTTGCACACATAAAAGGAGAAGCTAATGATCTTGTTGCAAGATATAAGTGCTAGCACACTCATGGAGGAATACAAAGGTGATAGGGAAGTGATTCCTTGAGCATGGAAGCTTGAAGCTTGGAGCTTCAATGGAGACCACCTTGGCCAATTTTTGGATCACCAAAACAGCCCCCACCGTGCACTCCACTGTAGTTCAAGAAGGCCCAAAATCGAGCTTGATGGAGGAAGAAAAGGACTTGTGTTCTTTGATGCATCAAATCCATTCAATGTGAGTTATGTTTCCGCCTTACTCCTTGAAGTATTCATGCGTTTTTCTTGCTTGATTTGTTGATTTTGGGACCCTAATTAGAAACTCTAAAATGGTATCTTGAGCTTTGATCAAGCATGAAAAAGTTAGGGTTAAAATTGGGTATAATCAATTGAAGCATGTTTTGGTTAAATTGGATGTTAAAGTATGCTTGTATGTTGATGAATTGAAGTTGTGCATGATCAATTTCATGAAATTGGTTTGGATTCAATTTTCCCCAAATTTTGGGCATGACAAATTGGGTAAAATCAATTGGAGCATGATTTGATTAAATTGATTGATTAAGAATGCTTAAATGATGTTGAATTAAAGATTGATTGGATCAATTTGAAGAAATTGTGTTTGGAACAAATTTCACCAATTTTTTATATTGGCATAAAGTGATAAATTTGGGTAAACTTGATTTTGAGCATATTTGATGAAATTGGATGATTTAGAATGCTTAAAGTATGTTTAATTGATGATTGATTGGATCAATTTGTTGAAAATGAGTTTGGAACAATTTTCCCCAAATTGCTTATGTTGGCCGAAAATGAGACCCTAATATCTTGGTGAATTTTTTGTTTGTTTGATCATTGGATGACTTGAAACAAGTGGGTAATGTTGAATTGAAGTTTGATTGGATTGAATTTTGATTTGGAACAATTTTCCCAAATTAAAGAAGGCTTGTCCGAATTCAATTGGATATGAAATTCATTGTGTTTTTTGTATTTTGATTCATTAGATGAGTTTAATTGATTTGGGAAATGATGATTGTGGATTCAATTTGATTGAAACCAAATCGGATTAAAAAAACCCCTAAATGCCAAGACTTTAAAAGCATGTAAAATGGGTTTGGTTTTAATAAATTGTGTTGGACACTATTTGATGTTGAAATGCATGATTAAGTATGCTAATTGATGTTTTAGAAATATTAATTAGGTGGTTAATTATGTATGGCACTTAGGTTAATTAATTATGAAATTTGGAATTTTATAAGTTAATTAATTGGGCTTGTTTTTGGAAATTGGGCCTTAAATGTTATAATTGGGCTTTTGGGCTTTGTTGTACAAAGTTGGGTTTAGACAAAATGGTTGGATCCAATTAGGCCCAAAACCGCATCCAAAGTCCAATTATGACTTAATGGACCTTAATTATTTAATTGGGCCTAATGGGCCAAAATTAATTTAAAGGCTTATGGGGTAACTCCCGGATTGGACTTTGGTTATCGGTTTGACCCGAGTTGACCAAAAGTCCACACCTTAAGAAATTAATTAAAAGCCTATTGGACTTTAATTAAATAAACGTTTGACGTTAATTGGGCTTTGAGACCCATAACGATTGAATTTGGAATTTAAATCGTAGAAGGTTCGTTAATAAAAGTGTAATATTTAAATTGGAATTAAATAGTGAATTAGAATTAAATGCGTATTAAATTGGATTTAATTATGTAGTTTAATTTAATTCGAGAATTCATACTTTGAGTACTTATTCGTAAAACGAGTTTGACTCGAGCAAAAATCAAATCGTTGTTTGAACATTGGATGATCACTAATTATCAGATTAATTAATTGGATTAGATTGATTGATAACATGCTTGTATGAATACATGGTTGCGATGCGTGAATAATGTATATCGGATGGATATTAGTCGGGTGGGACAATTTTGGAAATTGTAATAAATTTGATTTATTAAATTGGACCTGCGTGTCCAGCCTTATCACCTATATACTCTTTGTATTCTCTTCTCACCTATTCCCCTCAATGTAAATGAGGTTTCTTTGGAAGTGTAGTGTAATGGGTAGAAGTAAATACATGTGCTAGCTTTGGAGAGAGAAAATGAGAGATTTGATCTAGGATCAATGTAAAGTATCCATCCGCATATCATTATTATTTTATTTCATATGCGCTTTATTATGTGTTTAGAATGCATGTTTAAGGGTGTATGATGATGAGACCTTAACAAAGATAATAAATTGGTTGCCAATTGCACGCGAAAAACCCTCGCTCAATATCAAGTGTTTTTCCTTCCATTGAGTGATTCTTACTCAAGATCCGAGATTGGCATTGGGTTGTTGGCCAAAGTCAAGCCCTTTGTCCGTCGAAGATGTGTTTGAATCACGAGAGTTTTGTTCCATATCGGTGTCTTGTCCAAGTTGTGGTTTGTTGGCCAAAGTTAAGACCACTTCTTGTCCATCGACATTGATTACGAAGCTTTCCATGGTCAATGGGTCGCGTTTGACTGGGATCACTAGGTTTGTTGTGCCAAAGCCAAGGCTTAGTTGATTCAGAGGAAAAAGGTTAGGTAATACAATGGATGTATTGGCATATATAAGATATATGTTTAGGATTTGGATATCTGCCTACTGGATCTAGGAATTTGATGGGATCCAATTGATCTTCGAGATCTACCTAGTTAATTATCATACAATTTGTTGGCCAAAGTCAAGATTGTGTGATATTTAACGGGATCCTAGCCCACTAGGAAACACGGTTTCCCGAGTACTCGACAGAGGGTTAGAGGCTCGACGAAAAATAGTGGGAGGCAAGAATTGAATTAGCAATACTCGTTCAATTACTCGCCATACGCGCTCATTCAAATTATTTCGTCGTTAGATTAAATGTTAGTTGGACTAATATTTAAAATTGTTGTTTTAATAAACAGTTGGACTGTATTATAGTTGATTTTATATAATTGGATTATATTAATCAATATATTTGAATTAATTAATTTCAGTTTACAGTTGATTTTATAATTGGATTATAGTAATCAATGGAATTGAGGTTAATTAATTTGGATTATATTTGATTATATAGTTGGACTATTATAATCATTATAATAAATAGGACCACTAATCGTTGATTAAATAGTTGGACTATTGTAATCAAGATAAAATTGAAAAGTTGGACATTTAAAATATAATCTTGGATTAAAATATTTTAAATGATTTAATTTTCAAATTGGGAATAATTTCAGGATGGCCCTGGAAATAAAACTAATAAGTTTTTATTTTATTTGATAAAATAATGTATTATGCCTAAGATCGGAGTTAAGCAAATAAGTAGAATATGAAATTTGGAATATTCATATAATGATAACTTTAGCGCTTAATCCATTAAGCTTGTCGTAGTAGACTCCCTAATTTCTGAATCAGAATTAAGGATTAGGTCTTCTAGGAAGATAATAGGACAAATCCAAAGAAGGAATTGAAGACGAGCAAGGCTCTTACTTCAAATATGTTTGTCATAATTATGTTCACAACTAGTATTGAAATTGGATTTTAAATACTTAGTGTGATACATAAATATGTATTGTTGTGCAGAATCTGTTTTGAACAGGATACTGACTTCAGACGAGATTTCTCTGCGAATTGAAAACGAGACGATAGTCGCTGTTTTAACCGTAGATACCTAAGTTTAGGAACTGCCCTTCGGGTGTGTACTTAAATTAGCAAACTGTTAAAATGTAACTAGTTTGACTGGAAACATTATCTCTATATCGTGTATAACCCGCTGCGGGTGTACCTTTATATTCTAGAACACTCAAGTGTTTTATTATATAAAGATGATATTGAGATAAACACATTAGATGTGAATAACAGCATTTATATTTTGAATATAAATAATATCTCAAATACATAACATGACAAATAAATAGCTCAAACTGATTTGATCAGTTAAGAAACTAATTGTGGCATTGTTTTCTGGGACACAATCAAACAAGACTCGTATATCTACACTTTCGAAGAGTGGGTACTAGGACTACTTTGATTCCATTCAAATAAAGTCTACGAATCTAGTTTATTAGGCAAAGTGCCTATAGCACTATTTACTTGGTAAAAGTGTAAATGCCACTGATCTGTTAGCCCTAGTTCATAATGAAGCAAGTGGGTTCATGTCTAGCTAGGCTAGAGATGGATATGAATATTTCGTGACCTGTACGGATGTGGCATCGCATTATGGTTGTGTGTTTCTTTTGAAACACAAATTGGAAACTTTCGCAGTTTCGACACGAAATAGACAAATAGATCAGCTAAAGTATTAAACCGTCACGGTAAGACTGTAATGAAAATACTTAAGCAGTAGTAAGTTTCGTATACTTGAAAGAGTATAGTATTCTTTCAATGAGGACTCCTCCCGGAACACGTCATTTTGACGGTGTTCCGAACAGGATTAACCGAATTTTGTTAGACATAATAAGGTTAATCACGAGTCGCTTTGAGCTACCATTTCCTTCAACGGATAAGCTTTAAACAGTGCAAGAACTTATTTTGAATAAGGTTCCATATTAATCTGTTTGACAGATATCGTATTAGATATGAACGGGAAAGAAACCGGGTTTCTCATTCCTCACTATTTGGGTATGCTTGGCATATGTTTGGATGATACCAAACTAAAACCCAAATATGATAAGTGCCAATTGTAGGTCATCCTAGGGATACCATAAGTATTGTACTTAACACCTAACAAGAGAACAATTAGATTGTTGCTCACCATGCGGTTTTCCTAAGAGGAATACCGATATGCAGTGGTAAGTGGGAGGATAGTATAACTCGATGAAAATCGGAGTAATATTGTTCAAGGCATTGAATCTTAATGGAACAAATATAGTTGATCAAGGATGAAACTATAACATTAATCTTCGAATACACGAGAACAAAGGAAGTGATACGAGGTATCGACTCCTCATTATGACGAAGTGTCATGAGTCCGAAATGGATTCCATGTATATCAACCTGTTTGGATACTAGTTGATGTACCACATGACATTGTGCCTACTGGTACTATATAAGTCTTCAAGGAAGACGTACATGGATGGCAATATACCAACGTATAAAGCTAGGCTTTTAACGGAAAGGTATCGTTATCGACATTGTGTTGATTACGATTCAACCTTTTACCTGTTGCCACGGTAGATCCATTTGGATGATGCTTGCTGACGCGAGCATAAGTTCTTGGAATTATCATTTTGATGCAATCATAATGGTGTATGATTCAATTCAAAATGAAAATGATTCTTGTGTAAATAAGAGGGTTAGTGGGAGCGCACTGACAATGGCTGTCCTATAAAATAATGATAATACGTCATTTCTTGGAAATGATATTCCCAAAAAATAAATGTCGGTGAAAGCTTGGCTTTCGAAATACTCTCCGTGGAACCGTACATTGAAAAATGTACAAGACCTGGTGTATCATACGCTTTGAGCATATGGATTCACAAACAGGCTAATCCGAGTGATAGTCACTGGATTGATATTAGGAACATCCGTTAGTAACTTAGAGAACTAAGGATGCTGTCTTAGTCTATGGAGAAGGAGAACTTGAAGTGACTGGGATCACTGTAGCAAGTTTCCTATAACCGATAAAGACGGCTAAAAGTCGCAAACGGTACTATACAGTTTGAATAACGGTGCAGTGAGCTGGAAATCTTCCAAGCAAGATACTGTTACTGAATAAACAACACATGCGGGTTAATTACAGCAGCTGAGGCAGCAATAGAAGTCATTTGGGTCGATACATATCTAATTAGATTAGATATAGTTCTGTTAGCAGCTGAGCTAGGCATCAGCACAGGCTAAAGAATTAATGGTCTCATCAACGACCCAGATACATACTTACATATTCATCTGATTCGTTCGGATCATACATCTTGGCGATGTGATGATCAAATAAATCGCATCAAGATGATAATCATGCAAATCCGCTGACGAAAGCTTTTCTCAGCAAGTTGAGCGAACCGTACATAGTTAGGGTGTGGGACACTTGAGTGTCTCGCTACGTGCCAAGTGGGAGATTGTTGGACAAAATGACCCATAGCGTCACTATTTGCACAGAACATTGTGTTGTTGTAGCAAATTAACTATGTGACAAGGAAATTGCACTCTCATCATTTGTGATTAGATCACCATAGATATATAAATGAAGAGAGGTCCCTGTGATTAGTTCCTGGACTGAGAATGATATGAGACAGTATCAGTCCCCGAAGGATTAATCATTAAATATCCCTAGCCGGAGTATTATCGAGACTAGACATCGATAATGTGGAATAGGCTAGTATTGCACTTGTGCGCGTTGTTAGGGCACAACGGCATAGTTCTCATATATATAAGTATTGGACACTTATGCAAGTGCGATATGAGGTCGTGTTTCACCGATGGTACGGGAAACAGCTTCGCTCTGGATAGACCCCTCGGAATCCCATTGGTATTATGACTATGTGTCTATGGGAGGCCGAAATCAAGGTAGGTGTGTATAGTCTTAACCTAAGACTTACATCGCTAATACTTGCGATAATCGGTAGACTTTGGTCTTGGTGGTACAGGGCTTTAACCGGTTCTGAGTACACCACTTCTGGGTTTATTAGAGAGTAGTAGTGTATTGGGTGTGATGTCAAGACGGAAGTATCACTTCAGTCATAGTGGAGATGATGTCACGCAGGATACGGTACTAGTGCGCTTGAGTGTTGCGCAACCAATCGGGATATTGTGACCAGGTCATGAATATCCGATTATAGAGACTATGTTACCAGACATCCGATATGTGTTTCGGACGGGGCAGACACTTATCCAGCCCCAGCCCTAGCACGTGACTATCCGATACTGGACCGATATGCACAATACTTAGTATCCTACGCTTGATACAGATCTATATATTCCTATAAGAATATTTCTGGAGAATTGGGTAGGCATGGCGCTTTGCTAGAAGCCAACCTTGTCTTGTAAATCGGTATAAACGTAGTACGAGGAACTTACGTGTTCGGATAGTCCGACGACCGTATTTACTGCCAACATATCCGGAGATCTCATGGGTCGGTTCCTGAAGATTCACCGATGACGTATGACTCGCACTTTAATTAATCTGGGATTAATTCGATGAGAGAGAAAATTAATCTGGGATTAATTACGGAGATATTTTATCTCGGATAAAATATTAATTAAAGAGAGAGAACGATTAATTTAGAATTAATCGATAAAATAATATATCCGATTTATTATACGAAATTGGATTTCGACGCGGAATTAAAATTGGATTTTAATTCGGGCGAACGAATCAATTTAGAATTAATTCGTTAGCGACGTGAATAGTGATTTCGCTAGGCGTAATCATTTAATTACGACGCGACGGAAAATTCGTTAATTTGGAATTAGCGAACCCGAGCCCGAGAATGATTGCGAGCGCATTCGTATTTTGAATCCGAGAGCGGCACGCAAGTCACATCAAGCGTCAAATCACTAGTCGCATCAATTGTCACTTTGAGTGATGTGACTTGACAACATGTCACTTTATTAAAGTGATGTAACTTAAAGTGTAGAGATGTGATGTGAAGTGATTGAAAAGCACTTTATTGCTTTTGACATTTTTAATTAAAAGTTTTGTATATCCTTTTATTTTTTTACTTGGTAAATAAAATAATATAAAAAGGAAATGTAATACAAAAGTTGAATATTCTCTCTCTTGCAAAGTGGCTCACGGTTTTGGCAATTTTGGAGCCAAAACCTCCTCTCCTCTCTCACGGTCTCCTTGGCAGAATCTTCTTCTTTTTTTTTTTCTGGTTTGCACACATAAAAGGAGAAGCTAATGATCTTGTTGCAAGATATAAGTGCTAGCACACTCATGGAGGAATACAAAGGTGATAGGGAAGTGATTCCTTGAGCATGGAAGCTTGAAGCTTGGAGCTTCAATGGAGACCACCTTGGCCGATTTTTGGAGCACCAAAACAGCCCCCACCGTGCACTCCACTGCAGTTCAAGAAGGCCCAAAACCGAGCTTGATGGAGGAAGAAAAGGACTTGTGTTCTTTGATGCATCAAATCCATTCAATGTGAGTTATGTTTCCGCCTTACTCCTTGAAGTATTCATGCATTTTTCTTGCTTGATTTGTTGATTTTGGGACCCTAATTAGAAACTCTAAAAAGAGGAAGATGGGAGCATATTGGAATATACAGACCTTCAAGGCTAGGCTGGTGGCCAAGGGTAATACCCAGAAAGAGGGAGTTGACTATGATGAAACTTTCTTGCCAGTACCATGCTCAAATCCATCCGTACTCTTCTATCTACTGTCGCATATTATAACTATGAAATATGACAAATGGATGTCAAGACTGCATTCTTAAATGGAAATCTTAATAAGAGTATCTATATGGTACAACCAGAAGGGTTTATAGCCCAAGGTTAAGAGCAAAAGGTTTGCAGGATGTAAAGGTCCATTTATGGACTTAAACAGGCATCTTGATCTTGGAATATAAGATTTGATACCAGGATCAAGTGTTATGATTTTGAGCAGAATGTTGATGAGCTTTGTGTATACAAGCGCCTCATTGATGGGAATGTGGTTTTTCTTGTTTTATACATCGATGATATTTTACTCATTGGGAATGATTTGAAGATATTTTCGGACATGAAAACTTTAGCTAACCAATTCCAAATGAAAAATTTGGGAGAGACCAGTTATGTTCTTAGGATTCACATACTTTAGAATCACAAGAAACAACTATTAGCTATGTCTCAAACGTCCTATATCAACAAGATCCTTGTGCGATTTGGGGTGCAGAATTCCGAGAAAGGCAATATGCTTTATCGGCATGGAATTCATTTGTCAAATGAGCAGTCTCCTAGGACACCTCAAGATGTTGAGGAAATTAGACATATCCCTTATGCCTCGGAATTTTATAGTCTCATGTATATTATGTTATGCACGAGACTGGACATCTGTTTTACAGTGGGAGTAGTCAATAGCTTTCGGTCGAACCTAAGATTGGATCACTGGGTGGCTATGAAGCACATTCTCAAGTATCTTAAGAGAACGAGAGATTATATGCTTGTGTATTCCAGTGAGAATATGATCCTAAGGGGATATACAAACTCTGATTTTCAGATGGATGTCGATTCTAGGAAATCAATATCCGAATCAGTATTTACCCTAGGTTGTGGGGCTATAATATGGGGGAGTACAAAGTAATCTTGCATTAATGACTCCACCATGGAGGTAGAATATGTAGCAGCTTGTCAAGCAGCTAAGGAAGCAGTTTGGTTCCGTAAATTCTTGGGGGATTTAGAAGTTGTTCCAGATATGGATAGACCACTCACACTTTATTGCGATAGTAGTGGTGTGGTGGAAAACTCCAAATAACCAAGAAGCTATTAGAGGGGAAAGCATATAAAGAGGAAATATCATCTCACCAGGGAGATAGTGCAGAGATGAGACGTTACCCTCACAAATATTGCATCCGCAGATAACCTGGCTAATCCATTTACAAAGACCTTGTCCGCTAAAGTGTTTGAACGTCACCTAGATGGTCTAGGATTATGTGACATGTCCCATTTACTTTAGAACAAGTAGGAGATTGTTGGGATGTTTGCCCTAGAGCTACATATAATGTAAATGGCTTTGTGTGTTTTGAAATAAAATAATGCATTATTCATTTATCTAAGTGTTTGTTTAATTTTCACATATTATAAATCATCTTGAATGCCATAGGTTACTTATGTTCCTTCAGACTAAGTGTATGAGTGTCATAAACAAGAGGATTTAAGTCTAAAGTTATTAATCTTAAATAGTCCATAAAAAGCAAACAAAGAGAATACTTTGTTTGTGGTTTATCTATAGCTGTGGTCCATTCTATATTTGTACGGCGACCTTGATCCGGGATCGTCCATGTAGAGATATGGGAGTGGAGGCACCTTGTGTGATGTGATCATATAGAACTGGACCCAGATAGAAATAACATTCTTTTAATATCCGTTAAACAAAGAAAGTCATTTCGATCTACTAGATGGTCATATATGGATTGATCTTAATCTTGAGTGTACTACAAACTCCTGCATGGCAGGCTATGTCCTTTGATTTACAAAGGTGAGGTTGAAGTAGTAGTCCCGACAAATAGCTCCGTACTTTAAGGGCATGGTCTATTGTGTAGCTGGGAACGTTTAACATAGACATGGAGTTCACTTCTTCTAGCGAGAAGTAGAAGAGTGTCTTTCTTAAGGGTTGATTCGGTGCTCGAACGATTTGAGGGCTCAAGTCTTTCTATTACGAATAGAAAGATTAAAATTCATAATGGTTATGAATAAATCATTCATTAGAGAATCAATGGTACTTAAGGTAAAAATAATTAGAGGGGTACAACAGACATTATGACCCAACTCTAATTACAAGATACTCGTGAAGGGTCAATTCGTATGTAGTGACTATATCAATGGACACCGACTTGGTTCGACTTAATATATCATCTACGGCAACAAGGGTGCAACTTCGGGTTTTTAGTGGAATAACCCGGAGTTAATAATTCAGAATATTTAATTGAGAGCTTAATTAATATTTTGAGATTATTGGAGCTCGGAACCGTAAGTCCATTTGGTCCTCGTGCTAGCTCGATTTACTATGGCATATTTAATATAATTAGATAGTTCAATTATATACTCACAAATGTATAAATATTAATAATATGATTAATAATATTATTTTGTCTCACTTGGAATCATCTATTAAAAGGTTAATATATGATTTTATTAAATATTTGATATTTAATCACATGTATTAAATTATATAAGATATAATTTAATGTAAGGCTAAATTTGGAATTTCTAAATTTTGGGTTTTGGAAACCCTTGACTTTATTTTAGTAGTTACATCTTTTTGAAAGGTCATAACTATTTAGTTTTGTAACATATCATTCCATTATGGAAATTAATATTACAAGTTATAAAATTAATAAAGAAAATAAAGTCTTGGCCGAATTTGGGCTTGGTAGAATATGAGGGGTTTTGTTTTATTTTGTAAAATTAAACCCTAACTATAAAAAGGAAAATATGATTTTTCTTTTGCATGGATTTTCATTCTCTAACCCTAGCCCCCTTTCTTCTTCTTCCTTATTCTCTCAAAAGTTGAGAAAAGCTTCACTAAGAAAAGAAAAAGAAAAAGAAAATTAAAATATACAGGTGTGTTTATATCTCTAAAATGTTTAGGGATCAATTTTGTGAGTCTTGCCCACACAAGCTTCCGTTGGTAACGTGATATAGTTTCGGAAGACTTTGGTGTTAAACAAATCATCCTCTTCATCTCTTTCAAATTGCTCACGGCATTGAGCATTATTTTTGCTCTTTGCCGCCCCTTTTTTGGTGAAAGGGACTTCGTTTGGTTAATCCAGAATTTTTGGGGAATATTTTGTGATGTTTTGGGGCTGCATTGGGGTTGTTTTGAAGTGAAAAATCAGAACCAAAACACAGCTATTGTTCACGTATTTCTGGGGATGTTTTTGCAATGCGTTAGGCGCGAATCGGGTGCTACAATAGTTCGATTTTGAGCTGTAATTCGAGGGTGGTTTTCGGGGCAGAAATTTTGTCAAAAACAGACGCAAAATTTCAGTAAACAGACGCAAAATTTCAGTACGCTTACTGGTTCCATTCGACAAAAGGAGGGGAAGAGCAAAAAAATTTTTCAAGTCCAATCCGAGTGCCTAAGACCTTTTTACTGCGTTTGGAAAGCGTTTCCTACAAATAGAGGGGTATAATGGATATTTTAACCTGAATTTAATTATGAGATACTCGAGAGGGATCAATCTATATGTAATGACTGTATCAATTGACACAGACACAGTTTGGCTTATTTTAAATCTACTGCAACGACAATGCAGTTTAAGATTTTTAGTGAAATAACCTAAAGTTAATAATTCAGAATATTTAATTAAAATGTTTAATTAATATTCTGGGATTATTGGAGCACGAAACTATAGGTCCATTTGGTCTCTGTGCTAGCTCGATTTACTGTAGCAAATTAAATATAATTGGATGGTCCAATTATTTACTCACATATATATATATTATTATTATTATAATTAATGATAAATATCATACATGGAACTTATATTAATTTTAATATAAGGTTTTTATTTGATTTAAATGATTATGAGATAATCATTTTAAGTCTTGTAATTATTTTTTTAGAAATAAATGGATTTTAATAATGATTTTAAATTAATATTTATGAAAATGAAAGTTACAAGAATTCTTTCTGTCAACATGTTTATGACTTTATGAAGACATTAAACAAAAAATATATTATTTCTTGTTTTTTTTGGCCATGTTGTCCGAATCCATGTGTAACATCCCCAATCTAGAAAGAATCCCGACAGGTAACAAATTCCACTATTAACTAAGCCATTGTCTATTTCTAAAGAAAACTCACTTCTTAACCTGATAAGTAGTCATCACATCAATATGCACACACACACACACATTTCATATAACTGACTTAATGCATGAACCATAAGAAAAGTATACGTAATCTGGTTAATCTTTACAGACATAGCAGAAATCATGCAACTGTTATACACTGAAAAGAAACCAAAAAGAAACTACATTCTATGTGAAAGTATGTCTGATATGATGGATCGACATAACTAGTGACTACAGTGCTACTCTCACCAGTTGAAAGATCCTGCAAAATGGGAGAGTGAGGGTTTGTCTTAGAGAATTCAGTGAATGGAATTATAAAATTAGAAAACAATATTAATAATTCTGCATCAAATGATCATAGCATAAAACTACTTTCTGATCTCATAAAATATAAACCAAATATTTTTCTTTCAAAACTTTTATGAGAAATCATTTATGAAAATCATGTATCTGGAATAACTAGACAATTATAGAAAATCTGATGCATGAGGGCGTTCCCCATATGCCTAAACTAGTGTCTTGGTGTGTTACATATTGCTGTCCCCCAAGCCACTAAACTAGAGTTAGGAGTGCCAATCAATGCCATCTTCCTGACCCTGAAACTAGGATCTAGGGGCGTTACGTATCGCCGTCTCCCTAATCTTGAAACTACATGTCCATATGTCTATGATATCAGTCAATTCCAATATCCGTCAATTCCAAAATCAAAATAAAAATCAAATGTTTCAAAATCAATAATTTTTCTCAAAATACTTTTGATAACGTTCTCAACAAAATCCTTTGCGCTCAAAATCTCAAATCTCTTATGCTTTTCCTTTAAATAGCATCAAAATAGTAAAGAACTAAATATCTTATGTAAACCATAAAACTTTGAGATTATTAACGAATAACTGAAATAGGTAAATATTGAAAGCAAGTACTATGATCACAGCGCTATGATAATTCAGGGGTGGTACACGGTGTGAGTGACCTTTGAGTACCTTGACATCGATTAAAAGTCAAATCAACCATTAGTTTTCTTCCTTATAACTCAAAATATTTTCATATAACATGAAACTATATTCAATGCATGAATACTAAATCTAATTAAAAATTAAAAATATCTATGGTATCTATAAATTTTGGATTAGATTTGGAGTTGTACAAGTAAGGTAGCTGAAACTTATATTTTATTATTCGCTGGAAAATTCACTACTTGACGCCTAAATTTGAAAATTTAGTTTAATTAATTACGGACGAATCTGAAGCTGATATTTTAATAGAATAGTTCTTAATATTTCTAGTCTATGATGGTTTTTACGGATCACAATTTTGATTCCAGAAACTTAAGTTATGAACTGAAGTTCAGGGCTGTGCAAACTGAAAAATTGGTTATAGAAGCAGCAGATCACCCAATTTTAAAAATTCGATTCGGTCTCATCATAATCCAAATATTATAAATTTTGGATATGTTACTCCCCTCTGTGTCTAGTTTACCTAGAAATTACGCTTCATCAATCAGACATCACAATCATGACTTATAAATAAAGATTCACAGCCTGCCCAGAAAGCTTCCTAAACCAATAATGTTAATTTAACTTTCTTAATTTGCATTCTCATTTATTTCCTTCAATCCGACAACCCCTAACTAAATTTTCATTATTATAAGCAATCTTCATAACATATAACTAAATTTAACTTTCTTAATTTGCATTCTTATTTAGCATTGGAAAAATAAGAACTTTGTCAATGTAATTTTTATTACATGTATGTTTATTTTGAAATGTTTGAATAACATGTCATAAAGCTTGGGGTGCGTACTTATCCATTTTCACATGCCGTAACATGTAAAAGATGCATGGATATTCTAAATCATAAAATTTGATTTTATGAAACTTAAAGAAGTTAAATTATTAGATATTATGCATGAAAACATATTAAATGGATTCATTTTTTAAAAAAGAAAAAAAAATTAGAAATTCAGATTTAATATACATGCGATTTACAAGTGCATTATATTTTCCCTTGGTATATCAGATGGAAAGCCGAGCATGAATTCCATAGTCGATTCTGAATGGATGGTAGTGTGGTCTGCATTCGAGATACAATTCCACGTGCCATTGGAATTTATAAGACTCTAATATTAATTAAAAAGTTTAATTAAAATTTTGGCCCTTAATATGAATTTTAAGTTTTTAACTAGTTAGTGAGCTTCTATTTTAAGAGTTAAAATTAATTAGGTCACTAAACTACATATAGTTAAATTAGTTTAATTAGGTAAACTATTAATTTTCACAAATGAAGATTAGTTACTTTAAGAGTTAAAATTGGATATTTCACTAATTTTTCACTAGTGTAAATTGAGTCATGTTTCAGCCGCAGGTTAACTTGTAGACACTAGTGGAATAAAATATTAGATATTTTAAGTAGAAACCTTAATTTTTAAAATAGTGAGTGGGAAAGGGATATACAAAAATATATCCCACGATATCCGTTGTTAGTCCAAAAATGTGAGACTCAAAAGGCATCTTGAGATGGCTTTTTTTTCGTCCCCCTACGGATGGTGTCTATTTTTTTCGTTTAATATCAAGTTTGGATTTCGAGAACCAATTTACCCTACGGTGGAACTTCATTAGTTAAGTCCAAGGGTTCTGAAACAACGGTTTATGCTCATAAAGGAATGGTCAAATATTTATAAAAAATTCCTTGATCAAATCTAATAGTGGTTGATTAATATTGGAATAAGAGTTATTCCCTCATATATTAACCAATTGAGATTATCATGATGTATCATGCAAATATTGACCTAACCTACGACAGCACTTATTTGTTGAATGATAGATTTTCATGGCATAATAAGTATTTTTAGGTTTCTAATTCATTATACATGATACATGCATCATGTTTAATTCTATTTCTAAATATTTTTGATGATTTTAATATGCGATGAATGAATGTTAAAATACATGCTTTTTTTTATTTTCCGCCATTGTTTCTTTTATCATATCAATTCTCTCTAATGATAAATTAACCTGAGAACAATATTTAAATGAAAAAGTAACATGAACGCCATCTTCATCTGTAAAGACCTTAAGTCATGTCTTTATACATTACGCACAGCTCGAGCCTTAGTCAGGATAAATTTAAGGTCTTCACAAACAAGATGACGTTCATGTTACTTTTAAATTTCACATAATTTTCTCCCATTAATTTATCATTTGGAAGAATTGGTATGATATGAGAAACCATGGTTAAAATTAAAATAAGCATGCATTTTAACATTCATTCATTGCATATTAAAATCATAAAAAATATTTAGGTAAAAAATTAAACATGAATCATGTACTATGCATAATGAATCAAAAACCTAAAAACAATTACTATGCCACGGAAATCTATCATTCCATAAATAAATGTCACCGTAGGGTGGGTAAAGTATTTGCATGATAAATCGAGACAATCTTATTTGTTTAATATATGTGGGAATAAATCTTATTCTTATAATAATCAATCACTGTTTGATTTGATCAAGAAATCTTGATTAAAATTTAATCATTCATTTATGAGTGTAACCCGCCGTTTCGGAACTTTTTGACTTAACTAGTGAAGTGCCGTCAGAACACCAAATACATTTATAATTTCTATCCTCTCGGAATTTTATCTTGATAGAAACATAAAATGGACATCATCTGTAAGGGTACAAAAATAAAGTTGTCTCGATGAGCCTTTTGAATCTCACGTTATTGAACTAACAACGGAGATCGCATGATATATTGTCAAACATCTCTCTGTCACTCACTATTTTATAGTTAAAGGTTTCTATGACACTATAATCTAATTTTTTTTAGATTATGCGCCACTAAAAACATAACCTAATTAATACTATCTGATTATTAGTGATATCTCTAAATCTTAACACTAAAAATTTTGTTCAATAATTTTATTAGACTAAACTAAAATACCTCAATTAAATAATTTAATTAAGTGTTCATTTTAGTGAGCTATTTCCTTTTTAACTCATAATTTGTTTTCACTATTTAAATTAAAAAATAAATGTAGATTAAACAATTATTTAATTAAATTATTTAATTAGATATAGGTGACTTATCTTATTTTATTTGATAACTGGAGTTATATCCCGAGTCCAGACCAGACTACCATCCATTCAGAATTGATTATGGAATTTATGTTCGGGTTGCCATCCTATATACCAAACCAAATATCTAGTTTTCTATTAATTATCTTTTCCAAATTATTAAATTTTAAACTTGTATAAATCAAACTATTAATTTTAATATATGCATGTATAAATCTAGATTTAAACTATTTAAATTTATTCGTAACTTTAAATTTTGATTAATTAAACAAGCATCTAATATCATGGCATATTATAATGCATAAGTGAGCATCCTATGCTATATGACATGTTATTCAAATAATTTGAATTAAAAAATAAATACATCAAACTCATGCTTTGATCGGGTTCTTATTTTTTATACTAATCTAATTAATATATAAATCACTAAGACAACATTGATATTCAACTCTTGCTCCATCTAATGGCTTGTGCAATGTAACTCCTTACGATATTGTCGACGACAATGGTACCACCATTTACATTCAATTTGGCTAAACATAAAAATTACATAATGGAATATTATTTTCAATATTTACAAAATGGCCTTATGGCCTTACATCCCAAAATAAATAAAATAAAAATAAGACCTAGAAAAATTTACCACCAATGCTTTTAAAAAAATAAATAAACATTTGTAACACCCTCAATCTGGAGATGTTACCGGCAGAGAATAGGCCATCATATCCCTCTAGGCCTCTGACTCCCGGACAGC
>SKCR01033267.1:0-120536 GCA_019454045.1 Zanthoxylum bungeanum
TAATTCCAAGAACCTTTGCTTGCTTCAATCCAAACATGGATCGAATAACCTTCAAACCTTGTTTGCTAGTTTTGGTACGACAAAACCGTCAGGATGTTGTAAACATCATCCTAAAGGTTTCCTTTTAAGGAAAGCGATTTTCCCGTTCAGCTGACATATTTCATAAATGAAATACGCAGCTTTAGGCAAGCATTATCCATGTATCTCTTCCTTGAAGGACTCATACAGTACCAATAGGCACAATGCCTGCGGTACATCAACTAAGTATCCAAAACTTGTTGATATACATGGAATCCATTCAGACTCATGACACTTTGTCATAATAGGGAGTCGATACCTTGTATCACTTCCTCATACGTAGTCAGTTAGTATACCTCAAAGATTAACATCTTTATTAAGGTGAGATCAGAGAAACCCATACCCCAGGTTGTTTTCTGACTCCCTCCGATCAGTGGTTCTTGTGTATTCGAAGATTTTAATGGTAATAGTTACCATCCTTGATGAACTATTTGTGTTCCATTAGGATTCGTGCCTATGAATAGTATTACTCCGATTTTCACTCGAGTTTTTACTACCTCCACTTACCACTGCATATCGGTATTCCTCTTATGAAAATCGCATGGGAATAACAATCTAATTGTTCTCTAGTGAGATGTATAAGTTATATACTTTGGTATTCCCTAGGAAACCTACCTTTTGGCACTTATCCTATTTGGGTTTAGTTTTGTATCATCCAAACATATGCCTAGCACACCCAAATTATCAGGATGTGAAAACAACCGGTTCTTTTCATGTCATATCTAATAGATAATGTCAAAACCGATTTTAATGGAACCTTATTCTAAATAAGTTTTGCACTGCTAGTGTATTCCGTTTTGAGGAATGGTAATCTCAGAAGTGACTCAAGATTAATATATTAAACCAAATATTTCAAAAAATACCCATTTAATTTATTAATATCTATTGTTCAAAACTTATGTCCAACATTAATTTGAACAAAAATCAAGTCATTTTCATGTCCATTATTCATTCGGCCAAGTGAGGAATTTTTTGTGTCGATTTGTTTTCAATCCGATTTGAATACTAATCTACGTCCCGTATACGTTTTTTAAGTCATCCAATGATCTTTTGTACCACAAAAAAATTCCAATACATCCAAATGTTCCTACCCATCGGCCAGGTTACATTTTTGGGAAAAAATCATCCAATGCATTTTTCTCAAAATTCGATTCCATATAACATCATTCTATATACATGTAAGCATACTCATTCATCAAAATTTCCAAAGAACATGCTTCAATCAAATTTTACCCAAATTTTAACCTAAAGTATTCATTGCTTAACCATGGCCCTGATACCATTGTTGGTTTCTCTTTATATGTCCCAAGGAAAGATTAAGCATATGAAATACAACAATGAATATATATAAAAGATGAAGTATGGAATCATCCTTACAAAGCTTTTGTGATGAGAAGTGATGAAGAAAATCTTTGAATCTCCAAGCTTCAAGTTTCGGCCAAGGGAGGAAGAGAGTTGAAGCTCCAAGCTTTGTGTATTCCAAGCTCTTTGATGGTTTCCCTATCACCTCCTTTGATCCTTCAATGTGCTAGCAAATGGAAAAGAAATCAAATCTTCTTTGCCCTAATGGAAGTCACGGCATTGTGAGAGAGAGAGGAGAGTTGTATTGATTTTTGTTACAAAAAATCAATTTATATTTATGCCATAATATTTATTAAATTAATAATAACTTATGACACAAATCATGCAATGGCTTAGAGTGTCAAACACTCAAACTCCATGCAAAACCATTGAGTGTATTGTACACTATCACCATGCAATGTATTAACAATAAATAATGCATATAATGACATGTGTCATGTGGGCCCCACACGTTTCCAAATGAAAGTGGGCCCACGTGCACTCACGCGTTCGGGTTCGATATTTCCGAAATACCGAACTTACGTCGCGACGTTAATTAAATCGAATTAAATAAATAATTGCGCCTAGCGAAATTATTATTTACGTCGCTAACGAATTAATTCTAAATTAACTCGTTTGCCCGAATTAAAATCTAATTTTAATTTCGCGTCGAAATCGAATTTCGATTATTATATCGAATATAATAATTTTATCGATTAATTCTAAATTAATCGTTCTCTCTCTAAATAAGGCACTTTATCCAAGATAAAGTTTCTCCGCAATTAATCCAAGATTAATTAAGTCCGAATCAAATATCATAGGTGAATCTTCAGGAAGCGACCCAAGAGATCTCCGGATATGTTGGCAGTAAATACGGTCGTCGGATAATCCGAACACGTACGTACCTCGTACTACGTTCTTACCGATTCACAAGACAAGGTTGGCTTCTAGCAAAGCGCCATGCCTACCCAATTCTCCAGAAATATTCTTACTGGAATATTAGATCTATATCAAGCGTAGTATACCGTAGTATTGCGTACATCGATCCAGTATCGGACGATCACATGTTAGGCCTGGGGCTGGAGATGTGTCTGCCCCGTACGAAACATATATCGGACATCAAGCAACTAGTCTCTTTAAATCGGACAATCCTGACCTGGTCATATTGTCCCGACGGTTGCAACCTTTTATAGAGTACTAGTTCTGTGTCCTGCGTGATCATCACCTCCATATGTCTGAAGTGATACTTCCATCTCGACATCACATCCAGTACACTACGATTCTCGATAAACCCAGAAGAGGTGTACACAGAACCGGTTAAGGTCCCCAACCACCAAAACCAAAGTTTACCGATTGTCGCAAGTACTAGCGATGTAAGTCTCAGGTTAAGACCATATACACCTACCCTGATGCGGCCTCCCATAGACACGCAGACATACTACCAATGGGATTCCGCGGGGTCTATCCAGAGCGAAGCTGTTTTCCGTACCATCGGTAAAAACACAACCTCCTATCGCACTTGCATAAGTATCCAATACTTAAATATATGAGAACTATGCCGTTGTGCCCTCACAACGTGCACAAGCGCAATACTAGTCTATTCCGCATTATCGATGTCCGATCTCGATAATACTCCGACTAGGGATATTTAATGATTAAACCTTTATGGATTGATACTGTCTCATATCATCTCAATCCGGTATTAATCATATGGACTTTCGCCATTTATATATCAAAGTAAATAATATTACAAAACGGCAAAAGGCAATTTCATTATCACATAGTTAATTTTGTACAATAATACAATATCATTTACAAACAGTGACGCTATGGGACATAATGTCTAACAATCTCCCACTTGGCCTATAGCCAGTCACTCAAGCATCTAATACCCGAACTATGTATGTGTCGTTCAAAAACTTGCTGAAGAACAGCCTTCGTCAGCGGATCTGCAATGTTGTCATCTGATGTGACCTTCTCGACCTTTACATCGCCACGATGTATAATCTCCCGAATCAGATGGTAACGTCGAAGAACATGCTTGGACCGTTGATGAGACCTTGGTTCCTTAGCCTGTGCTATAGCCCCGTTATTGTCACAATACAATGGAACGGGCTCAGCTGCTAACGGAACTACTCCTAATCCGATTAGGAACTTTCGGATCCAAACTGCCTCCTTTGCTGCTTCAGATGCAGCGATGTACTCCGCTTCTGTTGTTGAATCGGCAACAGTATCTTGCTTGGAAGATTTCCAGCTCACTGCTCCGTTATTCAAACAAAAAATGTACCCGGATTGCGACTTGTAGTCATCCTTGTCGGTTTGGAAACTTGCATCGGTATACCCAGATACCGCAAGTTCTCCACCTCCATAAATAAGAAAGCATCCTTAGTTCGTTTAAGATACTTAAGGATATTCTTAACTGCTATCCAGTGACCTTCACCTGGATCGGCCTGATAGCGACTGCACATGCTCAAAGCATATGAGACATCAGGTCGTGTACATATCATGGCATACATGATCGATCCGACTGCCGAGGCGAACGGTATCCGACTCATGTTGTCTCTCTCTTCCTGAGTCTTAGGACACATGTCCTTAGACAGAGAGGTACCACGTACCATTGGAACCAATCCCCTCTTGGATTGTTCCATGTTGAATCGCTTCAACACTTTATCAATGTATGTACTCTGGGAGAGTCCAAGCAGCTTTCTAGATCTATCCCGGTAGATCTTTATTCCAAGAATAAAGGCTGCTTCTCCCAGATCTTTCATGGAGAATTTTAATGAAAGCCAAGCTTTCACCGACGTTAGCATGGGAATGTCATTGCCTATAAGCAATACGTCGTCGACATAAAGGACAATAAAAGTAAGTGCTCTCCCACTAACCTTCTTGTATACACAAGGGTCATCTGCGTTTTGCACGAAATCATATTCTTTTATGATCTCATCAAAACGCTGATTCCATGACCGTGATGCTTGCTTCAATCCATAAATGGATCGATTTAACTTACAAACCTTGTTTGCAAGTCTGGTACGATAAAACCGTCAGGCTGTTGCATATAAACATCCTCCAAAAGGTTTCCGTTAAGGAAAGCGGTTTTAACGTCCATCTGCCATATCTCGTAATCGAAATATGCAGCTATTGCAAGCATTATCCGAATGGATTTAATCATGGCAACGGGTGAGAAGGTTTCGTCATAATCAATACCATATTGTTGACGATACCCCTTCGCTACAAGCCTAGCTTTGTACGTTTGTACGTTGCCATCCATGTCGGTCTTCTTCTTGAAGATCCATCTGCATCCAATAGGCTTTACGCCTTCTGGTGCATCAACCAGTGTCCAAACTTGGTTGGCGTACATGGAATCCATCTCGGACTTCATGGCTTCTTGCCATAAAGCGGAATCGATATTTTGTATCGCTTCCTCATACGTAGCCGGCTCATTATCCTCAATAAGATTAATATCTACATGAGGTGAGATCAGGAACCCATACCTCTCAGGTACTGTTCTGACTCTCTCCGACCTACGCGGTCCTTGTGTATGTGAAGTTTGTGGTACAGACTCATCCCGGACGGTCTGTTCTTGTTCCGTCGTTGATTCATTGCCAGGAACAGTATCTACGATCTTCATCGAGTTCTACTTTCCTCCCACTTACCACTGCATTTATAAAATCCTTCTCAAGGAAAAATGCTTGTAGAGCAACAAATACTTTGTTCTCTTGTGGGTGATAGAAGTAATATCCTTTGGTTTCCCTAGGATATCCTACGAAAAGGCATTTATCAGATTTGGGTTCAAGTTTGGTACCTTCCAAACGTTTAACATATGCCCAGCATCCCCAAATCTTCAGGAAAGAGAAACCTGGTTTCCTTCCTGTCCATATCTCATATGGAGTCTGTTCAACAGACTTCGACGGTACCTTATTCAAAATAAGTATAGCACTGTTTAATGCGTATCCCCAGAAATATTGGTAGCTCAGTGCGACTCATCATTGACCTTACCATGTCCAACAAGGTGCGGTTTCTCCGTTCGGACACACCGTTTAATTGCGGTGTTCCAGGAGGAGTCCACTGTGAAAGAATACCATATTCTTTCAAGTAATCTTGAAACTCATAACTTAAGTATTCGCCACCACGGTCTGACCGTAATGTCTTAATACTCTTCCCTGTTTGTTTCTCCACTTCGTGTCGAAACTCTTTGAATTTCTCAAAAGTTTCCGACTTGTGTCTCATAAGATACACATAACCGTAACGAGATGCATCATCTGTAAAGGTTACGAAGTAGTGAAATCCACCTCTAGCCTGGCTAGACATGGGCCCGCATACGTCAGTATGAACGAGAGCCAACAGTTCTGTGGCACGTTCACCTTTACCGCTAAAAGGTGATTTAGGCATTTTGCCTAAAAGACAAGATTCGCAGACGTCATATGAATTGGGATCAAATTCGTCCAAGTACCCACTCTTCGAAAGTGTGGATATGCGAGTCTTGTTGATGTGTCCTAGACGACAATGCCACATATAAGCTTCATCTTTTAGATTACTTCTTTTGAGCCTTTTGTTTGTCATTTTAGGAGATTCATTTATATTCAAAATATAAAGACCGTTATTTGCAACAGCTGTGCAAATTTCTGCATCATTTTTATATAAATAACACCCAGTGTTTCTAAATACAAAAGTGTAACCCTGCTGGGTTAACAAGGATACAGATATAATATTCCTAGTTAAACTAGGTACAAAATAACAGTTCAAAAGTTTAAGTACATGCCCTGAGGGCAGTTCTAAAACAAAAGTCCCTACGGCCAAAACAGCAACAGTGTGTTCCGTTTCCGACCCGTAGATCCATCTCCCCTGACGCCAGCACCCTGCTATCCTGCAGATCCTGCACATCAGTACAAATATGAGCACCACAACCAGAATCAAAAATCCAATTTTTAAAACTAGAAGTATTCATATTTATCTCAATAACAAACATACCAGAGGCGATAGCCTTGCCAGCCTTGATATCCTCCCTCTGCCCTTGCCCATTCGGCAGTCACGTTTCCAGTGACCCCTCTTGCCGCAGTTGAGGCAGATGTCGCGAGATTTGTCCTTTGGCTTCCTAGAAGCCACTGTCAACTTGCCTTTGCCCTTGTTCTTGAACTTCTTCTTCCTCGCACCTCCAATTGCCTTGGGCCCAGCCCTTGGCGCATGAGAGGTCGATGCATAATGCGCCTCGCGCTTGCTCCCCTTTAGGAGTTCCTTTTCGGACTCCTTCAGCACGGACAACAACTCTCCAAGAGTGTCGTCAGTGTCCATCAACTTATAGTTGATGATGATTTGTTTCCAAGTATCGGGTAGCGATTGTAATAGCATATCAATCGTCAGCTCTGCCTCCAAGACAATGCCCATCTTGGCTAACTCATCTATGTCAGCGATCATTTGAGTCCCGTGGGCCTCAACTGATGCGCCGTCTGTCATCCGGGAGCGGAAGAGTTTCCTTACTAGCTCGTACCTCTCCATCCGCTTGTTGGTGCGGTGGAGATCACGCAATCTTGCCATCATGTTATAGGGATCCAAGTCCCTGTTCTGGCGTCTGAAATGCTGGGTCATTGCAGCTAGCATAACTGACTGAGCTTGGTCACAATCGTCACTATGAGTCTTCCATAACTCTAGCTCCAGTGGCTCAGTGGGTTTAGGCGGGAGAGGTCTCTGAATAGTATACAGTACCCTCTCAGCCCCAAGCACTATCTTGAGGTTCATTTCCCAGTCGGCAAAGTTTGTCCCTTTGAAGACATTATCGCCCATGATTATGTCGCGGACATTACCCTTGCCAGTCATCTTGACAACTATAGTCCAACTATAAAGTCAACGATGTTATGGGTACAGTCAAACTGTTACAAGCAAAATAACAATATATTAGTCCAACTAATTATTAAAATATTGACGAAAATTTTGAAAGACGCGTAAGGCTAAGTATCTGAACGAAATTGCAAATTCAATAATAGCCTCCCACTATTTTCTTCAAGTCTCTAACCCTCTGTAGAGAACTCGGGAAATCGAATTTCCTAGTGGGCTAGGATCCCGTTAAATAACACACAACCTTGACTTTGGCCAATAAAGCTGTATGCTATTTAACTTAGGTAGATCTCTATGATCAATTGGATCTCATCCAATTCCTAGATCCGGTTAGGTGGACATCCAAGTCCGAAACATATGTATAATGTCAATGTATCCATTACATTTTCCTAACCCTATCCTCCGAATCATCTAGGCCTTGGCTTTGGCCAAAAACAAACCTAATGATTCCAGTTAAGCGGGACCCATTGACGAGGAAAGTTTCGTAATCAATGTCATTGGACAAAAAGTGATCTTGACTTTGGCCAATAAAATCACGATTTGGACAAGACACCGATATGCAACAAAACTCTCATGATTCAAGTACATCCTTGATTGACAAAGGTCTTGACTTTGGTCAAAAACAAACCAATGCCAACTTCGGATCTTGAACAAGAATCATTCAATGGAAGGATATTTGCTTAATATAAATTGAGGGATTTTCGCGTAATTGGCAACCAATTTATTTATCTTTGTTAGGTCTCATCATCATACACCCTTAAGCATGCTTCTAAAACATCATAAAGCGCGTAAAGTAAATTAATAGTGATATGCGGATGGATATATAAACAACTTGTTCCTAGAACAAATCACTCCCTTTCCTCTCCCCGCTAGCACTATTCTACTCTACCCAATTACATAATACAATAAGAGAAACCTCATTTACATTGAGGGGAATTAGGTGAGAAGAGAATACAAAGAGATAAAGAGATAAGGCTGGACACGCAGGTCCAATTTATAAATTCCAAATTTACAATAATTTCTAAAATTACCCTTTCCCTTCTAATATCCATCCGATATACACTATTCATTCATCACATACATATATATTCAAACAAGACATGCTTTTACAACCAATCTAATCCAATTAATTAGTCTTTGTTTAAGTGATCATCCAATGTTCAAACAACGGTTTGATTTTGCGCGAGTCCAACTCGATTGAGAATAAGTACATAAGGTACGAATTCGCGAATTATATCGAACTACTTATTAAATCTAATTTAATTCGTATTCAATACTAATTCAATTATTTAATTCCAAATTAAATGTTTACACTTTTAATGTGCTTTAAAGACTTAGATTCTAAATCTAATCCTATTGGGTCTCAAAGCCCAACTAACATCCAATGTTAATTTAATTCAAGTCAAATGGGCTTTCAATTGATTTATTAAGGCTTGGGCTTTGGTCAATGTGGGTCAAACCCAATTACCAAGCCCAAATAAGGAATCACCCTTAAATGCCATAAAACCAATTTTAAGCCCATAAGGCCCAATTAAATTTTAAAGCCCATTATATTATATTTGGACTTAATGGAGTGATTTAGGCCCAAATTGGATCCAATCCTTTTGGCCCAAATCTACTTGGTCCAACCAAGCCCATTATGCCCAAATACAATATTAAAAGCCCAATTCACCAATTAAGCCCATTAATTAAATTTTAATATTCCAAACATTAAAGTCCAATTAATTAAAGTGTAAAACCAAGATTAATATATTAAACCAAATATTTCAAAAATACCCATTTAATTTATTAATCATCTATTGTTCAAAAACAATGTCCAACATTAATTTGAACAAACAAAAATCAAGTCCATTTTCATGTCCATTATCATTCGGCCAAAGTGAGAATTTTTGTGTCGATTTGTTTTCAATCCGATTGAATTACTAATCTACGTCCCGTATACGTTTTAAGTCATCCAATGACTCTTACAACACAAAAATTCCAATACATCCAATGTTCATACCCATTCGGCCAAGGTTACATTTTTGGGGAAAAAATCATCCAATGCATTTTTCTCAAAATTGATTCCATATAACATCATTCTATATACATGTAAGCATACTCATTCATCAAATTTCACAAGAACATGCTTCAATCAATTTTACCCAAATTTTAACCTAAAGTATTTCATGCTTAACCATGGCTCCATGATACCATTGTTGGTTTCTATATATGTCCCAAGGAAAGATTAAGCATATGAAATACAACAAATGAATATATATTAAAAGATGAAGTATGGCGGAATCATACTTACAAAGCTTTGTGATGAGAAGTGATGAAGAAAATCTTTGAATCTCCAAGCTTCAAGTTTCGGCCAAGGAGGAAGAAGAGTTGAAGCTCCAAGCTTTGTGTATTCCAAGCTCTTTGATGGTTTCCCTATCACCTCTTTGATCCTTCAATGTGCTAGCAAATGGAGAAAGAAAATCAAATCTTCTTTGCCCTAATGGAAGTCACGGCATTGTGAGAGAGAGAGAGAGGAGAGTTGTCTTGATTTTGTTACAAAAAATCAATTTATTTATGCCATAATATTTATTAAATTAATAATAAACTTATGACACAAATCATGCAATGGCTTAGAGTGTCAAACACTCAACTCCATGCAAAACCATTGAGTGTATTGTACACTATCACCATGCAATGCATTAACAATTAAATAATGCATATAATGACATGTGTCATGTGGGGCCCCACACGTTTCCAAATGAAAGTGGGCCCACGTGCACTCACGCGTTCGGGTTCGATATTTCCGAAATACCGAACTTACGTCGCGACGTTAATTAAATCGAATTTAAATAAATAATTGCGCCTAGCGAAATTATTATTTACGTCGCTAACGAATTAATTCTAAATTAACTCGTTTGCCCGAATTAAAATCTAATTTTAATTTCGCGTCGAAATCGAATTTCGATTATTATATCGAATATAATAATTTATCGATTAATTCTAAATTAATCGTTCTCTCTCTAAATAAGGCACTTTATCCAAGATAAAGTTTCTCCGCAATTAATCCAAGATTAATTAAGTCCGAATCAAATATCATAGGTGAATCTTCAGGAAGCGACCCAAGAGATCTCCGGATATGTTGGCAGTAAATACGGTCGTCGGATAATCCGAACACGTACGTACCTCGTACTACGTTCTTACCGATTCACAAGACAAGGTTGGCTTCTAGCAAAGCGCCATGCCTACCCAATTCTCCAGAAATATTCTTATGGAATATAAGATCTATATCAAGCGTAGTATACCGTAGTATTGCGTACATCGATCCAGTATCGGACGATCACATGTTAGGCCTGGGGCTGGAGATGTGTCTGCCCCGTACGAAACATATATCGGACATCAAGCAACTAGTCTCTTTAAATCGGACAATCCTGACCTGGTCATATTGTCCCGACGGTTGCAACCTTTTATAGAGTACTAGTTCTGTGTCCTGCGTGATCATCACCTCCATATGTCTGAAGTGATACTTCCATCTCGACATCACATCCAGTACACTACGATTCTCGATAAACCCAGAAGAGGTGTACACAGAACCGGTTAAGGTCCCCAACCACCAAAACCAAAGTTTACCGATTGTCGCAAGTACTAGCGATGTAAGTCTCAGGTTAAGACCATATACACCTACCCTGATGCGGCCTCCCATAGACACGCAGACATACTACCAATGGGATTCCGCGGGGTCTATCCAGAGCGAAGCTGTTTTCCGTACCATCGGTAAAACACAACCTCCTATCGCACTTGCATAAGTATCCAATACTTAAATATATGAGAACTATGCCGTTGTGCCCTCACAACGTGCACAAGCGCAATACTAGTCTATTCCGCATTATCGATGTCCGATCTCGATAATACTCCGACTAGGGATATTTAATGATTAAACCTTTATTGATTGATACTGTCTCATATCATCTCAATCCGGTATTAATCATATGGACTTTCGCCATTTATATATCAAAGTAAATAATATTACAAAACGGCAAAAGGCAATTTCATTATCACATAGTTAATTTTGTACAATAATACAATATCATTTACAAACAGTGACGCTATGGGACATAATGTCTAAACATGTCACAACTTTGGTTGATCCGTTCGGACACCCCACCGTCAAAATAAACGTGTTCCGGGAGGAGTCCTCATTTGAAAGAAACACTTTATTCTTTCAACGTATAATAGAAGAGAAACTTAAAATTTGCTTAATCTTTTCCATTACGGTCTTACCGTGACGATTTTAATACTATAGCCGATCTGTTTGTCTATTTTGTGTCGAAACGTAAAAGTTTTCGATTTGTGTTCTTCAAAAAAACACACAACATTACGCGATGCCATCGTATAGGTCATAAAATCTTCATACCATATCTAGCCTAGCTAGACATGGGCCCACTTGCTCACTATGAACTAGGGCTATAGATTCGGTGGCTTTTGCATTTTACCAAGTAAATAGTGTTTTTAGGCACTTTGCCAATAAAACTAGTTCGTAGACTTTATTTGAATGGAATCAAATTATCCTATTACACCACTCTTCAAATGGTGGATATACGAGTCTTGTTTCATTGTGTCCCCAGACAACAATGCCACAATTAGTTTCATCTGATCAAACCAAAATCAGTTGAGCTATTTATTTGTCATAATTATATTTGAGATTTATTATATTTAAATTAAAAAATGTTGTTATTCACATCTAATGTGTTTATCTCAATATCATCTTATATAATAAACACTTTAGTGTTCTAGAATATAAAGGTTACCCGCAGCGGATTTAAACCCTGATAAAGAGATAATGTTTCTAGTCCAACTAGTTACATTATAACAGTTTCCTAATTTAGTACACACCGAAGGTAGTTCCTAAACTTAGGTACCTACGGTTTAAAACAGCGACTTTCGTCCCGTTTCTGATTCGCAGATAAATCTCAATTGAAGTCAGTATCCTGTTCAAAGCAGATTTTGAACATCAATAGATATTATGTATCACACTAAGTATTTAAAATCTAATTTTAATACCAGTAGTGAACATAATGTTGACAAACATATATGAAGTTAGAGCCTTGCTCGTTCTTCAATTCCTTCATGTCTGCTTTTTCCAAACGGCAGTCACGCTTCCGCGATCCCATTTCCCACATTTAGGCAAACATTTTGGGATATGTCCTTTATCTTCCCAGAAGATTATAATGATATTACCTTTGCCGGTTTCAACACTCTAGATGCCTTTGGCCAAGCCTTGGCCTTCTAGCATATCAAAATAAGGTGCGCCTTGCGCTACTTGCCTAATTGCAAACTTTGACTTTGTCCCATTGAGAATAGTCATTAACTCTCCAAGAGTTATTTATTGCAATTTATACTTCTAAAATCTAAGTTAATAGATTTATGAAGATCCTTCAATTTCGTTATCATACTTTAAGGATCTAATCCTTGTATCTGATTCAGAATTTAACGAGTCCACTACGACAAATATAATGGATTAAGCACTTAAGTTATCATAACATGAATATTCCAAATATCATGTTCCACTTATTTGCTTAACTCCAGGCTTAGGCCTAATATGGTATTTTATCAAATAAAGTAACTTATTAGTTTCCAGAACCATCCTGAAACTTTATTCTCATTTTGAAAATTAAACCATTTAAATACATTTTCCCTAGGATTATGTTTTAAATGTCAATCTTTCAATTATATATTGATTCTAATAGTCCAACTATTTAATCAACGATTTAGGTACTATTTATTATAATGATTACAATAGTCGAACTATTTAATCAACTATAATTTTAATAGATTAAAATCAATTATATTGATTACTATAATCCAATTATAAAATCAACTATAAATGAATAGTTTGAATATATAGTCCAACTATTTATTAAAACAACAATTTAAATATTAGTCCAACTAACATTTAATTTATAACGACGAATGGATATTTGTTTGAGCGCGTATTGCGAGTAATTGAATGAGTATTGTAAATTCAATTCTTGCCTCCCACTATTTTTCGGCGAGCCTCTAACCCTCTGTCGAGTACTCGGGAAATCGTGTTTCCTAGTGGGCTAGGATCCCGTTAAATATCACACAATCTTGACTTTGGCCAACAAATTGTATGATAATTAACTAGGTAGATCTCTAAGATCGATTGGATCCAATCCAATTCATAGATCCGGTAGGGGGACATCCAAGTCTGAAACATATATCTTATTTATGCCAATACATCCAATTTATTACCTAACTTTTTTCCTTGAATCAACTAAGCCTTGGCTTTGGCACAACAAACTTAGTGATCCCAGTCAAGAGCGACCCATTGACCATGGAAAGCTTCGTAATCAATGTCGATGGACAAGAAGTGGTCTTGACTTTGGCCAACAAACCACAACTTGGACAAGACACTGACATGTAACAAAGCCTTCATGATTCAAACACATCTTCGACAGACAAAGGACTTCACTTTGGCCAACAACCAATGTCGTCTCGGATCTTGAGTGAGAATCACTCAATGGAAGGAAAGACGCTTAATATTTTTGGGTTTTCGCGTGCAAATTGGCAACCAATTTATTATCTTTGTTAAGGTCTCATCATCATACACCCTTAAACATGCATTCTAAACACATAATAAAGCGCATATGAAAAATAATAATGATATGCGGATGGATACTTTACACAATTGATCCTAGATCAAATCTCTCCCTTCTCTCTCCCGCTAGCACAAGTATCACTTATACCCGTTACACTACACTTCTAAAGAATCCTCATTTACATTGAGGGGAATAGGTGAGAAGAGAATACAAAGAAATAAGAGGTAATAAGGCTGGACACGCAGGTCCAATTAATAAATAAAATTTATTACAATTTCTAAAATTGTCCCACCCATCTAATATCCATCTGATATACATTATTCATGCATCGCAACCATGTATTCACACAAGCATGTTATCAATCAATCTAATCCAATTAATTAATCTGATAATTAGTGATCATCCAATGTTCAAACAACGATTTGATTTTGCTCGAGTCAAACTCGTTTTTGCGAATAAGTACTCAAAGTACGAATTCTTGAATTAAATTAAACTACATCATTAAATCCAATTTAATATGTATTTAATTATAATTCACTATTTAATTCCAAATTAAATAATACACTTAAATAATAAACCTTTTACGACTTATATTCCAAATTTAATCGCAACGAGTCTGAAAGCCCGATTAACGTCCAACGTCAATTTAATTAAAGTCCAATGGGATTTTAATTAATTTCTTAAGGCGTGGACTTTTCGTCATCTCGGGTCAAACCGAATAACCAAAATCCAATCCGGGAGTTACCCTATAAGCCCAGAAATCAATCTTGGCCCATTAGGCCCAATTAAACTTTAAAGGTCCATTAACTCGCATTTGGGCTTTATGGAAGTGGTTTTGGGCCTAATTGGATCCAACCAACTTTGCCTAAACCCAACTTTGTACAACAAAGCCCAATAAGCCCATTTACAACATTCAAAGTCCAATTTCCAAAATTAGGCCCAAAATAATTAAATCACAAAAATCCAATTTTCCCAATTTAATTACCAAAGTGTGTAATACAGAATTAATTACCCAATTAACATTTCTAAAACATTAATTAACATAACTAATCATGCTCATCTACATCAATTATTGTCCAACACAAATTGATTAAAATCAAACCCAATTTACATGCTACAAGTCTCGACCAATTTGGGGATTTTTCGTCCGATTAAAATTCAATCCAATTAATTCCACAATCGACATTAAATCACCATCCTAATTGATTCTAACTCATCCAATGAATAAAATCAAAATCCCAAGACATTAAAATAGGGCATCAAATTCGGCCATGCCAAATTTTTGGGGCAAATTTGTTCCAAACCAAATTTGATCAAATTGATCCAATCAATCTCAAATTAAAACATATCTAAGCATACTAATTCATCCAATTTCATTAAACATGCTCAAATACAATTTTACCCAAATTTTATCCCTAAGTTGATTTCATGCTCAAACCTTTAGCTCATGATGCCATTGTTGGCAAATTCTAAGGTCCCAAGATCATAAACAAGCATGAAAAATGAAGTGCGAATACATCGACGAAGTCGCGGAATACTCACATCGATCGGTTGAGCGACGCAGAGACATTAAAAATGAAATTCTGCCTCCTTCACTGCATTCGACAGTGAGCAGATTTGCTCACTGGTTTGGCCTTCGTTTGGGTCATTCGTCAAGCTCCAAGCTTCGTCGAACGGTTCCCTGCTCATGGGTGGACTTCCCTATCACCTTCGCATGTCTCGTAAGTGTGCTAGCACTTGAGATTTTGCCACAAAATCCCACTCTTTGCTTCCCTATTTGCTCGGCAAAAAGCAGAAGAAAACCCACTGGTTTGGGCGTAGAAAGAGGGAGAAAAAAGAGAAGGAGAGAAGTTGTGTAAGTTATTCTTTTTTATTTCCAAAATCCAAAATAAACATATACCAAATTTGTGTATTTACTTTCTAAAAGTCAACACAACTTTTGGCTCCAATATAGCATTAAATGCTAGCCAACAACTTTCATCAATCAATCCATCAATCAATCAAAATCAAGTGACAAGTGGTCACATCACTCAAAGTGACATTTGATTTGCCGCTTGATGCGACTAATGATTTGACGCTTGATTTGACGTGCTGCACTCGAATTCGAAATGCGAATGCGCTCGCAAATAATCTCGGGCTCGGGTTTGCTAATTTTAAATCAACGAATTTTCTGTTGCGTCGTAATTAAATGATTACGCCTAGCGAAGTCACTATTCACGTTGCTAACGAATTAATTCTAAATTAATTCGTTCGCCCGAATTAATTCTAAATTAATTCGTTCGTCCGAATCAAAATCTAATTTTAATTCCGCGTCGAAATCCAATTTCGTTTATTATATCAAATATATTAATTAATCGATTAATTCCAAATTAATCGTTATCTCTCTTTAATGATATTTTATCCCAGATAGAATATCTCCACAATTAATCCCAGATTAATTTTCTCTCTCTTCTAATTAATCCCAGATTAATTTAGAGTGCGAGTTATACGTCATCGGTGAATATTTGGGAAGCGACCCATGAGATCCCCGGATATGTTGGCAGTAAATTCGGTCATCGGACTATCCGAACACGTAAGTACCTCGTACTACGTTTATACCGAATTACAAGACAAGGTTGGCCTCTAGCAAAGCGCCATGCCTCCCCAATTCTCCGGAAACATCCTTACAGGAATAAAGGATCTGTATCAAGCTTAGTATACAATAGTATTGCATATTTCTGTCCAGTATCGGATGATCACGTGCTAGGCCTGGGGCTGGAATTGTGTCTGCCCCGTACGAAGCACATGTCGGATGTCTAGCGACTAGTCTCTATAATCGGATATACATGACCTAGTCATAATATCCCGATAGCTGCGCATCATTTAAGAGAACCAGTCCCGTATCCTACGTGACCATCATCTCCAAATGACTGGAGTGACACTTCCGTCTTGACATCACACCCAACACACTACGATTCTCGATATACCCAGAATCGGTGTACACAGAAACCGGTTAAAGCCCTGGACGACCTCAACCAAAGTATATTGATTGTCGTATGTATTAGCGGTGCAAGTCTCAGGTTAAGACCAAATACACCTACCCTGATTTCGGACTTCCATAGACACATAGTCATACTACCAATGGAATTCTGAGGGGGTCTTATCCAGAGCGAAGCTGTTTCCCGTACCATCGGTAAAACACAACCTCCTGTTACACTTGCATGAGTATCCTATACCCAAATATATGAGAACTATGCCGTTGTGCCCTCACAACGCGCACAAGTGTAATACTAGTCTTTTACGTATTTATCGATGTCCAATCTCAATAATACTCTGACTAGGGATATTTAATGATTTATCTTTCGTGGACTGATACTGTCTCATATCATTCTCCGTCCAGGAACAAATCACAAGGACCTCTCATCATTTATATATCTAGGTGATCTAATCACAAATGATAAGAGTGCAATCTCCTTTGTCACATATTTAATTTGTACAACAACACCATGATCTGTAAAAATAGTGACGCTATGGGTCATAATTGTCCAACATTAGAGGTTCGCCGAAAAATAGTGGGAGGCAAGAATTGAATTTGCAATATTCGTTTAATTACTTGCCATACGCGCTCAAATCAAATATCATTCGTCAAATAAAATAAATGTTAGTTGGACTAATATTTAAATGTTGTTTTAATTAATAGTTGGACTATATTCAAACAATTCACTTATAGTTGATTTTATAATTGGATTATAGTAATCAATATAATTTATTTTAATTTTTTAAATTATAATTGATTAAATAGTTGGACTATTGTAATCATTATAATAATTGTACCAAAATCGTTGATTAAATAGTTGGACTATTAAAATCAAGATAAATGTGAAAGATTGACATTAAAAAACATAATCCTAGGGAAAATGTATTTAAATGGTTTAATTTTCAAATTGGGAATAAATTTCAGGATGGACCTGGAAAATAATATGTTACTTTATTTGATAAAATAACGTATTATGCCTAAGCTAGGAGTTAAGCAAATAGTCGAGTATAATCTTTGGAAGATTTATGTAATGATAACTTTAGTGCTTAATCCATTTAGCTTGTCGCAGTAGACTCCTTAATTTCTGAATCAGAACTAAGGATTAGATCCTTAAAGTATGATAAAGAAATTGAAGGATCTTCATAAATCTATCTTTAGATTTTAGAAGTACTAAATTGCAATGATTAACTCTTGGAGGGTTAATGACTATTCTCAATGAGACAAAGTCAAAGTTTGCAATGAGGCAAGTAGCGCAAGGCGCACCTTACTTCGATATTCTAGAAGGCCAAGGCTTGGCCAAAGGCTTCTGGAATATGAAAAGGGCAAAAGGCAAAATCATTATAATCTTATGGGAAGATAAAGGACATATCCCAAAATCTCTGCCTAAATTGTGGCAAACGGGATCGCGGAAGCGTGACTGCCGTTTGAACAAAGCAGACATGAAGGAATTGAAGACGAGCAAGGCTCTGACTTCAAATATGTTTGTCATAATTATGTTCACTACTAGTTTTAAAATTAGATTTTAAATACTTAGTGCGGTATATAAATATATTGATGTTCAGAATCTGTTTTGAACAGGATACTGACTTCAATATAGATTTATCTGCGATTTGGAAACGGGACGAAAGTCGCTATTTCAACCGTAGATACCTAAGTTTAGGAACTACATTCGGGTGTGTACTTAAATTAGGAAACTGTTATAATGTAACTAGTTTGACTAGATACATTATCTCTATATTAGTGTTTAACCCGCTGCGGGTGAACCTTTATATTCTAGAACACTAAAGTGTTTTATTATATAAAGTTGATATTGAGATAAACACATTAGATGTGAATAACAGAATTTATATTTTGAATATAAATAAATCTCAAATATATAACATGACAAACAAATAGCTCAAACTGATTTGATCAGATGAAACTATTGTGGCATTGTTGTCTGGGACACAATCTAAAACAAGAATCGTATATCCGCACTTTTGAAGAGTGGGTACTAGGACTAATTTGATTCTATTCAAATAAAGTCTACGAATCTAGTTTATTGGGCAAAGTGCCTAAAACACTATTTACTTGGTAAAATTGTAAATGCCACCAATCTGTTGGCCCTAGTTCATAGTGAAGCAAGTGGGCCCATGTCTAGCTAGGCTAGATGTGGATATGAATATTTCGTGACCTTTACGGATATGGCATCGCGTTATGGTTATGTGTTTCTTTTGAAGAAACACAAATCAGAAACTTTTAAGTTTCGACACGAAATAGACAAACAGATCGGCTAAAGTATCATACTATCACGGTAAGACCGTAATGGAAAATACTTAAGCAGTAAGTTTCTAAAATACTTGAAAGAGTATTGTATTCTTTCAAATGAGGACTCCTCCCGGAACACGCCATCCTGACGGTGTGTCCGAACTGAGTAACCGAATTTTGTTGGACATGATAAGGTTAATCATGAGTCGCTCTGAGCTACCATTTCCTTCAACGGATAAGCATTAACAGTGCAGAACTTATTTAGAATAAGGTTCCATTAAAATCTGTTTGACAGATTTCATATTAGATATGAACAGGAAAGAAACCAGGTTTCACATTCCTGAGAATTTGGGTATAAGGCATATGTTTGGATGATACCAAACTAAAACCCAAATTGGATAAGTGCCAAATGTAGGTTATCCTAGGGATACCATAAGTATTGTACTTATACATCTCACAAGAGAACAATTAGATTGTTGCTCACCATGCGGTTTTCCTGAGAGGAATACCGATATGCAGTGGTAAGTGGGAGGATAGTAAAACTCGATGAAAATCAGAGTAATACTATTCAAGGCATCGAATCCTAATGGAACACAAAATAGTTCATCAAGGATGAGACTATACCATTAATCTTCGAATACACAAGAACCGCGTATGTTGGAGAGAGTCAGAAAACAACCTGGGGTATGGGTTTCTGATCTCACCTCATAAAGATTTCTAACTTATTGAGGTATACCAACTGACTACGTATGAGGAAGTGATACAAGGTATCGACTCCCTATCATGGCAAAGTGTCATGAATCTGAAATGGATTCCATGTATATCAACCAGTTTGGATACTAGTTGATGTACCGCAAGGCATTGTGCCTATTGGTACTTTATAAGTCTTCAAGGAAGACGTACATGGATGGCAACATACCAACGTACTAAGCTAGGCTTGTAGCTGAAAGGTATCGTCATCAACATTGCGTTGATTACGATTCAACCTTTTACCTGTTGCCACGGTGAATCCATTTGGATAATGCTTGCTAATGCTGCATGTTTCATTAGTGAAATATGACAGCTTAACGGGAAAATCACTTTCCTTAAACGGAAACCTTTAGGAGGATGTTTACAACATCCTGTCGGTTTTGTCATACTAAAACTGGAAAACAAGTTTTGCAGGTTATTCGATCCATGTTTGGATTGAAGCATGCATTGAGTTCTTGGAATTATCATTTTGATGTAATCATAATGGAGTATGATTTAATTCAAAAACAAAAAGATTCTTGTGTATATAAGAGGGTTAGTGGGAGCGCACTGACAATAATGTCCTATAAATAATGATAATATGTCATTTCTTGGAAATGATATTCCCATAAAATAACTATCGGTGAAAGCTTGGCTTTCGAAAACTCTCCGAGAAACCGTACATTGAAAAATGTACGCTACCTGGTGTCTCATACGCTTTAAGCATATGGATTCACAAACAGGCCAATCTGAGTGATAGTCACTGGATTGAAGTTAAGAACATCCGTTAGTATCTTAGAGAACTAAGAATGCTGTCTTAATCTATGGAGGCGGAGAACTTGAAGTGACTGGGATCACTGTAGCAAGTTTCCTAACCGATAAAGATGACTAAAAGTCGCAAATGGTACTATACAGTTTGAATAACGGTACATTAAGCTGGAAATCTTCGAAGCAAGATACTGTTACCGTATAAACAACAAATGCGGGTTATTACTGCAGCTGAGGCGGCAATAGAAGCCTTCTAGGTCGATAATAAATCTAATTAGATTAGATATAATTCTGTTAGCAGCTGAGCTAGGCGTCAGCACATGCTAATGAATTAATAGTCTCATCAACGATCCAGATACATACTTCGATATTCATCTGATTCGTTCGGATCATACATCATGGCGATGTTTTGATCGAATAAATTACGTCAGACGATAATCATGCAAATTTGCTGACGAAAGCGTTTTCTCAGTAGTTTGAGCCAACCGTACATAGTTCGGGTGTCAAGCACTCGAGTGACTGGCTATAGGCCAAGCGGGAGATAGTTGGACAATTATGACCCATAGCATCACTATTTGTACAGATCATGGTGTTGTTGTACAAATTAACTATGTGACAAAGGAGATTGCACTCTTATTATTTTTGATTAGATCACCTAGATGTATAAATGATGAGAGGTCCCTATCATTTGTTCCTGGACGTAGAATGATATGAGACAATATCAGTCCACGAAGGATAAATCATTAAATATCCCTAGTCAGAGTATTATCGAGATTGGACATCGATAAATATGTAAAAGACTAGTATTACACTTGTGCGCGTTGTGAGAGCACAACGGCATAGTTCTCATATATTTGGCTAGAGGATACTCATGCAAGTGTAATAGGAGGTTGTGTTTCACCGATGGTATGGGAAACAGCTTCGCTCTTGAAAGACCCCCTCGGAATTCCATTGGTAGTATGACTATGCGTCTATCAAAGTCCGAAATCAGGGTAGGTGTATTTGGTCTTAACCTGAGACTTGCACCGCTAATACTTGCGACAATCAATATACTTTGGTTGAGGTCGTCCAGGGCTTTAACAGGTTCTGTGTACGCCAATATTGGGTATATTGAGAATCGTAGTGTGTTGGGTGTGATGTCAAGATAGAAGTGTCACTCCAGGCATATGGAGATGATGGTCACGTAGGATACGGGACCGGTTCTCTTAAATGCTGCAGCTATCGGGATAAAATGACAAGGTCATGTTTATCCGATTATAGAGACTAGTCACCAGACATCCGACATGTGCTTCGTACGGGGCAGACACAATTCCAGCCCCAACCCTAAAGCGTGATCATTAGATACTGAACATAAATACGCAATACTACGGTATACTACGCTTGATATAGATCCTTTATTCCTGTAAGGATATTTCCGGATAATTGGGAAGGCATGGCCCTTTGCTAGAGGCCAACCTTGTCTTGTAAATCGGTACAAACATAGTACTTGGTAATTACGTGTTCGGATAGTCCGACGACCGAATTTACTACCAACATATCTGGGGATCTCATGGGTCGCTTCCCAAAGATTCAAAGATGATGTATGACTCGCACTCTAAATTAATTTGGGATTAATTAGAAGAGAGATAAAGTTAATATGGGATTAATTGCGGAGATATTTTATCTGGGATAAAATATCCATTAAAGAGATATAACGATTAATTTGGAATTAATCGACAAATTAATATATTCGATTTATTAAACGAAATTAGATTTCGAAGCGGAATTAAAATTAGATTTTAATTCGGGTGAACGAATTAATTTAGAATTTATTCATTAGCGACGTGAATAGTGATTTCACTAGGCGTAATCATTTAATTACGACGCAACGGAAAATTCGTTAATTTGGAATTAGCGAACCCGAGCCCGAGATTATTTGCGAGTGCATTCGCATTTCGAATTCGAATGCGGTACGCAAGTCAAATCAAGCGTCAAATCGCTAGTCGCATCTAGCGTCACATCATTCGTCAATCAAGTGATGGATGTCTTTCCCTTTGAGTGATTGACGCAAGTCACTATTCATGATTGATGGATTGATGAGTTGATATTGGTGGTTGGAGCTACTTATGGCTTGACTTTTGAAAGAGAAAAAGTTGTATATGTTTATTTGTTTTTAGAAAACAAAATCAATTACACTTTTTTTCTCTCACACACACAATTCTCTCTTCCTCTCATCTCTCTCATCTCACGCCCAAGGGGCTCCAAATAGCTCACTGGTTTTGACAAAGAATGTGAGCAGTGGGAAGCACTAGAGTGTGATTTTGTGGCAAAATCACAAGTGCTAGCACACTTACGAGACATGCGAAGGTGATAGGGAAGTCTACCAATGAGCCGGGAACCATTCGACGAAGCTTGGAGCTTGACGAATGACCAAATGGAGGCCAAACCAGTGAGCAGAAATTGCTCACTGCCGAATGCTGTGAAGAGAGCATAATTTTGTTTTGTTTGTCTCCGCGTCGCTCAACCGATCGATGTGAGTATTCCGCAACTTCTTCGATTTGTATTCGCACATATTTCATGCTTATTATTGATCTTGGGACCTTAATAGAAACCAACATCTTATATAACCCTAAATGTCATGGTAGTTTTTGATTTTAATCATTGGATGAGTTGAAATCAATTGGTTAATGTTGATTGTGGATTCAATTGGATTGAAATCGAAATCGATTTGAAAAACCCCTAAAATGCTGAGACATATAGCATGGTAAATGGGTTTGATTTTTGATTAAAATGTGTTGGACATGTTTTGATGATAATGAGCATAATTAATTAGGATAATTGATATTTTGGAAATGTTAATTTGGGTAATTAATTATGGCTTTACACTTGGGTAATTAAATTGTGAAATTGGAATTTTTTTAATTTAATTAATTAGGCCTATTTTTGAAATTGGGCTTGAAAGGTTGTTATTGGGCTTAATGGGCTTGGTTGTACCAAGATTGGTTTAGGCTAAATTGGTTGGATCCAATTGGGCCCAAAACCATATCCATAAAGTCCAATTATGACTTAATGGACCTTTAATTTTAATTGGGCCTAATGGGTCTAAATTGGTTTCTTGGCATATAAGGGTGATTCCTTAAATGGGCTTTGGTATTTGGGTTTGACCCATATTGACCAAAAGTCCATGCCTTAGAAATTAAGTAAAAGCCCATTGGACTTTAAATTAAATTGACATTGGATGTTAATCGGGCTTTGAGACCCATAACGATTAGATATAGAATCTAAGTCGCTAAGGATCGTTAAAAAAATGTAATATTTAATTTGGAATTAAATAGTGAATTAGTATTAAATACAAATTAAATGGATTTAATGTTGTAGTTTAATTTAATTCAAGAATTCGTACTTTGAGTACTTATTCGCAAAACGAGTTGGACTCGCGCAAAATTAAATCGTTGTTTGAACATTGGATGGTCATTAATATTCAGATTAATTAATTGGATTAGATTGATTGATAACATTCTTGTGTGAATACATGGTTGCGATGCATGAATAATGTATATCAGATGGATATTAGATGGGTGGGGCAATTTTGGAAATTGTTGTAATAAATTTAGAATTTATTAATTGGACCTGCGTGTCCAGCCTATTACCTCCTTACTCTTTATATTTCTCATCTCAGCTATTCCCCTCAATGTAAATGAGGTTTCTTTAGAAGTATTATGTAACGGGTAGAAGTAATACTTGTGCTAGCGGGAGAGAGGAAATGGAGAGTTTTGTTCTAGGAACAATGTGTTAAGTATCCATCCGCATATCATTATTATTTTATTTATATGCGCCTTATTATGTGTTTAGAATGCATATTTAAGGGTGTATGGTGATGAGACCTTAACAAAGATAATAAATTGGTTGCCAATTTGCACGCGAAAAACCCTCACAAAATATTAAGCGTTTTTCCTTCCATTGAGTGATTCTTACTCAAGATCCAAGACTGGCATTGGTTTGTTGGCCAAAGTCAAGGCCTTTGTCCGTCGAGGATGTGTTTGAATCATGGAGGCTTTGTTCCATATTGGTGTCTTGTCCAAGTTGTGATTTGTTGGCCAAAGTCAAGATCACTTCTTGTCCATCGACATTGATTACGAAGCTTTCCATGGTCAATGGGTTCCGCTTAACTGGGATCACTAAGTTTGTTGTGCTAAAGCCAAGGCTTAGTTGATTCAGAGGAAAAAAGTTAGGCAATATATTGGATATATTGGCATATATAGGATATATGTTTCGGACTTGGATATCCACCCACTGGATCTAGGAATTGGATGGGATCCAATTGATCGTAGAGATCTACCTAGTTAAATCATACAATTTGTTGGCCAAAGTCAAGATTGTGTGTTATTTAATGGGATCCTATCCCACTAGGAAATAAGGTTTCCCGAGTACTCGACAGAGGGTCAGAAGCTCGCCGAAAAATAGTGGGAGGCAAGTATTAATTTGCAATATTCGTTTAGTAACTTGCCATACGCGCTCATTTCAAATATTTCGTCAAATAAATTAATATATTAGTTGGACTAATAATTAATCGTTGTTTTAACACAATTGGACTGTATTCAAGCTATTTCAATTAATAGTTGATTTTATAATTGGATTATAGTAATCAATATAATTGAATTTAATCAATTAAATTATAGTTGATTATATAGTTGGACTATACTAATCATTATAATCAATAGTACCTAAAATCGTTGATTAAATAGTTGGACTATTAGAATCAAGATAAATTGAAAGATTAGTGTTTAAAAACATAATCCTGGGTGAAAATGTATTTAAACGACTTTAATTTTCAAATTGGGAATAATGTATCAGGATAGTCCTGAAAACTAAGAAGTTACTTTATTTGATTAAATAACATCTTAGGCCTAAGCCCGGAGTTAAGCAAATAGTAGAACATGATATTTGGAATATTCATGTGATGATAACTTTAGTGCTTAATCCATTATGTTTGCCGCATAGACTCCTTAATTTCTTAATCAGAACTAAGGATTAGATCCTTAAAGTATGATAATGAAATTGAAGGATCTCCAGAAATATCCTTACAGGAATAAAGGATCTATATAGGCGTAGTATACGTAGTATTGCGTATTTTGATCCAGTATCAGATTATCACATGCAAGGCCTGGGGTGGTACAATGTCTGCCTTAAATCAGGGTTCATGCGAGCCTAGAACAACGTCACCGATTTCTGTGTCCTACAGCGATGCTGCCCGGGCTCGCGGCCTGGTCGGGAGTACGGAGTAGCCCGCGGGGGGCTAAACTGGACAATAAAGGAGTTGCCACACAGTGTAAACTGGGAAATTATTTAAGGCTGCACTCACCCCTCGCAAGGGAAGACCTCAAACCGTTGGGTTCGGAATTGTCCCTTACTTATGTCAATTGTAATGAAATGATTTATGCAATAGTATAACCAAGTCTTATGCAACACATACAAGATAATGTAATCAACACACCATAAACGTAAATAAATAAAAAAGGAAGACAAATGCATAATTCTATAAACATATCAAATAAACAAATGCGAAAATATAAATAAATAATAACGGTAAAAAACGTCAATAATAAAGTGAGATGATTAAGTATGTAATGCAAAAGAAATGACCAAAGAAGCAAACATGCATGAAATATGAGGAAGAGAAGTCGATTCACTGCATGCACGTTCGTGCAGCGTTCGAAAACACGTTCTAACAGTAAACAAAATGCATGCGTTCGTGTAGCGTTTGGAAATGCGTTCGAACAAAAATTAGACAGAATGTGCACATTCATATAGCATTTGGAAACACGTTCAAATGGGATAAGACCTGATGCATGGTAAAACAGAATGCATGCGCGTTCGAGTAGCATTTGTAAACGCGTTCGAACGGACTGAGGCAGAATGCGTACTTTCGTGTAGCGTTTAGAAACGCGGTCGAACGAGATTACCAAAGTGGTTTCTAAAATGACACAAACACATGCGTGAATGTTCCTCAAGCGGTACGTGGAATTGTATCCCAAGTACAAACCTCACTACCGTCCATTCGGATTCGGCTACGAAATTTACGTCTGGGTTTCCATCCGATATACCGCAAGAGATAACAAACACTCAAACATAAACATGGCATGAATGCGAAAATGAAGAGATGCAAAACAAAAACCAAAACAAAGATGAATAGAGAAGTCAAATAGAAGAAGGGCGCAGCGAACTGTGGTAAAGGTAACCTTTAGGCATTTCTCTCGAATTGAGGACATTTAACCCATGTGATTAGCCCATGCGCATCAAGTAACAATGCATGATTAAACAAAATAATAATACGTAAGAAGTTAAAAAACATAATGATGAAAGAGATGCGACCGCGGCCGACATCTATATGGGACCTCGTATGTCTTATTGAACTTATCTCAGGTTCAATCAAACGTATTTTGTCCTGCGCGACAAAGCATCATGGTAAAGGTAGCCTTTAGGCATTTCCCTCGAACAGATGACCTTTAACCCACGTGATTAGCCATGCGTATCAAGTAATAATGTATGAATAAACAAAGTAATAATATGGGACCTCGTATGCCCGATTGAACGTATCTCACGTTTAATAAAACATACTTCGCCCGGCGCGGCAAAACATCGTGGCAAATGTAGCCTTTAGGTGTTTCCCTCGAATAGAGGACCTTTAACCCACGTGATTAGCTCATGCGCACTAGATAGCAATGTAAGAGTAAACAAAGCCATAATATGCAAAAAGTAAATAACGGAATAATAAAAGGCGCAGTAAAATATTATGGTAAAGGTAGCCTTTAGGCATTTCCCTCTAATAGAGGACCTTTAACCCACGTGATTAGCCCATGCGCATCAAGTAACAATGCATGAATTAAAATCGAAATAATAAACACAAACAATAAATGAACACAAAATTAAATAACAAAATGAAACACGTGCTTAAGAGTTTCTCAAGCGGTACGTGGAGTTGTATCCCAAGTACAGAACGCACTACCGTCCATTCGGATTCGGCTACGGAATTTATGTATGGGTTTCCATCCGATATACCGCAAGAGATAGCACCCGACCATTAACCCAATGCAAATAAAAAATAGACGTGAAATGTAATGATGCATGTGAGGGGATAACATTAAATAACCTTAAAGGTAAATAAATAATAGTAAAATGTGAAATAATAAAGAAAGATAAATAACATAAAATAAATGTGTAATGAATAAATAACGGAACGTCAAAGAAAGATGTGACCAAAAATTCGGTTGTCTTTGATATAGGACCTCGCACACCCGGTTGGACATACTTCACGTCCAACCGAGCGTGCCGCGTCCAAAACTACAAAATAAAATATAATAAAGGGTGCCCTCAAGACATACCTTTTAAGTCACTTCTCGGGAGTGCGTCGAGACGTCGCCGGAAGGGTTAACGCTTCATTATTTTTAAGGTTTGCCGCTGTTTTGGGCTGCCATTCCCGCTGTTTTCTTTGCTGTTTTTCTACTATTTTCATCGTTGTTTTTCTGCGGTTTTCTCATTGTTTTGGACTGTTTTTTTGGGTGATTTTTGGGACTATTTTTGGGTATATTTTGGGACTGTTTTGGGGTGATTTTTGGGTCTGTTTTGGTGGCAGATTATCGGTTATGGGGCTTTGTCATATGTTGTTACTTGGTTCGGTGAAGGGCTGCGTGCTTGTATTCATGTGTCTGTGTGTTTAGGGTGTGGGAGGTGAATTTCAGTGAGTGTGAAGGGTGCGGGGTTAACGTGACTTTATCTTTTTGGTTTGTTTTATGCCGTGTGCTTGTTATTGGTCTACATGGCTGGCTGAGTGGATGTGTTGTTTGTTGGCTTACGTGTGGAGGGTGAAGGGGGAGACGTGATTGTATTAGAGAGTGAGGCCGTGTGTAAGGTTTGTGTGGACTGTTTGTGGTCTACGTGTGCCTTGGTTTGGTGAGAGGCCGAGAGAGATCAGAGAGTGGGGCCGAGAAGGTGAGGTTGTTTAGGGTTTTGTTGTGATGGTGGTTCACGGCTAAGGGTCTGCGTTGGGGGTATTTATTATGCGTTGAGGAGTTAGGGTTTGTGTTTTGTTTTAGTGTTCTTATTTTCTCGCATGCCGAGTGTATTGAAGAAGGTGAGGTTGTTTATGTGTTTGCCATGAGTTGTGAGAGCCAATGGAGATGATCCAATGAGTCAGGAGGATTCATGGGGGAGCTTTAGGTTTTAGTCCTATTTTTATAAGAGTGGGCTAGGGTTTCCTTGCATGGGATTTTAAAACAAGGAAACAAAAATCATACAATAAAGGGATGTGTTTGTTTAAGGAAATGATATTTGTATTTTTGGTGGGGGAATTTCTTTAATTTGGGAGGTGATTTATTTAAATTAGGAAGGGGATTTTATTTAATTTAGAAAGGGGATTTGATTTGATTTTGTGACATGTGTTTTAAATATTTTGGATTGGGCTTGGGTGTGTGGACCTTGTGATGTGGGCGTGTGGCTTGGATAAATGGGCTTTCATGTATCACGGGGGTTTTGGGCCGAGGCTAATATTTTAAAACATAGATTAACCGAGCGAACCCGAGGCAAAACAGCGAGTTAAATTTGTCAAGATATTTTTTTCTTGAATTTCCCCTTTCGACGTCTGTTTCCCGCGACTTCCGCAGCTTATTGGGTAGTTCCTACATACGAGGCTCATCATTGGGCTTTATGCAAAAATATAGTGTCTACAGTCACCCCCACTTTGATGGGACTTGTGCAGTGTGTGATAGTGAAAATCCTATCAAAGTTATGCATGCATTTTTACTTACCTGGATCGCCAGCTGTTGCCGAATTTACTTGTTGTTTTGAGACGCTTCGAACTGAGTTGATTTAGTGATGAGGTGTTTGCCCTATGGTTCATTCCCGAACCTTTACTTGATGAAAGATGGTTCATTCTCGAGCCGTTACTGAGTTGAGGTGGTTCATTCCCGAACCGTTACTTGATGAGAGGTGGTTCATTCCCGAACCGTTACTTGAAGAGAGATAGCCCATTTTTGAACCGTTACTTGATGAGAGATTGATGGTGAGGCGATGTGACCCCTAGGTCTTGTTCCCGAACCATCGAGTGGGTCTTGTTCCCGAACTGAGTTATGGGTCTTATTCCCAATTTGAGTTGTGGGTCTTGTTCCCAATTCAAGTTGAGGGTCTTGTTCCCAATTTGAGTTGTGGGTTTTGTTCCCAATTTGAGTTGAGGGCCTTGTTCCCGAACTGAGTTTTGGGTCTTGTTCTCGAATTGAATTGTGGGTCTTGTTCCAGATTTGAGTTGTGGGTCTTGTTCCCGATTTGAGTTGTGGGTTTTGTTCCCATTTTGAGTTGTGGGTATTGTTCCAGAACTGAATTATGGGTCTTGTTCTCGACTTGAGTTGTGGGTCTTGTTCCTAATTTGAGTTGTGGGTCTTGTTCCCGAACTGTTTGTCGTTGCCGCTTCTCTTCAAAACCTGCGAAAAATACAAGACAAAGATTACGTGCATGTGACATGTATGCATGGACGTATTTCCTATTCCGATGGGTTAGGCCTTTCTTGTGCTTCTTTTGGTGTCTTTCACCTACTAATGCCTCTAGTCGCCCCCACGCCTGCTTACAATTTCCTTCTATCAATTTTATTCCGCTTCTCACTTGCAATTGAAGTTCCCTCGGGGTTTTCACATGTACCAAGATTAAATGCATTTGTCTTTGTCGAATTAATTTCAAATACACTAATGTCACACATGATGACGCAAACCGAAAAGATTCGAAGAAGTAAGCAAAACAATGTATTTATGACTAATAAATACAAGATTACTAAAATAAATATCTTCGTCATCTGCAGCCTTGTCTTATTCAGTCTTCTTGGTTTCTTTGAACGTCAGATTTTCCGACTGAAGTTGTTATTCTTTCTATTCATTCTTCTCTTTGTCATTGCTCAAGAGGTTTTCCCAGGAATCTATCCCCAGCCCCATTTCATCTTCACTGCTCCTGCCTCATATCTCTGTTGGACAATTATGACCCATAGCGTCACTATTTGTACAGATCATGGTGTTGTTGTATAAATTAACTATGTGACAAAAGAGATTGCTCTCTTATCATTTGTGATTAGATCACCAAGATATATAAATGATAGGAGATCCTTATGATTTGTTCCTGGATTGAGAATGATATGAGACAGTATCAATCCACGAAGGATAAATCATTAAATATCCCTAGTCAGAGTATTATCGAGATTGGACATCGATAAATACGTAAAAGACTAGTATTACACTTGTGCGCGTTGTGAGGGCACAAACGATATAGTTCTCATATATTTGGGTATACGATACTCATGCAAGTGTAATAGGAGGTTGTGTTTTACCGATGGTACGGGAAACAGCTTCGGTCAGGATAGACCCCCTCGAAATTCCATTGGTAGTATGACTATATGTCTATGGAAGTTCGAAATCAGGGTAGGTGTATTTGGTCTTAACCAGAGACTTGCACCGCTAATACTTGCGACAATCAATATACTATAGTTGTGGTCGTCCAGGGCTTTAACCGGTTCTGTGTACGCCTCTGCTGGGTATATTGAGAATCGTAGTGTGTTGGGTGTGATGTCAAGACGGAAGTGTCACTCCAGTCATATGGAGATGATGATCGCGTAGGGATCTAGAACTGGTTCTCTAAAGGATTGTAACCATCGGGATAATATGACTTGGTCATGATTGTCATGATTATCCAATAATAAAGAGACTAGTTGTTCGTCATCCGATATATGCTTCGTACGGGGCAGACACTGTACCAGCCCCAGGCCTTGCATGTGATCATCCGATACTGGATCGAAATACGCAATACTACGTATACTACGCCTGATATAGATCCTTATATTCCTGTAAGGATATTTCTGGAGAATTGGGTAGGCATGGCGCTTTTCTAGAAGCCAACCTTGTCTTGTAAATCGGTACAAGCGTAGTACTAAGTACTTACGTGTTCAGATAGTCCGACGACCGAATTTACTGCCAACATATCCGGGGATCTCATGGGTCGCTTCCCGAAGATTCACAGATGACGTATGACTCGCACTTTTATTAATCTGGGATTAATTAGATGAGAGAGAAAATTAATCTGGGATTAATTGCGGAGATATTTTATCTGGGATAAAATATCATTTAAAGAGAGAAAACTATTAATTTGGAATTAATCGATAAATTAATATATTCGATATATTAAACGAAATTGGATTTCGACGCGGAATTAAAATTAGATTTTAATTCGGGCTAACGAGTTAATTTAGAATTAATTCGTTAGCGATATGAATAGTGATTTCACTAGACATAATCATTTAATTACGTCGCAACGGAAAATTCATTAATTTGGAATTAGCGAACCCGAGCCCGCGATTGTTTGCGAGCGCATTCGCATTTCGAATTCGAGTGTGGCACGCAAGTCAAATCAAACGTCAAATCATTAGTCGCATCAAGCGTCAAATCATTAGTCACTTTGAGTGATGTGAAAACTTATCACTTGATTTGATTGATTGATGTGAGTTGATGTGAGTTGATAGAAAGCATTTATTGCTTGAGTTTTTTGGAAAAAGGATTTTGGTATATGTTTTATTTGTTTTGGAAAACAAATGGCTAATACATAAATCTCTCTCTCTCTTCCAATTTTTCTCTCTCTCTCTCATGCCCATGGAAGGGCTATTCTTTCTTCTGTTTTCTGCCCAGAAAACTGAGAGCAATGGGAAGCTAAAGTGTGGTGATTTTGTGGCAAAATCATCAAGAGCTAGCACTCCGAGAGACATGCGAAGGTGATAGGGAATTCCACCCATGAGCTTGGAATCATTTGACGAAGCTTGGAGCTTGAGGAAGGACCAACAATGGCCGAAAATGTAGACTGCCCAGCAGCTCACTGCCGATAGGTCCAGAGGGCAGAAAAATCATTTTTTGTTCGTCGCCGCGTCGCTCAACTGATCGATGTAAGTATTCTGCAACTTTCTCGAATGTAGTCACATGTATTTTATGCTTGATAATCTATCCTCGGGGTCGTAGAACTCCAACAATGGTATCAGAGAGATTGAAAAGCATGAAATTTGATTAGGGCTTAAAATTTGGGTAAAATGAATTTGAGCATGATTTAATGAAATTGGATGAATTAGTATGCTTAAATGTGTTTTAATTAAGTGTTGATGGGATCAATTTGATGAAATTGTGTTTGGAACAAATTTCCCCAAATTTCTTGTGTTGGCCGAATGGTTGAGTGCCCTAATTCTTGGTAATTTTTTGTTTCGTTGATCATTTGATGACTTGAAACGATTGAGGATGTTGATTTAATGTCGATTGTGGATTTAATTGGATTGAAACCGAATCAGACACAAATCCCCTCCATTGCCGAGAACAATATGCATGTAAATTGGGTTTGTTTTTTTGTTAAATTCTGTTGGACACTATTTGATGTAAATGAGCATGATTAATTAGGCTAATTGATGTTTTAGAAATATTGATTTGGGTGATTAATTGTGTTGTACACTTTAGGTAATTAAATTGTGAAATTGGATTTTGTAATTTAATTATGTTGGGCCTATTTTGTAAAATTGGGCTTTTAAAGTTGTTATTGGGCTTGGTTGTACTAAGTTGGGTTTAGGCAAAATTGGTTGGATCCAATTGGGCCTAAAACCGCATCCATAAAGCCCAAATGCGACTAATGGACCTTTAAAGTTTAATTGGGCCTAATGGGCCTAAATTGATTTCTAGGCTTATGGGGTAATTCCCGGATTGGACTTTGGTTATTGGGTTTGACCCGAGTTGACCAAAAGTCCACGCCTTAAGAAATTAATTAAAAGCACATTGGACTTTAATTAAATTAATATTGGATATTAATCGGGCTTTGAGACCCGTAACGATTAAATTTGGAATTTAAGTCGTAAAGGTTTATTAATAAAGTGTAATTTAATTTGGAATTAAATAGCGAATTAGTATTAAATGCAAATTGAATTGGATTTAATTATTTAGTTTAATTTAATTCGAGAATTCCTACTTTGAGTACTTATTCACAAAACGAGTTTGACTCGAGCAAAATCAAATCGTTGTTTGAACATTGGATGATCACTAATCATCAGATTAATTAATTTGATTAGATTGATTGATAACATGCTTATGTGAATACATGGTTACGATGCATGAATAATGTATATCGGATGGATATTAGATGGGTGGGGTAATTTTAGAAATTGTTGTAATAAATTTAGAATTTATTAATTGGACCTGCGTGTCCAGCCTTATTACCTCCTTACTCTTTGTATTCTCTTCTCACCTATTCTTCTCAATGTAAATGAGGTTTCTTTAGAAGTGTAGTGTAATGGGTAGAAGTAATACATGTGCTAGCGGGAGAGAGAAAAAGAGAGATTTGATCTAGGATCATTGTGTAAAGTATCCATCCGCATATCATTATTATTTATTTATACGCGCTTTATTATGTGTTTAGAATGCATGTTTAAGGGTGTATGATGATGAGACCTTAACAAAGATAATAAATTGGTTGCCAATTTGCACGCGAAAAACCCTCGTAAAATATTAAGCATTTTTCCTTCCATTGAGTGATTCTTACTCAAGATCCAAGACTGGCATTGGTTTGTTGGCCAAAGTCAAGGCCTTTGTCCGTCGAGGATGTGTTTGAATCACGAGAGCTTTGTTCCATATTGGTGTATTGTCCAAGTTTTGGTTTGTTGGCCAAAGTCAAGACCAATTCTTGTCCATCGACATTGATTACGAAGCTTTCCATGGTCAATGGGTCGCGCTTGACTGGGATGACTAAGTTTGTTGTGCCAAAGCCAAGGCTTAGTTGATTCAGAGGAAAAAGGTTAGGTAATATATTGGATATATTGGCATATATAAGATATATGTTTCGGACTTGCATGTCCCCCTACTGGATCTATGAATATGATTGGATCCAATTGATCTTAGAGATCTACCTAATTAATTATCATACAATTTGCTGGCCAAAGTCAAGATTGTGTGATATTTAACGGGATCCTAGCCCACTAGGAAACACGGTTTCCCGAGTACTCGACAGAAGGTTAGAGGCTCGCCGAAAAATAGTGGGAGACAAGAATTGAATTTGCAATATTCATTTAATTACTTGCCATACGCGCTCAATCAAATATCATTCGTCAAATATATTAAATGTTAGTTGAAAAAATATTTAAAACGTTGTCTTAATTAACAGTTGGACTGTATTCAAACAATTAAATTATAGATGATTAAATAGTTGGACTATAATAATCATTATAATAAATAGTACCAAAATCGTTGATTAAATAGTTGGACTATTAGAATCAAGATAAAATTGAAAGATTGACATTTAAAACATAATCCTAGGGAAAATGTATTTAAATGGTTTAATTTTCAAATTGGGAATAATTTCAGGATGGTCCTGGAAAATAATAAGTTACTTTATTTGATAAAATAACATATTATGCCTAAGCCCGGAGTTAAGCAAATAGTAGAGCAAAATCTTTGGAAGATTTATGTGATGATAACTTTAGTGCTTAATCCATTAAGCTTGTCGCAGTAGACTCCTTAATTTCTTTGTCAGAACTAAGGGTTAGATCCTTAAAGTATGATAATGAAATTGAAGGATCTTCATAAATCTATACTTAGATTCTTAGAAGTACTAAATTGCAATATAAACTCTTGGAGAGTTTATGACTATTCTCAAGGAGATAAAGTCAAAGTTTTCAATTAGGCAAGTAGCACAAGGCGGACCTTACTTTGATATTCTAGAAGGCCATCGCTTGGCCAAAGGCTTCTGGAGTGTTGAAAAGGGCAAAGGCAAAATCATTATAATCTTCTGGGAAGATAAAGGACATATCCCTAAATGTCTGCCTAAATTGTGGCAAACGGGTTTGAGGAAGCGTGACTGCCGTTTGGACAAAGCAGACATGAAGGAACTGAAGACAAGGCAAGGCTCTGACTTCAAATATGTTTGTCATATTATGTTCACTACTAGTGTTAAAATTGGATTTTAGATACTTAGTGTGGTACATAAATATATATTGATATTCAGAATCTGCTATGAGCAGGATACTGACTTCAGTTGAGATTAATCGGCGAATTGGAAACGTGACGAAAGTCGCTGTTTTAACCGTAGATATCAAAATTTAGGAACTACCTTCGGGTGTGTACCTAAATTAGGAAACTGTTATAATGTAACTAGTTTGACTAGAAACATTATCTTTATATCAGTGTTTAACCCGCTGCGGTTGAACCTTTATATTCTAGAACACTAAAGTGTTTTATTATATAAAGATGATATTGAAATAAACACAATAGATGTGAATAACAGAATTTATATTTTGAATATAAATAAATCTCAAACATATTACATGACAAACAAACAGCTCAAACTGAATTGATCAGAAGAAACATATTGTGGCATTGTTGTCTGAGACACATTTAAACAAGAATCGTATATCCACACTTTCAAAGAGTGGGTACCAGGACTGATTTGATTTTATTCAAATGAAGTCTACGAATCTAGTTTATTGGGCAAAGTGCCTATAACACCTTTACATGGTAAAAGTGCAAATGCCACCGATCTGTTAGCCCTAGTTCATAGTGAAGCAAGTGGGCCCATGTCTAGCTAGGCTAGATGTGGATATGAATATTTCATGACCTTTATGGATGTGGCATCTCATTATGGTTATGTGTTTCTTTTGTAGAACACAAATCAGAAACTTTTATAGTTTCAACACAAAATAGACAAACAGATCGACTAAAGTATTAAACCGTCACAGTAAGACCGTAATGGAAAATACTTAAGCAATAGGTTTCTAATAGTTGAAAGAGTATAGTATTCTTTCAAATGAGGACTCCTTACGGAACACGTCAATTTGACGGTGTGTCCGAAATGACTAACCGGATTTTGTTGGACATGATAATGTTAATCATGAGTCGCTCTGAGCTACTATTTCCTTCAACGGATATACATTAACAGTGCAGAACTTATTTTGAATAAGGTTCCATAAAATCTGTTTGACAGAATTCATATTAGATATGAACAGGAAAGAAACTGGGTTTTCTCATTCCTGAACATTTGGGATGCTGGGCATATGTTTGGATGATACCAAACTAAAACCCAAATTGGATAAGGGCCAATTTTTGGTTATCCTAGGGATACCAAAGTATAGTACTTATACAACTCACCAGAGAACAATTTAATTGTTGCTCACCATGTGGTTTTTCCTAAGAGGAATACCAATATGGAGTGGTAAGTGTGAGGATAGTAAAACTCGATGAAAATCAGAGTAATACTATTCATGGCACCGATTCCTTAATGGAACACAAATAGTTCATCAAGGATGAATCTATACGAGTAATCTTTGAATACACAAGAACCGCGTATGTCGGAAGAGATTCAGAAAACAACTTGGGTATGGATTTCTGATCTCACCTCATAAAGATGTCAATCTTATTGAGGAATACCAACTGACTACGTCTGAGGAAGTGATACAAGGTATCGACTCCCTAATTATGGCAAAGTTACATGACATCCGAAATGGATTCCATATATATCAACTATGTTTGGACACTAGTTGATGTACCGCAAGGCATTGTGCCTATTGGTACTATATAAGTCTTCAAGGAAGACATACATGGAAGGCAACATACCAACATACTAAACTAGGCTTGTAGCGGAAAGGTATCGTTATCAACAATGTGTAGATTACGATTCAACCTTTTACATGTTGCCACGGTAAATCCATTTGGATAATGCTTGCTAACGCTGCATGTTTCATTTATGAAATATGTCAGCTAAATGGCAAAATCGCTTTCCTGAAAATGAAACCTTTTGGAGGATGTTTATAACATCCTGTCGGTTTTGTCGTACCTAAAACTAGCAAACAAGGTTTGCAGGTTACTCAATCCATGTTTGGATTGAAGCAAGCATTAGATTCTTAGAATTATCGTTTTGATGTAATCATAATAGTTTATGGTTTAATTCAAAATGAAATGATTCTTGTGTAAATAAGGAGGTTAGTGGGAGCGCACTGACAGTGGCTGTCCTATAAAATAATGATAATATGTCATTTCTTGGAAATGATATTCCCATAAAAACAATCGGTGAAAGCTTGGCTTTCATGAAAAACTCTCCGAGAAATCATACATTGAAAAATGTACGCGACCTGGTGTCTCATATGCTTTGAGCATATGAAGTCACAAACAGGCCAATCCAAGTGATAGTCACTAGATTGAAATTAAGAACATCTTTTAGTTTCTTAGAGAACTAAGGATGCTGTCTTAAACTATGGAGATGGAGAACTTTAAGTGACTGGGATCACTGCTACAAGTTTCCTAACCGATAAAAACGGTACTGTACAGTTTGAATAATGGAACAGTGAGCTGGAAATCTTCCAAGCAAGATATTGTTACCGAATAAACAATAAATGCGGGTTATTGCTGCAGCTGAGGCAGCAATAGAAGCCATTTGGGTCGATAATATATCTAATTAGATTAGATATAGTTCTATTAGCAGCTGAGCTAGGCTACAGCGCAATCTAAAGAATTAATGGTCTCATCAACGATCCAGATACATACTTCGATATTCATCTGATTCGTTCGGATCATACATCATAGCGATGTAATGATCGTATAAATCGTATCAGACGATAATCATGCGAATCCGCTGACGAAAGCCTTTTCTCAGCAGTTTGAGCCAACCGTACATAGTTCGGGTGTTAGACACTCGAGTGACTGGTTATAGGCCAAGTGGGAGATTGTTGGACAATTATGACCCATAGCGTCACTATTTGTACAGATCATGGTGTTGTTGTACAAATTAACTATGTAACAAAGGAGATTGCTCTCTTATCATTTGTGATTAGATCACCAAGATGTATAAATGATAGGAGGTCCTTATGATTTGTTCCTGGATTGATAATGATATGAGACAATATCAATCCACGAAGGATAAATCATTAAATATCCCTAGTCAGAGTATTATCGAGAATGGACATCGATAAATACGTAAAAGACTAGTATTACACTTGTGCGCGTTGTGAGGGCACAAACGACATAGTTCTCATATATTTGGGTATAGGATACTCATGCAAGTGTAATATGAGGTTGTGTTTTACCGATGGTACGGGAAACAGCTTCGCTCTGGATAGACCCCCTCGGAATTCCATTGGTAGTATGACTATGTGTCTATGGAAGTCCGGAATCAGGGTAGGTGTATTTGGTCTTAACCAGAGACTTGCACCGCTAATACTTGCGACAATCAATATACTTTGGTTGTAGTCGTCCAGGGCTTTAACCGGTTCTGTGTACGCCTCTGCTGGGTATTTTGAGAATCGTAGTGTGTTGGGTGTGATGTCAAGACGAAAGTGTCACTCCAGTCATATGGAGATGATGATCGTGTATGGATCCAGAACTGGTTCTCTAAAGGGTTGCAACCATCGGGATAATATGACTTGGTCATGATTATCCGATAATAAAGAGACTAGTTGCTCGTCATCCGATATATGCTTCGTACGGGGCAGACACTATACCAACCCCAGGCCTTGTATGTGATCATCCGATACTGGATCGAAATACGAATACTACGTATACTACGCCTGATATAGATCCTTATATTTCTGTAAGGATATTTCTGGATAAATGGGCTTTCATGTATCATGGGGGGTTTTGGGCCGAGGCTAATATTTTAAATCAGAGATTAACCTAGCGAACCTGAGGCAAAATATCGAGTTAAATTTGTCAAGGTATTTATTTCTTGAATTTCCCCTTCCGATGTCCGTTTCCCGCGACTTCCACAACTTATCGGGTAGTGCCTATATACGAGACTCATCATTGGGCTTTATGCAAAAATGCAGTTTCTACACATCACAAGATGCAACAACTTGCACCTCACCATTTCCTAGATAGCGTTCAGGTTGTTTACAACCCTCCCACTACGTCTAGGTGGTATGGTATCCTGATAAACTTGCATATGAATTTCAGATGTAGAAGGTGTTATGTCTTTGTCAACATTTTACAATGGTGTATTGGTCGTACCAGCAAGTAAGTCCTCAAGTAACACTTTACTTCGAGGTTTGAACTCTCTCATATAGTCCTCCTCAAGAAATGTATCATTTGTCGACACAAATACTTTATTATCTTCTGGACTATAAAAGAATCCACCCCTAGTTTCCTTAGGATAGCCTACAAATAGGCACACATGTGAACGTGGTTCCAACTTAGTAGTCTTGTTCTTTAGCACATGTACCGGACACCCTCTTATGTGAAAATGTCATAAACTAGCTTTACGACCATTCCACAACTCTAAGGGAGTCTTAGAAACAGACTTAGAAGGAACTACATTCAGGATATACATTGCAGTTTGCAATGCACACCCAATAATGAACTAGGTAGAGTGATATAACTAAACATTGATCTTTTCATATCTAGTAGGGTTCGATTTCTCCTTTCTGCAACACCATTTTGTTGTGGTGTTCCAGGTGCTGTGAGCTGTGAAATAATTCCATGCTCAACTAAGAATTCCTCGAAATCTCTATCAAGGTATTCTCCTCCACGATCTGATCGTAGAATTTTGATCTTTTTACCTAACTGGTTCTCAACCTCAGCACGATACTCTTTGAACTTTTCAAATATATCTGACTTGTGCTGCATTAGGTAAACATACCCATATCTGGAATAATCATCAATAAAAGTGACGAAGTATTCAAAACCACCTCAGACTTTTACATTCATCGGTCTGCAAATATCCGAATGTATTAGCTCAAGAGTTTCTTTGGCTCTTATCCCTTTTCCAGTAAAAGGTCTCTTGGTCATTTTGCCTTCTAGACAGGATTCGCAGATAGGTAAAGTACCAAGTTTTAACTAATTTAAAACTCCATTCTTAATTAGTCTATCTATCCGGTCAAGGTTAATGTGACCAAGTCTAAGGTGCCATAAATAGGTATCATCATGAGAAATCTTTTGCCATTTAGTTTTAGATCTTTCAATCTTAAACATTTCAGTATTAAGCAGTGATTCATGCATTAACGGCCTTAATACATATAGATTATTTTCAGAATTTCCCGTGCATATATTTAATCCATTTCTACTAATAATAACTGACTTATTATTAAACGAAACAGAAAAACCGCATTCCATAAGTTTTGTTACAGAAATCAAATTCCTGCGAAAACCATGAATATATAGCACACCATTCAAACATAAATAACTTTTATTAAAATTCAAATTTGAAACTCCCACTGCTCTTGCTAAAATAACTCCCATGTCCCAACTCTCATGGTAAAGCTACCTTCAATAAGGTCCCTCTATGAGTCAATTAGCTACAAATAACAACAAACATGGTTAGTGGCACCAGAATCAACAATCCATATGGATTTATCATCCTCCACCAAAAGAGACTCAATGACAAGTAAATCATATTTACATGTATTCTTCTTCTCTTTAAGCTTTGCAAGGTATTTTGGACAATTCCTTTTCCAATTCCATTGTTGTTCACAATGGAAACATTTTCCTTTGGCATTGGTTCATTTGGAGCTTTTATTGTTCTTTTTTCATTGGTTTCGCGTTTGCCTTCCAATTGCCTTTTTTCTTCTTCTTTGATGATTTAGAAGATTCGGTAACATTTTCCTCGGTATTGGACCTACGAGGACAGTTCATAACGGACTTGTAATTGGTGAGCTCATTCAGTAGTTCAGTCAATGTGAAAGTCAACTTATTCATAGAACAATTGCTCTTAAACTACAGGAAACTCTTCGGAAGGGTTTCCATGATCATTGTAACCTTGCTTTGCACATTAATATGTGCACCATGGGTTTCAACCATATTAAGATGAGCCATCATCCTTAACACATGGTCTCAGACTGATGTGCATTCCTTCATTCTAGCGGTCAATACAGAGGCAATTTCCTCATGTTGTTGCCGGTCTGAAGGTTGCCCAAACATGTTCTGTAATGACTGCATAATCATTGATGTTGTCGCCATTGGCTCATGTTGTGCAGCAAGAACCTCAGAAATGGATGCTATCAAATAACTATGAGCTTTCTCATCAGCTTTAATCTAATTATTATAGGCATTACGTGCAGCTCTGCCAGCATTAGGTGCTGGCTCAGGAGGACATTCCTCCATTAGGACAAATTTAAGGTCTTCACATACCAAGATAGCATTCATGTCACTTTTCAATATTCATTCGTCGTATATTAAAATTGTCAAACATTTAGGCATAAAATTAAACATGATGCACGATCAATGTATAATGAATTAAAAACCTAAAAGAATTACTATGCCACGGTTATCTTTCATCCCACAAATAAGTGCCGCCGTAGGGTAGGTCAAGTATTCGCATGATAGATTGAGACATTCTCAATTGATTAATATATCTAAAATAACTCTTATTCCTATAATAATCAACTACCATTATTTTGATCAAGAAAGCTTTGATTAACAACTAAATCATTCCTTTGTGAGTGTGACCCATTATTTCAGAACCCTTGGACTTAATAAGTGAAGTGCCGCCGTAGGGTAAGTCAAATCACCAGATACATCTATAGTCCCTATCCTTTCAGAATCCAAACCTGATAGTGACGCAAAAAGGACACCATCCGTAGGGAGACGAAAGCAATGCTGTCTCGAGGCGCTTATTGAATCTCACATTTCTAGATAACAATAGAGATCACTGGATATATTGTGGTATACCCCTCTCCCACTCACTATTAAAAAAAATAAGGTTTTTATCTCACTAGTATTTTATGAATCTTAGATTATGCTCGGCTAAAGTCATAACCTTAATTAATACTAGTTGATGATATAATGATCTAACCAATTTTAACTTTTAAAATTTTATTCACTAATCCCGATTAGTCTCTACTAACCAATTAACTTAATTAAACTAATTTAATCAAGTTTTCTTAAGTGATCTAATCAATTTTAACTTTTAAAAAATTAGTTCATTTATAGGTTTTAAAATTTTAGAATTCAACTAATGGACTATATGTCATCAAACCATTTAATAGATTAAAAATACTTTATTTACTCCAAAGGTACGTGGAATTGTATCCCGAGTGCAAACCAAATTACCATCCATTCGGAAGCGGCTATGGAATTTATATCCGGGTTTCCATCCAATATACTAAGGAAAATAATGTACTCATAATGTCCACTTGTTCTTAAACTTGAATTCATAATTTTTAAACCTTTAAACTAATTAATCTTATTAATTCGTTAACATGCATCTTATATTCTAATTTAACTTTTAAATTTACATAAAATCATATTTTATGACTTGATTATCATGCATGTCTACATGTTATGGCATGTGAAAATGCAAGAGTAGGCACCTTAGGCTATATGACATGTTAATAAACAATTTAAAACACACATATATGCCCAGGTCTGGGCTGAAAATGTCCGTGTAGCGTTCTTTGGGCGTTCGAACGTTTCTAGGCAGTAGCCAAACATTTGAGTTTCGTTTGACTTGCGTTCGAACGCTATTGGTCTAGTGTTCGAACACTAGAACTTCATTTACTCCGTTCCGGAGCTTCCAGACTCCATTTTGGTCCCCGTTTTTTTCTACGGACTCATAACGAAATGAAGTTTCACATATATACATAAATTGCGTTAACTGGGCTCTTATTGTTTTTTAAAAAAAATACTAATCTAATTAGTGCAATAAATCCAAGGCATCCCTTGGTCTTCAAATCTTGCTCCATGGTATGTTGTTGAGTTCTTCGAGGAATAGGTTCGTAATGAGTCCTTCGTGACATCGCCTCCTCCAAGTTACAAATTGAGTTACAAAATGGACTTATTAAAAAAGAAATGAACTTACAACACTTGAAAGAATATGACCTTATGGTCTTACATTTTCAATACTAAAAATAAGAGCCGGAAAAATTAACGATCAACGCAATACATTCATCACATGAATCAAAGTAAACATTCATCACATGAACATTAAAAACCATTCATCTCATGAATCTAATTGTGCCTACTCATCACAACATGCATATTAATAATTTATATCTAATATAAATTATTAAAACTTAAACTTAAAAAGAGAAAGGGTTAAGAAAACTTTTCAACCTTAAGCTCTTGATGCCAATTGTAGGAAATGACTTTCCTTAGCGCGACAGAAGTTGCTTGTGGTAGCACTGGGTCCGGTATGGATCTTTAAAATTTTCTTTGCCTTCTCCTTTTGTTGTAGTAGCTAAGATCAATCATTTGGTGTCCAACACTTAGATCAACCACTCGATCTTCCGAACTATGACTAGAAACCAACAAACCGAAGTGTAGGCTTCACTCACAAAGATTAAACCTCTAAACTATTTAGAGATTTAAGATGTCACAATGGTGTTTGGCTTTAGGAATTTCACAATACTTGTGAATGCTAGAACTCTCTCTATTTTCTCTCAAATATTTTCTCACAACAATTGTGTGAATTAATGCAAAGTGTTAACCTTAGGAAGTGAGAGAAATGGTAGAGATTATATTCTCTTACACAAGCCAACTAACCTTATCATTAAACATCTAATGCTTTCTTGCAATTGCCAACACAAAAATGTGAATGCCATACCAAAGCATAAGAAATGTTAAGCCAAAGACAATGGCTTTGTCATTAAGCATTCAATGCTTTCTTTCAATGGCAAACACATAAATGTGGAGGCCATACCAAAGCATAAAATGCATTAGCTAATGAAAAAACAATTAGGTGTATCCAAGCCACCTAATAGACATAATTACTTGGATGACATGGTAAGCCATATGGCTTTGTCTCCAATGGTAAATTAAAATCAATATATTAATAATGATTTATTTACCTTCAATTATGTTGTAGTAATTATCTCATAATTATTACTAACTTGATTATCTCATAATCAAGACTTGATTATCTCATAATCAAAGAATTATATAAAACATTAAGTTAAACTAATTTAACATAGTTTTCATTTGTGACAATAAATATTATTAATCTTATTAATAATATATAAATAAATATAATGTGAGCATATAATTAGACAATCTAATTATATTAGGTTTCCTACAGTTAATCGAGCTAGCACGGGGACCAAATGGACCTACGGTTCCGAGCTCCAATAATTTCGAAATATTAATTAAACTCTATAATCAAATATTACGAATTATTAGCTCTGCGTTATTCCACTAAAAACTCAAAGTTGAACTCCCGTTACCGTAGATGGATTAAATAAACCGAACATTTTCGGTGTCCATCGATATAGTCATTACATATGGATATAGCCCTTCACGAATATCTCATAAATAGAGCCGGGTCATATGTCCGTTAAACCCCTCTAAATATTTTGTCTCTTAAGCACCATTGATTCTATAATGAACAATTAATTCATAACAATTATGAATATAAAATACTTTCTATTCGTAATAGAAAAGTTGAGCGCTCAAATTATTCAAGTCCCGAATCAACTCTTAAAAGAGATATTCATCTGCTTCTCGTAAGAATGAGTGAATTCCATATCTATGTAAAACGTTCCCAGCTATATACCAAAACATATCCCCAAAATACGTAGTTATTGGCTAGGAATGCAACACCAACATCACCATAGTAAATCAAAGGACATAACCTGTCATGCAGGAGTTCGTAGTACACTCAGGATTAAGATCGAATCCATATATGACCATCTATTATATAAAATGAATTTCTTCGGTTAACAGATATTAAAAGAAATTCGTATTTATCTGAGTCCAGTCCTATATGATCTTATCATACATGGTGCCTCCATTCCCATGTCACTACATGAACGATCCCGGATCAAGATCGTCATACAAGTATAGAATGAACCGCATCTATAGATAAACCACAAACAAAGTACCCTCCTTGTTCGCTCTCTATATACTATTTAGATTACTAACTTTAGACTTAAATACTCTTGTGCATCAAACATACACTAAGTCTAAAGGTACAAGAGTAATCAAGGTAAATAAGACAATTGGACAATATGCGATATAAATCAAACAACTTTGATAAAATGAATAATGCATTTATTATTATTACAAAAATCAATTATGTTTACAATACATGAAGCTCTAGGACATAAATCCCAATAGTGGCATGTTTTAATTAAGCTTAAGGTGTGTAAATTTGATTTGCTAACATAAAGCTTGATTTTATTTATTGAATTAAATTGGGAAATTGACCAAATTACCCTCCCAAAGTCGGTCATTACAAGTTTTAAAGTGAAAAAATTTTCTTTTCCCTTCTAAGCGAAGCTATGGCCGAATTTCATCTTTAAAATACTCTCCAAATTTGCTTGATGATTCAAGAAGGAAAAGTCAAGAAAATCAAGAAAATATCTTAAGGAATTAGGAGAATTAAAGGTAATTCTTTATATCCCTGAGCTTAGAAAGCATGTTTCTTATTCTTGAGCATCTAGAGAGATTCTAGGGTTTCTTATTATCTTTAAAATTTGGGTATTTTTGATTTGGAAGATGGAATTAAAGGCTTGGTGCATGTGTGAAATAGAATTATATGATATTATTGTAATATTGGTTCAATTTGATCATTTGATGATATGTTATCATTCTAGAGTGTTATGAACACTCTTGTAATGCCTAGAATTATTTTTGGTGCTTCATTAGTGGTGGCTTGGATTGGTGTTATGATTAATTTGATTAATATTAGGAAAATTGGATTAAAGCATGAAATATTGATATTTTTGGTTTCTGGATCAGATCTAGAAAACTGGGTTTATGGTCATGAAAATTATGTCATATAAATGCATTGGATGTGTTTTGGGTATTGGAATAATTGCCGGAAAGTGTTTCAGAGTTGAAATATGTGAAAACGGTGAAAAACGGCGTTATCAGGTGACTTTTGAGCCAACCGGGTGACGGCTGCCCAAACAGTGAATTGGTCAATGTTCAGGCAGCCCATGAACTGCCCTAGTACTATTGGGGCTGACCTGGGCAGCCCTAATGCGCATTGGGTGGTCAGTTCGGTCAAAAATATGTTTTATGTCATTTTACGGAAAAATATTTTCGTAAAGGTTTCACGATGTTTCTTAACTATTTATGTCGTTATTTGATATTGAATAAATATATTTAGGTGAAATATGAATGAATTATTCATATTGGATATTGAATAATTTATTCGGTAATTTAAAAAGTTTTAAAATTATGATTTCACCCGAATCGCGAGCTTCCGCTGCGCCCACGCCAAAACCCCAATAAAAATGGTATCAGAGCAGGTCTGATCCTTCATCCATTACATTAGTCATGCTTGATATATGATATATAATCCAATTTTTATGTTTTCACATGCATGTAATTTAGATGTTTCTTGACTTTTAGTTCTCCGCTAATGGGAAACTTAACGGAAATTTAATGGTGAAGTTAAGTTATGTTTTCTAAGGTAGAATTCAACATTTTAGAAATTGATCTAGATTAATTTCTGCATTTGATGTAGAGCAATGCTTTCTTGAAGAATATCTGAGCTTAAATAAGGCAGTAAAGTGACATGTATTGGATGCATATTTCTTGATCCGTCTTGTCAATAAGGTTTATAGGTATCTTTCTATGGCTGCATCCGGAAAGTGCCAAAGCAGTGAGGGTGTAGTTGATAGAATTTTATCGATGCCGGATGTATATTTGATACTAGACAAATTCAAGTGAAAGTGGAAATCATGAACGTGTCAAAGCTGTCAGGACTACATCGATAGCTTGAGTCTGTCATTGGCAAATGAAGCCTTGATACGCCTTCTTGTGAACGTGCCAAAGCTGTCATAACGAGAAACAGTTAGGACCAAAATCAGGAGTCACAGTGAGTGTGATTGACAATGAGTTGTCTACCTAATGAATATACGCAGGCGAGATCGTGCCAAAGCTGTGAGTCGAAATATATTCATGGGGTCCACTTCTCACTATGGAATTCGATTTAATTATTGAATTCCCATTTTTCGTTGGGGATTACGGTATTACGTAAAGTAGTGGGAGACATTGCTGGGTTAAAGATCCATAACTAAAGCAGTTTGTAATATTATGGAAATTATCGCTTGTGTGTTTTCCTTATTCTATATTGTTGATAGAATTTATACTTCTTATCCACTGCATGAATATTATTTGAATATGTTTTCTGACTTCACTTATGGTTGTGAATTTCTAGAATAGGTTCTAGAATGTTAGTAGACTTGGATATTGTTAGATTAGTCTAAATCATCGGGAACCGTTCCGATTTTCTTGAAAATCAAGATGGTTAGTGACTTAGTTGCTAAGTCACGATAGGTAATCAAAATAGATATTTGTTTTAGGATATAATTGTCTAGAGAGAATATTTTCTTGTGCAGTAAGAATTGACGTGAATTAGTTCATGTCTCGAGATTCTTGACTGGCAATAAGAAAACTCCATTAGGTTTTTGTTTATCTTATAATGACGTTTCTTGGCATTGGTGACTTTTAAAACTCACGTGTTTGACACAGTTTGCTAATCAATTATTAGCAATTGTTGTGAATATTGAAGGTAAATTATAAATCTAAAGAATGAGATGTGTATAGTTGTATATAGAAAATATCGATTCTCACAATATGACAACTATAAGTATTGGATACCAAATCTCTCGTCTAGTTATTTAAAATAGTGTTTAATGATTGTTTTTGATATTTTATATCAGAACTTGCGACTATTGGATAGTTACTTGTTCTTTATAAACAATTATTACATATTTTAATATGACTAGTAGTGTCGTTGATGAAGAGATAAACATTAAGAAAAATATTCGGTTAACTAAATAACTTTAAACACTATTTTATGATATTTTATCACATAAGCATTAGATGTTTATTCCTTATGGTAAAGAATGGTCTAATACAATATCACACCATATATCCTTATCTATTTAATGAATATTGTATTCAGGATGTTATTAAATCCCATTTAACCAATGATCGTCATTGGATCACAGTTTTATTAAATTAATACATTGGATGTATGTAGTTTAATGAATTAGAAATTGCCTTGGATAGTTTTCTTTACTTCGTAACTTAGTTAATGAGTTGTCATGACTTAGTTGCGTGTTTCTAAAAGAATATATATTGAACGTCTTGAATGGTTCGAGAACTTTCAATATGTTTCTGATGAAACGCGAATAGAATATTTTGAATGGTTCAAAGATATTCTATTTGAAGTGTTGAAAACTATATTCTTAAAATTCATCGTGAGTCTTTGAATTATTCAAGGATGTTTGATATGATCAAACATATGAATTTATGGCAATTAGTTCTAAAGTTATTTAATGAATGTGATTCTTACTCAATATTATCCTTCTACGATTCCATCGTGATGAAATTGGTCAGTGGGAGAAATCGAATCTTATATGATTTGATTCGTTTGATATTGAGGGATACCGAATTAATGTCAATAATCTTGAGGATATGCTCCAGTAATACTAATTCATCCTTTTAATTAAGGTTCCATTAGTTTCTACAGTAACATATATGATATGTATAAGTAGAAAATTCGAATCTTGAAAGGTTTGAGATTTGAAACTTTCTTCTGTTAATATAATTGAAAGTACTTGCGCCTTAGAGGTACAAGTAAAAGTTTATCATTTATTACATTTAATAGAATATTTTATTCTATTTGATAGAATATCTTCTCTACGATCTCGAGCAATAAAATAGTTTTATTACTTGATGTGTAACATTGGATGTTGACAGTTGTAGAAAAGACTTGACTTATTGAAGTTAAATGTGAGAATGACAAGCTATAAATGGAACTATATAATTAATAAGATGAAATTACCCTAATATATATTTCGTATAAGTTCAATAGGATGTCAGAATCATTCACAAAATATTTTATACTTAATGATTCTGTTGTTTTCTTATCGAAGAAAATTATCCTATAACTTATAGTGGAAGCGGTATTTAATATTGATTTCGGAAGTTAGCATTGAACCATAGATCTAAGATTATTCATAGCTTACCATAATCAAGTTCGGAACTTGATTGAGCTTTCGTTATGAATCATTAATAAAATATGTAAATTATTTACGCAGCAAAAGCAAAGTGAGTTTATTAAAGGTTTGACCTTGATAGTATGATTGTGAGAAAAGTTAAACTCATCTATCTATTGTAGATTCTGAGGAAACTTGTCTCCAGTCGCCCTAATTGAACAATTAAAGATCTATTGGTTAATGTTGATATTAAACTATGTATTTTGGCTAAATAATGCAAAGTGGCGTTCCTGAATGGTTACTTCGAATAAGAGATCCATTGTGATTTCTTTGTTTGAAGAGTTCATTCTAGAATGGCCCTGGAGTTTGTATTCTGTTAAGAACGCAGTTTGGTATAATGCTTATAGAGCCTATTGTAGACTCAGGTGAGCTTTCCGGAGATCTGTGTTCTCTAATTTTGATACAGTCAGATTATCTGATTTTATCAAAGCATAAAGAATACATATTTGATAGTAGGGTCAGTGGGAGCATACAATTTTCTTTCTAGTATTGTATATCCTAACGACATTATCATTATTAATGTAATAATGAGATGTTTGTAAGGTAAAAAGTTTACATAAGTCTTCTTTTCTCCGTGAAAGTATTGGGAGTAGTCTCTGTTATATTTGATATAAAACTAGAGACTTGTGAGATACTTTCATTAGTCGTGCATTATATATGATCTAATAAAGGACACATCAAAACTATTTGTATGACAGTTAGTATAATTATTTGACAGTTAGTCTATCTCTTGTATATAGTATTCATCTATCATAAATGATGATTCATTTGTCGAAAGAGAAATTGATTAGAATATCTAGTCAATCTTATTGATGAGTGGTATTTATATCACTATTTCCCACTCATTTAACCTAATATTTTGTATAGTTTCTTGAGTTTTGTGAATGTTTTGATGTGTATTATTATTATTTTGCAGATAAATAAATTTGGGGAAGCATTGGAAGCAATTTGGAGCCAAATCAGTGAAAAATGACAAAAAAGGGCATTTTGGTAATTTTCAGAGTCGCGACGTCTAACGTACGCCATCTGCTAACTTGCGCCGAATATGTGGACCAGTCAGAAGAAATTTACTAAAATGCGCCGGATGCTAACATGCGCCGATAATGCTAACGTGTGATGTGCCATGTGTCACCATCATAACCGATCATGCTAAAATGTGTCTGGACACGTGTCACAATCCTATGGTGCCGACACACCGCGTGACACGTGTCATCTTCCGATTGCATCGAATCATCCGCGAATCACCTTCTGCCACGTGTCAAGATGTCATTGGACCGAATTACTGCGTGCCACGTGTCGCAATTCTATTAGGCCGACAAAATATGCGTCAACGTCCACGCGTAATTGACCGGTCAACACAAGCCAGCGTCGCGACGCAAGAAGAATTTTGGCGACGTGACGCCGGACCCAAATTTTGCCTATAAATTGAGGCTTTCTGCACCTCAGTTGGTGTGCTTTCCTTGGGATTTTTTCCCTGATTTCATAGGATAGCATCTATTTTGTAAATTATTAATAATATTTAAATTATGTATTTTTATTTTTAGTTTTTATTTCAACTTTCTTTTTATTTACTTTTATGTTTTGTAGTTAAAATTTCGCTGGGGTAAAAGGTGAAACATTTAATATAATTATCTAGGTTAATCTCACTTAATTATAATATTTAAATTATAATTTAACCGGATTAATTAATGGCAGACTTTATTACCGCATATATGGTCGGTCTAAATATAAATTACTTTACCGCCTATATGGCTGGTCTTTATGTGACAGATAATTACCGCCTATATGGCTGGTGTAGTTGGACTAAATGGATTACCGCCTATATGGCTGGTTTTAAATGTTTAACATTATTAATTCCTGAGAAAGCAGAACATAAAATAATTTATATATTATAATAAGTGATATTCCTAGATAAATATTAAATGTGGATCCTCTAACCCCATTATTTTATTTTTATTCTAGGGAAGTGATGAAACACAATATTACTAGGCTTAATAATTGATTTAATTATTTATTGGGTAATTCTTTAGTTTGTTTATTGAGTCTTAAGCTTAATGCTTCTTGTTGTCTGATCACCAATAAGATTGATGTGGTAAACTTAAAATAACTAGACATAGGGATTTTAGGTTTCAACCTTAGATTCAATAGCTCACGATCTTTCTTGAGGATAGATAACCCTTTAATAGATTTCCTTATAGGATAAACATATACATGTCGGGTGGGGTGGGGTAACCACAATTGGAACTTGATCTTAATGAATCCAGGTAATTTGGTTGACATAGACATATGGTTCAATTGGGTTATACTGGGTATTTGCGTCTGACTATCGACAGAGGCTTTTGCATATTTTCGTGTTCCAGGTTAGCAAACTGATTTATTACACATATGTAAGAGAATCAAATCATCTTTAGAATAATATTGTGTGGAGTCACGACCCTAGATCTTTGAGTCTTTCTTTTATTTTCCTTAGTATTTTCTTTTGAGTCTGTTTTTATTTTAATTAGCAAATCCACATTCAACAAACCAAAAGCAATCAATTCCATTCTCCCTATAATTAGATACCTGTAAATAAATAGTATCAATAATTAATAACAACAGTAGGAATTAAGTCCTCGTGGGATAGATATTATTATACTACTTGAACGATACATACGTGTGTGTTTCCGCCGGTCAAGTTTTTGGCGCCGTTGCCGGGGACTTATTTTTCTTGAGTTATTAATTTTGAAGCTATCTAATTTACTTGTATCTAATTTTCTTTATTTTTATCTGTAATTTGTATTTCTTTCTTTTTTTTCAGGTGGTTGAAAAATGGAACATTATTGGGAGATTGAAAGACTACGAGCTTTACTAGAAGAAGATACACCCCAAATCTGGGAGCAACAGTCCGGTTTTCTGAGGCCTGTTGTCCAGCCCAACAATTATCACTGGATTTCAAGCAATACTACATTTGCTCAACAGAACGCAATGGGAAGATGTGAGATATGCGATGGTAACCACCTGAGCGATCAATGCATATACATTTCAGAGTTGCAGAATTATCGGAATCAATCAAGGTACGAGGAGTCAGCATATTTCACAGAACCACATTTTCCATCTGATCCACCATCTATTTACGATCTTCATCAACAATCAGAACCATCAGAGGAAGATCAGATGATTGACATACTTAAAGACTGGTTCAAGGAATAGGAAGCTCAATTTGATGCACAAATTCAGAGTCAAGCGGCGTCTATACAGAGGATGACAGATCAAGTTAGGCAATTAACAGATAACCTGAATCACATATCTCACGGAGCAAATTCAAGTAATACTAAAGAAGCCTTCGAATATCCTGAGATTCATCATGACATTGTTGGACAATTATGACCCATAGCGTCACTATTTATACAGATCATGGTGTTGTTGTACAAATTAACTATGTGACAAAGGAGATTGCACTCTTATCATTTGTGATTAGATCACCTAGATGTATAAATCATAGAAGGTCCTTATGATTTGTTCCTGGATTGAGAATGATATGAGACAATATCAATCCACGAAGGATAAATCATTAAATATCCCTAGTCAGAGTATTATCAAGATTGGACATCGATGAATACATAAAAGACTAGTATTACACTTGTGCGCGTTGTGAGGGCACAACAACATAGTTATCATATATTTGGGTATATGATACTCATGCAAGTGTAATAGGAGGTTGTGTTTTACCGATGGCGGAATTCCATTGGTAGTATGACTATGTGTCTATGGAAGTCCGAAATCAGGGTAGGTGTATTTGGTCTTAACCTGAGACTTGCATCGCTAATACTTGCGACAATCAATATACTTTGGTTGCGGTAGTCCAGGTCTTTAACAGGTTCTGTGTACGCCTATGCTGGGTATATTGAGAATCGTAGTGTGTTGGGTGTGATGTCAAGACGGAAGTGTCACTCCAGTCATATGGAGATGATGATCGCGTAGGGATACATAACTGGTTCTCTAAAAAGGTTGCAACCGTCGGGATAATATGACTTGGTCATGATTATCTGATATTAAAGAGACATTGTACCAGCCCCAGGCCTTGCATGTGATAATCTGATACTGGATCGAAATACGCAATACTACGTATACTACGCCTGATATAGATCCTTTATTCATGTAAGGATATTTCTGGAGAATTGGGTAGGCATGGCGCTTTGCTAGAAGCCAACATTGTCTTGTAAATCGATACAAACGTAGTACGAGGTACTTACGTGTTCGGATAGTCCGACGACCGTATTTACTGCCAACTTATCCGGGGATCTCATGGGTCACTTCCCAAAGATTCACCGATGACGTATGACTCGCACCTTTTATTAATCTGGGATTAATTAGACGAGAGAGAAAATTAATCTGGGATTAATTGCAGAGATATTTTATCTGGGATAAAATATCATTTAATGAGAGATAACGATTAATTTGGAATTAATCGGTAAATTAATATATTTGTTATATTAAACGAATTGGATTTCGACGCGGAATTAAAATTAGATTTTAATTCGGCGAACGAATTGATTTAGAATTAATTCGTTAGCGACGTGAATAGTGATTTCGCTAGGCATAATCATTTAATTGCGTCGTAACGGAAAATTCATTAATTTGGAATTAGCGAACCCGAGCCCGGGATTGTTTGCGAGTGCATTCATATTTCGAATTCGAGTGCAGCACGCAAGTCAAATCAAGCATCAAATCATTAGTCGCATCAAGCGTCAAATCACTTGTCACTTTGAGTGATGTGACTTGACAACTTGATTGAAATATGTGACTTGATGGGAGTTGATGGAAAGCATTTGATGGCTTGAAAGACATTTAATATTATTTTATTAATGGTATTTGACTTTCAAATTTGTGTATTTGATACACTTAATTCCATTACACGAAAACCATTTATCTCTCTCTCACTTCTTCTCCCTCTCATTCACGCCCGAGGTGCTGAAAAATCTCTTCACTGGTTTGGTAAAAGCCGAGAGAAAGGAAAGAACAAAGGTCATGATTTTGTGGCAAAATCAAGAGTGCTAGCACACTACGAAGACATGCGAAGGTGATAGGGAAGTTCACCCATGAGCCGGGAATCGTTTGACGAAGCTTGGATCTCAAAAACTTGAAGATGAAGTCGAATCATGGAGGCCAAAATCAGCCACTACCGAGAGTTCACAGTGAGTAGAAACCAAATTTTTGTTGCCTCCCGCGTTGCTCAACCGATCGATGTGAGTATTCCGCAACTCCCTCTTTGTATTCACTTATGTTTCATGCTTGTTTATTGATCCTTGGGACCTTGGCAAACTCCAACAATGGTATCATGAGCAAAGAAAAGCATGAAATTGATTTAGGGCTTAAAATTGGGTAAATTGTATTTGAGCATGTTTAATGAAATTGGATGAATTAGTATGCTTAAATATGTTTTAATTGAAAATTGATTGGATCAATTTGTTGAAATTTTGTTTGGAACAAATTTGCCCAAAATTTTGGTGTTGCCGAAAATGTGAAGTGCCCTAATTGTCTTGGAATTTTGATTTTTGATTCATTGGATGACTTGAAAATAATTGGGGATGTTGATTTAATGTTAATTTGGATTAAATTGGATTGGGTTTAAAATTGGACATGAAAATCCCCTTTGGCCGAGACTTTATGTAGCATGAATGGGTTTGATTTTTTGTTAAAATGTGTTGGACATGTTTTGTTGTAATTGAGCATGATTAATTGTATAAATTAATGTTTTGGAATATTGATTTGGATGATTAATTTTGTTATACACTTTAGTGTAATTAAATTGGGAAATTGGATTTTTGGAATTTAATTATTTGGGCCTTAAATTGGATTTGGGCTTGTTGTATTGTAATTTGGCTTATTGGGCTTGGTTGTACCAAGATGGATTTAGGAAAAATTGGTTGGATCCAATTAGGCCCAAAACCGCTTCCAAAAAGCCCAAATGCGACTAATGGACCTCTAAAGTTTAATTGGGCCTAATGGGCCAAAATTCATTTATGGGCTTATGGGGTAATTCCCGGATTGGACTTTGGTTATCGGTTTGACCCGAGTTGACCAAAAGTCCACGCCTCAAGAAATTAATTAAAAGCCCATTGGACTTTAATTAAATTGACGTTGGACGTTAATCGGGCTTTAAGACCCGTAACGATTAAATTTGGAATTTAAATCATAAAGGTTTATTAAATAAAGTGTAGTATTTAATTTGGAATTAAATAGCGAATTAGTATTAAATACAAATTGAATTGGATTTATTATGTAGTTTAATTTAATTCGAGAATTCGTACTTTGAGTACTTATTCGTAAAACGAGTTTGACTCGCGCAAAATCAAATCGTTGTTTGAACATTGAATGATCACTAATTATCAGATTAATTAATTTGATTAGATTGATTGATAACATTCTTGTGTGAATACATGGTTGCGATGCATGAATAATGTATATCAGATGGATATTAGATGTGTGGGGCAATTTTTAGAAATTGTTGTAATAAATTTGGAATTTATTGGAATTGGCCTGCGTCCAGCCTTATCACCTCCTTATTCTCTGTATTTCTCTTCTCACCTATTCCCCTCAATGTAAATGAGGTTTCTTTAGAAGTGTAGTGTAACGGGTAGAAGTAATACATGTGCTAGCGGGAGAGAGAAAGGGAGAGATTTGATCTAGGATCAATGTGTAAAGTATCCATCCGCATATCATTATTACCTTATTTATACACGCTTTATTATGTGTTTAGAATGCATGTTTAAGGGTGTATGATGATGAGACCTTAACAAAGATAATAAATTGGTTACTAATTTGCACTCGAAAAACCCTCGCCAAATATTAAGCATTTTTCCTTCCATTTAGTGATTCTCACTCAAGATCCGAGACTGGCATTGGCTTGTTGGCCAAAGTCAAGGCCTTTGTCCGTCGAGGATGTGTTTGAATCCCTAGAGCTTTGTTCCATATTGGTGTCTTGTCCAAGTTATGGTTTGTTGGCCAAAGTCAAGACCACTTCTTGTCCATCGACATTGATTACGAAGCTTTCCATGGTCAATGGGTCGCGCTTAACTGGGATCACTAAGTTTGTTGTGCCAACCAAGCTTAGTTGATTCATAGGAAAAAGGTTAGGCAATATATTGGATATATTGGCATATATAAGATATATGTTTCGGACTTGCATGTCCCCCTACTGGATCTAGGAATTAGATTGGATCCAATTGATCTTAGAGATCTACCTAGTTAATTATCATACAATTTGTTGGCCAAAGTCAAGATTGTGTGATATTTATCGGGATCCTAGCCCGCTAGGAAACACGGTTTCCCGAGTACTCGACAGAGGGTTAGAGGCTCACCGAAAAATAGTGGGAGGCAAGAATTGAATTTACAATACTCGTTTAATTACTTGCCATACGCGCTCAATCATAAATATCATTCGTCAAATAAATTAAATGTTAGTTGGACTAATATTTAAACATTGTTTTAATTAACAGTTGGACTGTAATCAAACTATTCATTTATAGTTGATTTTATAATTGGTTATAGTATAAATATAATTGATTTTAATCTATTAAATTTATAGTTGGATTAGTCAAGAAGTTTCACCTTTATATTTATAATTGGATTATAGTAATAAATATAATTGATTTTAATCTATTAATTTTATAATTGGATTATAGTAGAAGTTTCACCTGATTAGTCACTAACTTCTTTATTCTCTTTTCTCTTGTCTTTTTGCTTTTGTGTGCATTAGTTTTACTACATTGTTACTTTTGTAAAATGTTTGTGGGTATCATTGTTGTAAACCCTCACGAGACTACAACTTGTCCACTAGGGGTTTAAAGGCTTGTCGCATACGCTAAATGCAACCGTGATCCCTACGAAAGTGGCTTAGTTAATTTTATTTTTATGTTATTTTATTTTGTGTTTTGCTCGAGGACTAGCAAAATGTTAGGTTTGGGGGTGTGATGAGTGGTATTTATATCACTATTTCCCACTCATTTAACCTAATATTTTGTTTAGTTTCTTGATTTTCGTGAACATTTTGATGTGTTTTATTATTATTTTGCAGATAAATAAAGTTTGGGAAGCATTGGAAGCAATTTGGAGCCAAAACAGTGAAAAAGGACAAAAAAGGGCATTTTGGTAATTTTCAACGTCGCGACGTCTAACGTGCGCCATCTGCTAACTTGCGCCGGACATGTGGCTAAAATGTGCTGGATGCTAACATGCACCGATAATACTAACGTGCGTCGTGCCACGTGTCACCATCATAACCGATCATGCTAAAATGCGTCTGGACACGTGTCACAATCCCATGGTGCTGACACACCGCGTGACAAATGTCATCTTCTGATTGGACCGAATCATCCGCGAATCACCTTCTGCCACGTGTCAGATGTCATTGGACCAAATTACCACGTGTCATAATTCTAATGGGCCGACGAAATCCGCGTCAATAGTCAACGTCCACACGCAATTGACCGGTCAACAGAAGCCAGCGTCGCGACGCAAGAAGGATTTTGGCGTCGCGACGTAAGACCTAAATTCTGCCTATAAATTAAGGCTTTTTGCACCTCATTTGGTGTGCTTTCCTTGGGATTTTTTCCCTGATTTCATAGGATAGCATCTATTTTGTAAATTATTAATAATATTTAAATTATGTATTTTTATTTTTAGTTTTTATTACAGCTTTCTTTTTATTTACATTTATGTTTTGTAGTTAAAATTTCGCTAGGGTAAAAGGTGAAACATTTAATATAATTATCTTGGTTAATCTGACTTAATTATAATATTTAAATTATAATTTAACCGAATTAATTAATGGCAGACTTTATTACCGCCTATATGGTCGGTCTAAATATAAATTACTTTACCGCCTATATGGCTGGTCTTTATGTGACAGATAATTACCGCCTATATGGCTGGTGTAGTTGGACTAAATGGATTACCGCCTATATGGCTGGTTTTAAATGTTTAACATTATTAATTCCTGAGAAATCAGAACATAAAATAATTTATACATTATAATAAGTGATATTCCTAGATAAATATTAAATGTGGATCCTCTAACCACATCATTTTATTTTTAATCTAGCGATGTGATAAAACCCAGTATTACTAGGCTTAATAATTGATTTAATTTTTTATTGGGTAATTCTTTAGCTTGTTTATTGAGTATTAAGTTTAATGCTTTTTGTTGTCTGATCACCAATAAGATTGATGTTGTAAACTTAAAATGAACTAGACATAGGGATTTTAGGTTTCAACCTTAGATTCAATAGCCCACGATCTTCCTTGAGGATAGATAACCCTTTAATAGATTTCCTTACATGATAGACATATACCTGTCGGGCGGGGGTAACCACAAGTGGAACTTGATCTTAATGAATCTAGGTAATTTGGTTGACATAGACATATGGTTCAATTGGGTTATACTGGGTATTTGCGTCTGACCATCGACAGAGGCTTTTGCATATTTTCGTGTTCCAAGTTAGCAAACTGATTTATTACACATATGTATGAAAATCAATTCATCTTTAGAATAATATTGTGTGGAGTCACGACCCTAGATTTTTTAGACTTTTCTTTTATTTTCCTTAGTATTTTCTTTTGAGTCTGTTTTTATTTTAATTAGCAAATCCACATTCAACAAACCAAAAGCAATCAATTCCATTCTCCCTATAATTAGATACCTGTAAATAAATAGTATCAATAATTAATAACAACAGTAGGAATTAAGTTCTCGTGGGATCGATATTATTATACTACTTGAACGATACATGCGCTTGTGTTATACGTGTGTGTTTCGCCGGTCAAGTTTTTGGCGCCGTTGCCAGGGACTTATTTTTTTTGAGTTATTAATTTTAAAGCTATCTAATTTACTTGTATCTAATTTTCTTTATTTTTATCTGTAATTATTTTTTCTTTCTTTTGTTTTCAGGTGGTTGAAAAATGGAACATTATTCGGAGATTGAAAGATTACGAGCTTTACCAGAAGAAGATACACCCCAAATTTGGGAGCAACAGTACGGTTTTCTGAGGCCTGTTATCCAGCCCAACAATTATCACTGGATGTCAAGCAATAATACATTTGCTCAATAGAACGCAATGGGGAGATGTGAGATATGCGATGGTAACCACCTGAGCGATCAATGCATATACATCTCAGAGTTGCAGAATTATTGGAATCAATCAAGGTACGAGGAGTCAGCATATTTCACAGAACCACATTTTCCATCTTATCCACTATCTATCTACGATCTTCATCAACAATCAGAACCATCAGAGGAAGATCAGATGATTGACATACTCAAAGATTGGTTCAAGGAAGGGGAAGCTCAATTTGATGCGCAAATTCAGAGTCAAGCGGCGTCTATACAGAGGATGACAGATCAAGTTAGGAAATTAACAGATAACCTGAATCGTATATCTCACGGAGCAAATTCAAATAATACTGAAGAAGCCTTCGAATATCCTGAGATTTATCATGACATCATAACAGAGGACGAAGCTGTGCAGTATCAAGAATCGGAGGTATCAGTTCAGGAGACCAAACCAACAGAATCTCAATTTGATTTTTATTATTCTGACTCTAACGAGGATGAAGAAGATTAGCTATTTGTACCAACTTCACCAAAAAATGAGGATGGAATTCTGTATCCTCAAAATGAAGATCTTGGAGCATCCATTGCACAAATGTTTGAAGAAGATCTATCTGAGCCAGTCATATCAGAGGATGAAGACCTAAAATCTGACATCTCTTTACATCCTCAGGTTGACACTTATGGAGCATGCATTTCACAGATGACAGATGAAGAACTGAACGAGGAAATCCTATAATACATATGTGAAGAAAATGTGGAGCAAGAAACAAAGCAAATGGAAGAGCAAATGTCAGACTTTATTGAAGATCCAATGCATTCAGGCGAAACATCACTGTTTTGGGGAGTACAGATCAAAGACATCACCCAGAAGCTTAATAGAATGTAACTTCCATTCAAAGTCAAGCACCATACGAGACCTCCTAAATTTCTTTCTTTCTTTTCAAGAACCACTGGAGCGAAAAAGTTTAAGAAGGTGGCACGAGCACTAAATGAGACAAAATTCTTTTTGTCACCTTACCATTGGAAGAAACCCTTCAAAAGCAACGCTCACGAGATTGTCTTTAATCGGACATCCAAAACCAAGATGAAACCTCATTGACAGACAGATTTCAGTCACGTTTGGCTGAAGATGAAAAATTTAGCGCTAGCTGAGAGGCAACCCACGCAATAATTTTAATTTTTTATTTTTTTTTTGTGTAGAATTATTTCACAGAACCACATTTTCCATCTATTGGGCCGACGAAATCCGCGTCAACAGTCAAAGTCCACGCGTAATTGACCGGTCAATACAAGCTAGCGTCACGACGCAAGAAGGATTTTGGCGTCGCGACGCCGGACCCAAATTCTGCCTATAAATTGAGGCTTTCTGCACCTCATTTGGTGTGCTTTCCTTGGGATTTTTTCTCTGCTTTCATAGGATAGCATCTATTTTGTAAATTATTAATAATATTTAAATTATGTATTTTTAGTTTTTTGTTTTTATTACAGCTTTCTTTTTATTTACTTTTATGTTTTGTAGTTAAAATTCGCTAGAGTAAAGGGTGAAATATTTAATATAATTATCTAGGTTAATCTCACTTAATTATAATATTTAAATTATAATTTAACCAGATTATTAATGGCAGACTTTATTACCACCTATATGTCGGTCTATATAAATTAAAATTACTTTACCGCCTATATGGCTGGTCTTTATGTGACAGATAATTACCGCCTATATGGCTGGTGTAGTTGGACTAAATGGATTACTGCCTATATGGCTGGTTTTAAATGTTTAACATTATTAATTCCTGAGAAATCAGAACATAAAATAATTTATATATTATAATAAGTGATATTCCTAGATAAATATTAAATGTGGATCCTCTAACCCCATCATTTTATTTTTATTCTAAGGAAATGATGAAACACACTATTACTATGCTTAATAATTGATTTAATTATTTATTGGGTAATTCTTTAGTTTGTTTATTGAGTCTTAAGCTTATTGCTTCTTGTTGTCTGATCACCAATAAGATTGATGTGGTAAACTTAAAATGAACTAGACATAGGGATTTTAGGTTTCCACCTTAGATTCAATAGCCCACGATCTTCCTTGAGGATAAATAACCCTTTAATAGATTTCCTTATAGGATAGACATATACCTGTCGGGCGGGGGTAGCCACAATTGGAACTTGATCTTAATGAATCCAGGTAATTTGGTTGACATAGACATATGGTTCAATTGGGTTATACTGGGTATTTGCGTCTGACCATCGACATAGGCTTTTGCATATTTTCGTGTTCCAGGTTAGCAAACTGATTTATTACACATATGTAAGAGAATCAATTCATCTTTAGAATAATATTGTGTGGAGTCACGACCCTAGATCTTTGAGTCTTTTCTTTTATTTTCCTAAGTATTTTATTTTGAGTCTGTTTTTATTTTAACTAGCAAATCCACATTCAACCAACCAAAAGCAATCAATTCCCTTCTCCCTATAATTAGATACCTGTAAATAAATAGTATCAATAATCAATAACAACAGTGGAATTAAGTTCTCGTGGGATCGATATTATTATACTACTTGAACGATACGTGCACTTGCGTTATACGTGTGTGTTTATGCCGGTCACTTATGCATTATAGGATAATGGCATAATGAATACTATATTGTGAGATTAAAGATATCAATTTAATCGTAATTATTACGAGCTATTTTGATACCCTTTTTGACCATATGATGAGTCTTGAAACATGTTCTTTGTTATCTTTGAGATAATAAGAACGAGTTTCTTATTCATTGAGAATATAATCTGCAACCATTAGAATCAAATTAATTTTGAGTCTAATTATGACATTAGATGGTCTATGTCATATAAAGTCAGAAAAGATACAGTGGGAGTGTAACCGTTCATTCTACTGAATTAGTTGTAACTTATGAAGTGCTGACTTATGAAGTTGCATAGTGACCTTATAGATTAGAAGTTTTGATATTAGTACATAGTATTCTGGAGTTGATCTCTAAATACATAGACAACATAATAACTATAGCACAATATTGATATCGCATCTGAGTCATATAGAGGTAGAACTTGGATTCTACAAAATATGAATGACGATGGTTAAGGGAAATGATTGGGTTTGTTGGACAAACTCAATTTCTTATAGCGGACCTATTTCATGTTGCCTACCTTTTGAGTGCTAGGTGAGCTCTTGAGGGCCATGAATATGTGATACACATTTATATGTGTATAAGATACCATAGATTGGCACTAGAGAAAGTGGGAGAAATTATTAGGGTTGGTGCTCGGAGAGCCAATCCGGATCATATTTATGTCCGATTCATGAATACAAACAATTTCTTTTTCCATAATATTACTTATTTAATGGTAGTACATCTTGTCTTTTATATACATATTCAATCTAGTTACGATTAGATATCTAATTATGATTATATTGAAACTAAATCTGATTTAGTGATACATGTATATTAGACAAAGACCCTAGGATTTACCATATAGTGCGCAGTTACAATGTAGTTTGTAATTGACATTGGGAAGCGTCACTATAAGTTGTATATCCTTAAATAAAGTTCATGGTCAAGATTTACTAACACGGGTCGGTTAGTAAAATCCACTGAGACTAGTATATATCGTATATCGTGACTTGGTCCAATGGTTTATCGCAATGAACCGTGAGTCTCGGGAGACTCGTATAGACATGTAGGTGTTTATTTGATAAACACTGAACGACTCACTGAAGATTTCCTAATAGATGGTACACCAACGTCAATAGGAATCTTCTCAAGTTGAGCGAGCATAGTGGTCCTTCGACTTGAGATACAACAGTGGATATATGAGTTATCCTCCACACTTTGATGGTAGTCACGTCACTGATCTATTTAGATCGGACCTTCGCCTGTTCGTTGGGTATGGACAGATGCTCATGATATCCAGTGCGTATCAAGATAGAATCTGTCAGTCCTGTTCACAGCGCATATGTTTCCTACACGTGTTTGTGATCTAATAAAACCATGGCCGTGGTATAACTTTGGAAGCGAGTTCCGAGTGTTATTTAGAGATCGTAAATTTGAAAGTCGACTATATTATACCATAAGGATTTGAAGTTCTTATCTATATCCCAGTTATAATATGGATCGCCTGTGATGGAGGGATTATACGTATGCAATAACCTCGACTTGCATAGTTTAGCGAGATTATCTGTGGTCGTCATAATTCATTAGTGGGGTAATTATGGACACAAAATTGGATTTCGTTACGGATAAACCTAACTTAGAGAGTCCCACAATATGAAGTGTACTTGTTGAGCACTTGGGCAACGCGTTATGAATAATACAGATTATTCATAATACTTCATCAGATTAAATGACTTAATTCGAATCGTTTAATTGGTTAAACGAAAACACATGCTTTAGGGGTGTAGGCATTGCATTTTTGCATGTGAAACCCGATGATGAGTGTCAGTTGGAGGCACTACCTTTTTAGTTAAGGATATTGCGGGAAACGGTCGTCGGAAAGGAATCGGTATTTCGTTAGATCCTTATTCACTTGTTTAGCGTCAAGCTCGCTCGTTGGACCTCCGTCTTAAAGCACCTTTGGCCTAAAAAACCCAGAACCTTTTAATCTTGGCCCAAACCCACTCACCAAACCAATACAACACCACCACCACCTAGGCCCACACGCCCATCACCCTAAAATACACCCAAATTAAATTAAATATTAATTAAATAATGTAATTGAATTAAATAAAATAATTAAACCATTTACCAATTAAATAAAACATGAAATATAATTATACCAAATTAAAATATTGTAACTTCCTAATCCAAAATATCATATACTAAATTGAAGAAATATTATGCCTAATTAAAATCAATCCTAACCAATTAAAATATTGTATTCCTAAATCACAACAATCAAATATTCAACCTTCCTAATTCACCAAAAGTTGTCCCCAAATCAAATCTCTTGCTTTCCTTGTCTAACACCAAATCATATCTCTCTTTAATACCAAATACATTTTCCTTGTGAGACAAGGGGAAACCCTAGCCCTTCTCTATATAAACAACCCATAACCAAGTCATTCCCCCCTTCACAGATGATTATTCACGGCCATACACAAAGCAAGAAAACCTTCACGAAACCTTCATAGCCCTAAGGACACACGTCCCTTGCTCCATTGACATCAGTAACACCCTTCAAATAACTTGCCACTCACGTAGCCACATTCATGCACACCAACAATGCACACACGTAAGCCTTTAACAAGCCTGCTCATGCGCTGCCCTCCAAGAAGCCACATCCCATGCAACGCCTTCACGTACACTAGCCACTGACCTTGAATAATCGAGAACTGCCAGAGCAAACCAGCCCCAAAAGCATGGTCCAACCAGCCCCCTAAAACACCTTAATCCACGCCAAAACAGTCAATAATACAGCCCCTGATCCACGCCATTAGCCCTCCATTTTCCCCTGAAATTGACACCATTACTGCCCTAAAAACTGACCCGAAACAGCCCATGTACTGCATGCCTAAATCACTCCAAACAAGAGACCAAATCCACTTAAAACAGTCCCTAAAATCCTTAAAATAGTAACACAAAAAACTGCACTCTAAGCCTCCTTAAATAACCGAAAAACACAACCCTTAGACCCCTAGCAAACGCAAAAACAGTAGCTTTGAAGACCTGAAACAGTGAGCAGAAAATACATAGGAAACAGCAGCAAAACGGAGGTCAAACAGCAAGCACAACAGTAAAACAGTGAGCTAAGACGCTAAACCAGTGAACCGAAGAAGTTGAGGAGCCTTAACCCTTCCGATCTCCGGGAAATGTAGGTCCGAAAGTCGGCAAAAAAGGTTAGACCTGAGGGTATTTTTCACACATGTTTTCAGTTCTATTTTTATTATTTATTGAGTATTTTTCGCATGATTATTATGTTAAAATGCATGTTGTGGCCCTTGAGTAGATAAATATGCATTTATTACGAAATATTGTATGTTGTGGCCTTGGGATAAAATTAAAGATGTGTCAACTCTCGCGGTATATCGGATGGAAACTCGGACATAAATTTCATAGCCTATTCCGAATGGACGGTAGTATGATCTGTACTCGGGATACAACTCCACGTACCTCTTGAGTAAACGGCACATTCTTTCATTTTATGTTGCTTTGATTTATTTATTATTCGTCATTTAAATTCCGAATGTTATTTGTTTGCGCTTCTGTGTTTATCAATGTGAAATTGCATATTTACCGTCATTTTGATATCACATGCTAGTATCACTATGATTTATTTGCATTTCTGTATTCATGAACGTTTGCCATTATAATGATGTATTTTTGAAAGCATGCAAACTCGGACATAGGTTCTATACAAATTTAGATGCAAACTTCATCTTCATGTATGTGAATTTAGGATTATTGTACACTTGGAAAAATATGTTGCTTAGGCTTGGTTAGATTATTGCACAAATCATTTTATTACAAGTGGCATAAGTAAGGGACCATTCCGAACCCAACGGTTTGAGGTCTTCCCTTGCGAGGGGTGAGTGCGGCCTTAAATCTTTGTCCCGGTTCACACCGGGTGGCGACTCCATTATTCTCCGGTTTAGTCCCCCGCGGACTACTCCGTACTCCCAACCGGGCCGCGAGCCCTGGATAGCATGCGTCGCCCAGTTCCTGTGTCCTACAGTCTGGCGACTCTACTGGGGATAGAGAATCGGCCCAGAAATAATGTCTTGTAATATTATGATTTGTGCTTTAATTGACCGTGTCTACAGTGGGTTAAAAGGGGTTTAATCAAAGGCATTTTGAGGCTAAGTAATGGTTTGGTGTCTTCCTTCACTCACTACATTTCTAGAAGGAAAAACTGTGAAGTCACCTAGATAGCCATCTACGCGTAGCCTATTGTGATGGACTAATTTGGAGGACTTGTTGCTTATTCCTGTCACCAACCGATAAGAGCCTAAGAGGCTTGGGTACTTAAGAGAGCCTCGCTCCACCCTCCCTCTGGGGAATCTGCAACAAGAAATCCATTTGATAGTTAGTCACACACCATGACTCGTTGGCACGTACTGTAAGGTATAAAAAAGGTGCGCTCACTTGGTCGCTCGAACCCTTGAGTGGGGAGACCTAGTTGTGGGTAATCTTTCACCAGCGAGAGTATTTGTCTACACTCTTGTGAACCCACACGTAGACCGGGGTTGTATGACCTATAGCAACTATTTCCTTGTGTTTGTGGGCCATCCTCATTTGGATGCAGTTGGACTTCTTGTCAGAAATGTGAGCTTGTTGGGCCATTTAAACTGGGACGAGTTTGTATCCTATGACAATTTGGCCAAAAGCTTCTGAAATGTTGATGGGCCACTCTGTAGAAATTATTTATGTATGCTTGTGTTTGGGAACATTGTCGTTTGGATCCATTCGGACCTTTTTTCATGAGGTATGGGCTTGTTGGGCCATTTAAACTAGGACAAGAACGTATCTTACGATGATTGGGCCAAAAGCTTCTAAAACGCCAATGGGCCATTATATGTTTGTGTTTAGGAACATTATCATTTGGATATGGTTGGACTTCTTTCCATGAGATGTGAACTTGTTGGGCCATTTAAACTAGGACGAGTTCACCCCTATGACAGTTAGCCCAAAAGCTTCTAAAATGATGATGGGCCGATTTGTGTGAAAATTTTAATGAGTTGATATATTTCTTATATCCCATGCATCTCATGCATCACATGCACCTCATGCATACATGCACCATGTTAACCCCTTTTTTATCTTGAAAGCCATCATAGATACCCATTGGTTAGGGAAGAGGGCAGACTTGTCAAAAGACCGAGCAGCCACCAAGAGTACCGACAGAAGACCTAGCCCAACGGGATAGGAAACTCAATCATGCATGCATGCATACACGTAACATATTTTCATCCTTTTTGTGTTTGTTCTGTTTTGTAATAACAGGTTTCAAAGGAGAAAAAGAGAAAGTGTCAAATGCAAGCCAATCAGAAGCAGCAACAGTACAATGTCAGCGGTCTTCAGGAATGAATCACAGGGGAGAGGCCCATATCAGTATCAGTCTGGGGGCGAGGCCCATATCAGTATCAGTCTGGGGGCGAGGCCCATATCAGTATCAGTCTGAAGGCGAGGCCCATATCAGCAGTATCAGTCTGAAGGCGAGGCCCATATCAGCAGTATCAGTCTGAAGGCGAGGCCCATATCAGCAGTATCAGTCTGGGGCGAGGCCCATATCAGCAGTATCAGTCTGGGGCGAGGCCCACATCATTATCAATATGGGGATGAGTCCCAGGGCCGAGGCCTACATTAGTATCAGTTTGGGGGATGATTCCCAGGGCCGAGGCCCACTTAGTATCAGTTTTGGGATGAGTCCCAAGGGTCAAGGCCCACATCCGCATCAGTTTAGGGCCGAGGCCTACATTAGTATCAGTTTGGGGGCGAGGCCCATATCAGTATCAGTTTGGGGGCGAGGCCCATATCAGTGTCAGTTTGGGGGTGAGGACCACATCAGTTTCGGTTTAGGGGGCGAAGCCCACATCAGGATCATACATCCATACATACATGCATACATATCATATACATACAATTTTTGTTTTGTATTCGCAGGATTTTAGCGGCAAAGACCACCTAATCAAGTAACGGCTCAAAAATGAGCCACATTCTCGGACAACACGGTTCAGAAATGGACCGCTACCATAACAGAGGTCGAAAATGGCACTCCAAAATGGAGCACACACAACAGATGCCGAAAATGGCGCTCCAAAATGGAGCACATTCATGCATGCATGCATATATTTAACATATTTTGGTATTCATTTTGTGTTTGTTTTGTATTCGCAGGTTTTGAAGAAGAAAAGAGAAAGCGGCAAAGAACAAGCTAATCAGAAACGGTGAAAAGCACAGTATCGAATTCGGGTAATCATCCCAGGGTTGAGGCCCATTTGAGTTTGAGTTTTGGGTATGGCACTCTGGGGGCGAGGCCCACATTAGCATCAACATCAGTCTTGCCGGATATGGCAATCTGGGGGGCGAGACCCACATCAGTAACAGTGTTGGGGCGAGGCCCACATCAGCATCAATCTGGGGGCGAAGCCCACATCAATACCAGTTTGGGGGCGAAGCCCACATCAGTACCAGTTTGGGGGGAGGCCCACATCATTATCAACATCAGTTTTGCCGGGTATGACACTTTGAAGACGAGGCCCATATCATTATCAGAATCAGTCTGGCCGAGTATGGCATTTTGGAATGGCACTCCGAGAATGGAGCAGGGTTCGAGAATGAACAAGCCAAAAATGACAATCTGAGAAAGGAACAAGGTTCGAGAATGTACAAGCCGAGAATGGCAATCCAAGAATGGAGCAAGGTTCGAGAAAGAACAAGCTGAGAATGGAAATCCAAGAATGGAGTAAGGTTCGAGAATGAACAAGCCGAGAATGGCAATCCAAGAATGGAATAAGGTTCGAGAATGAACAAGCTGAGATTGGCAATCCGAGAATGGAATAATGTTCGAGAATGAACAAGCCGAGAATGGCAATCCGAGAATAGAACAAGGTTCGAGAATGAACAAGCTGATAATGGCAATCCGAGAATGGAACAAGGTTCGAGAATGAACAAGCCGAGAATGGCAATCCAAGAATGAGTAAGGTTCGAGAATGAACAAGCCAAGAATGGTAATCCGAGAATGGAACAAAGTTCGAGAATGAACAATCCGATAATGGTAATCTGAGAATGGAGCAAGGTTCGGGAATGAACAAACCAAGAATGACACTCTGAGAATGGAGCACGGTTCGGGAATGGACCGCCTCACAGTAACGACTCAAGAATGGACCACCTCTCATCAACCCGGTTCGAGAATGGACAACCTCACAACAAAATCAACTCAACTCAGCTCGAGGCAGCAGACAAGCCAGGTAAGTGAAAATACATTACATAACTTTGATAGGATTGTTCAAAGTCACACACTGCACAAGTCCCATCAAAGTTGGGGCGTTTGTAGGCATTGCATTTTTGCATGTGAAACCCGATGATGAGTCTCAGTTGGAGGCACTACCTTTTTAGTTAAGGATATTGCGGGAAACGTTCGTCGGAAGGGAATCGGTATTTCGTTAGATCCTTATTCACTTGTTTAGCGTCAAGCTCGCTCATTGGACCTCCGTTTTAAAGCACCTTTGGCCTAAAAAACCCAGAACCTTTTAATCTTGGCCCAAACCCACTCACCAAACCAACACAACACCACCACCACCTAGGCCCACACGCCCATCACCCTAAAATACACCCAAATTAAATTAAATATTAATTAAATAATGTAATTGAATTAAATAAAATAATTAAACCATTTACCAATTAAATAAAACATGAAATATAATTATACCAAATTAAAATATTGTAACTTCCTAATCCAAAATATCATATACTAAATTAAAGAAATATTATGCCTAATTAAAATCAATCATAACCAATTAAAATATTGTATTCCTAAATCACAACAATCAAATATTCAACCTTCCTAATTCACCAAAAGTTGTCCCCAAATCAAATCCATTGCTTTCCTTGTCTAACACCAAATCATATCTCTCTTTAATACCAAATACATTTTCCTTGTGAGACAAGGGGAAACCCTAGCCCTTCTCTATATAAACAACCCCTAACCAAGTCATTCCCCCCTTCACACATGAATATTCACGCCCATACACAAAGCAAGAAAACCTTCATGAAACCTTCATAGCCCTAAGGACACACGTCCCTTGCTCCATTGACATCAGTAACACCCTTCAAATAACTTGCCACTCACGTAGCCACATTCATGCACACCAACAATGCACACACGTAAGCCTTTAACAAGCCTGCTCATGCGCTGCCCTCCAAGAAGCCACATCTCATGCAACGCCTTAACGTACACTAGCCACTGACCTTTAATAACCGAGAACTGCCAGAGCAAACCAGCCCCAAAAGCAAGCTCCAACCAGCCCCGTAAAACACCTTAATCCACGCCAAAATAGTCACTAATACAGCCCCTGATCCACGCCATTAGCCCTCCATTTTCCCCTGAAATTGACGCCATTACTGCCCTAAAAACTAACCTGAAACAGCCCATATACTGCACGCCTAAATCACTCCAAAGAGCAGCCCAAATCCACTTAAAACATTCCCTAAAATCTATAAAACAGTAACATAAAAAACCGCACTCTAAGCCTCCTTAAATAACCGAAAAAAACACAGCCCTTAGACCCCTAAAAAACGCAAAAACAGTAGCTTTGAAGACCTGAAACAGTGAGCAGAAAATACAGAGGAAACAGCAGCAAAACGGAGGTCAAACAGCAAGCACAACAGCAAAACAGTGAGCTAAGATGCTAAACCAGTGAACCGGAGAAATTGAGGAGCCTTAACCCTTCCGATCTCCGTGAAACGTAGGTCCGAAAGTCGGAAAAAAAGGTTAGACCTGAGGGTATTTTTCACACTTGTTTTCAGTTCTATTTTTATTATTTATTGAGTATTGTTCGCATGATTATTATGTTAAAATGCATGTTGTGGCCCTTGAGTAGATAAATATGCATGTATTACGAAATATTGTATGTTGTGGCCTTGGGATAAAATTAAAGATGTGTCAACTCTCGCGGTATATCGGATGGAAACCCGGACATAAATTTCATAGCCGATTCCGAATGGACAGTAGTATGATCTTTACTCGAGATACAACTCCACGTACCGCTTGAGTAAACGACACATTCTTTCGTTTTATGTTGCTTTGATTTATTTATTATTCGTCATTTAAATTCCGAATGTTATTTGTTTGCGCTTCTGTGTCTATCAATGTGAAATTGCATATTTACCGTCATTTTGATATCACATGCTAGTATCACTATTATTTATTTGCATTTCTGTATTCATAAACGCTTGTCGTTATAATGATGTATTTTTGAAAGCATGCAAACTCATACATAGGTTCTATAGAAATTTAGATGCAAACTTCATCTTCATGTATGTGAATTTAGGATTATTGTACACTTGGAAAAATATGTTGCTTAGGCTTGGTTAGATTATTGCACAAATCATTTTATTACAAGTGGCATAAGTAAGGGACCATTCCGAACCCAACGGTTTGAGGTCTTCCCTTGCGAGGGGTGAGTGCGGCCTTAAATCTTTGTCCCGGTTCACACCGGGTGGCGACTCTATTATTCTCCGGTTTAGTCCCCCGCGGACTACTCCGTACTCCCAACCGGGCCGCGAGCCCGGGACAGCATGCGTCGCCCAGTTCCTGTGTCCCACAAGGGGATTTTGGTCAATTAATAATTAATATGTATTTGTATTTGATACAAAATTTGATTTGATACATATTAATTAATTGTCAAATGAGACTTTGACACGTGTCATTAATATATGTATTTGTTATTTAATGTAAATAAAAATACTTATATAATGATAGTTATAATAATTAATTATTTAGATATTTAAATGTTAAATATTTGAATAATTAAATGATATTCTTTGTCGTAATTGTTATGAAAAATATTTAATTATTATTGGTTACATGTGGCAAATTTTAATTAAGCTTAAGGTGTGTAAATTTTATTTGCTAACATAAAGCTTGATTTTATTTAATTGAATTAAATTGGGAAATTGACAAAATTACCCTCCCAAAGTCGGTCATTACAAGTTTTAAAATGAAAAAATTTTCTTTTCCCTTCTAAGGGAAGTTATGGCCGAATTTCATCTTTAAAATACTATCCAAATTTGCTTGATGATTCAAGAATGAAAAGTGAAGAAAATCAAGAAAATGGCTTAAGGAATTAGGATAATTAAAGGTAATTCTTTATATCCCTGAGCTTAGAAAGCATGTTTCTTGTTCTTGAGCATCTAGAGAGATTCTAGGGTTTCTTCTTTTCTCTAGAATTTGGGTATTTTTGATTTGGAAGATGGAATTAAAGGCTTGGTGCATGTGTGAAGTAGAATTAAATGATATTATTGTAATATTGGTTCAATTTGATCATTTGATGATATCTTGTCATTCTAGAGTGTTATGAACACTCTTGTAATGCCTAGAATTATTTTTGGGTGCTTCATTGGTGGTGGCTTGGATTGGTGTTATGATTAATTTGATTAATATTAGGAAAATTGTATTAAAGCTTGAAATATTGATATTTTTGGTTTCTGGATCAGATCTGGAAAACTGGGTTTATGGTCATGAAAATTATGTAATATAAATATATTGGATGTGGTTTGGGTATTGGAATAATTTCCGGAAAGTGTTTCGGAGTAGAAATATGCGAAAATGGCGAAAAACGGTGTTAGCATGTGACTTTTGAGCCAACCTGGAGATGGCTGCCCAAACAGTGAATTGGTCACTGTTTTGGCAGCCCATGAACTGCCCTAGTACTATTGGGGCTGACCTGGGCAGCCCTCATGTGCATTGGGTGGTCATTTTCCAAAAATATTTTCGTAAAAGTTTTACGATGTTTCTTAACTATTTATGTTGTTATTTGATATTGAATAAATATTTTTAGGTGAAATATGAATGAATTATTCATATTGGATATTGAATAATTTATTCGGTAATTTAAATATGAATGAATTATTCATATTTGATATTGAATAATTAGCATTGCTCTACTGCATTTGATGTAGAGCAATGTTTTCTTGAGGAATATGCGCCCTTAAATAAGGCAGTAAAGTGACATGTACTGGATGCATGTTTCTTGGTCCGTCTTGTCAATAAGGTTTATGGGTATCTTTCTATGGATGCATCCGAGAAAGTGCCAAAGCAGTGAGGGTGTAGTTGATAGAATTTTATCGATGCCGGATGTATATTTGATACTAGACAAATTTAAGTGAAAGTGGAAATCCTGAACGTGCCAAAGCTGTCAGGACTACAACAGTAGCTTGAGTTTGTCATTAGCAAGTGAAGCCTTTATACGCCTTCTTGTGAACGTGCCAAAGCTGTCATAAAGAGAAATGGTCAGGACCAAAATCAGGAGTCACAGTGAGTGTGATTGACAATGAGTTGTCTACCTAATGAATATATGCAGGCAAGATCGTGCCAAAGCTGTGAATCGAAATATATTCTGTTGGATAATATGACCCATAGCGTCACTATTTGCACAGATCATTGTGTTGCTGTAGCAAATTAACTATGTAACAAGGAAATTGCACTCTCGTCATTTGTGATTAGATCACCATAGATATATAAATGAAGAGAGGTCCCTATGATTAGTTCCTGGATTGAGATGATATGAGACAGTATCAGTCCACGAAGGATTAATCATTAAATATCCCTAGCCGTAGTATTATCGAGACTGGACATCGATAATGCGGAATAGGCTAGTATTGCACTTGTGCGCGTTGTGAGGGCACAACGGCATAGTTCTCATATATATAAGTATTGGATACTTGTGCAAGTGCGATAGGAGGTCGTGTTTCACCGATGGTACGGGAAATAGCTTCGCTCTGGATAGACCCTTCGGAATCCCATTGGTATTATGACTAGGTGTCTATGGGAGGCCGAAATCAAGGTAGGTGTGTATAGTCTTAACCTGAGACTTGCATCGCTAATACTTACGACAATCGGTAAACTTTGGTTTTGGTGGTGGGGGATCTTAACTGGTTCTGTGTTCACCTCTTCTGGGTTTATCAGGAATCGTAGTGTATTGGATGTGATGTCAAGACGGAAGTGTCACTCCAGTCATAATGGAGATGATGTCACGCAGGATACGGTATTAGTGCTCTTAAGTGATGCGCATCCAATAGTGATATTATGACCAGGTCATGAATATCCGATTATAGAGACTAGTTACCAGACATCCGATATGTGTTTCGGACGGGGCAGACACTTATCCAGCCCCAGCCCTAGCACGTGATTATCCGATACTGGGCCGATATGCACAATACAATTGTATACTACGCTTGATACAGATCTTTGATATTCTTTGATGAATATGTCCGGAGAACTTGGGAAGACTTGGTGCTTTGCTAGGAGTCGACCTTGTCTCGTAAATCGGTAGAACGTAGTACTTGGTACGTACGTGATTCGGATACTCCGACGACCGTATTTACTGCCAGATTATCCGGGGATCTCATGGGTCGCTTCCCGATAATCCACCGATGACGCACAACTCGCACTCTTGAATAATCTGGGATTATATAGAAGAGAGAGAAAATTAATCTAGGATTAATTACGGAGATATCTTATCCAGGATAAAATATCGTCTAGAGAGAGATAACGATTAATTTGGAATTAATCGGTAAATTAATATATTCGATATATTAAACGAAATTAGATTTCGACGCGGAATTAAAATTAGATTTTAATTCGGGCAAACGTGTTAATTTAGAATTAATTCATTAGCGACGTAAATAATAATTTCGCTAACCGCAATTTATTCGATTTGATTAACGTCGCGACGTAAGCTCGGTATTTCGGAAATATCAAACCCGAACGCGTGAGTGCACGTGGGCCCACTTTCATTTGGAAACGTGTGGGGCCCACATGACACATGTCACTTTATGCATTATTTTATTCTAATGCATTGCATGGTGATAGTGTACAATACACTCAATGGTCTTGCATGGAGTTTGAGTGTTTGACACTCTAAGCCATTGCATGTTTTGTGTTATTATGGCATAAATATAAATTGATTTTTGGTAAATCATTTTTCAACTTAACACAAAACTTCTTCTCTCTCATTTCTCTCTTCTCTCACGCCCAAAGCTTGAAATGGGGACTGGTTTTGAACCAGAAAAACGTGACACTAAAGGGAAGCAAGGGTTGGGTTTTCATGGTGAAAACCGCAAGTGCTAGCACACTACGAGTCTTGCGAAGGTGGTAGGGAGGTTCACTCATGAGGCGGGACTCATCCGACGGAGTTTGGAGCTTCGTTTTGAGACCCGAAATTCTGTTTTGCAGGGACAGTGGACTGTTGCAGTTTGGGGTGAAGGGCAGTGCGTTTTTGGCCTTCATTCGTCTCCAAATCGACTCAACCGATCAATGTGAGTATTCCGCTACCTCCGTTGATGTATTCACGCATTATTTCATGTCTTGATTTGATCTTGGGACCTTAGAATAAACCAACAATGGCATCATGAGCTAATGTTGCAAGCATGAAATTTGTAGGGTTTAAAATTTGGGTAAATGTGATTTGAGCATGATTTGAATAAATTGCTTGTTGGAGTATGCTTATAACATGTTTAAATTTTCATTTTGGTTGGACTAATTTGATGAAAAATGATTGATTGGAATTATTTTCCCCAAAATTAATGCCTTGGCCGAATGGTTTGTTATTTTTGGATCTTGGATTTTTTGATTTTTGATTCATTTGATGAGTTAGAATCGATTAGGTTGACGTTAATTTGAATCGAATTGGATTGGATTTCGAATTGGACAAAAACCCCAAATTCCTTACCATGGCCGAATTGGTGTAATGCCCTAATGTCTTGGTGTTTTTGATTTTGTGACATTGGATGTGTATAAAATCAAATCGGATGGTGATTTGATGTCGATTGTAGGTTCGATTGGATCGAAACCGAATCGGACACAAAATCCCTTCCTTGGCCGAGAGCATTGAAGCATGTTTATGGGTTTGATTTTCAATTTGTGTGTTGGACATATGATAATGAATTAAGCATGATTAATTGGACTAATTTGGTGCTTCGGAAATATTGATTTAGTCGATTAATCATATAAAGCACTTTAGGTAATTAAATTGCGTAATTGGATTAGTGTAATTTAATTATTTAGGCTTAAATTGGATTTGGGCTTGAATTGTTGTAATTGGGCCTTTTGGGCTTGATTTATCAAGTTTGGTTTAGGCCAAGTGGATTGGATCCAATTGGGCCCAAAACCTTAACCATAAAGCCCAATTGCGACTAATGAACCTTTAAAGTTTAATTGGGCCTAATGGGCCGAAATTGATTTCTAAGGCATTTTGGGTGATTCCACTATTGGGCTTTGGTTGCCGAAGCCCATGCCTAAAGAAATTAGTTAAAGCCCATTGGACTTCAATTGAATTGACGTTGGACGTTAATCGGACTTTGAGTCCCGACGCGATTGAATTTGGAATTTAAATCGTAAAGGTTTATTAAATAAAGTGTAATGTTTAATTTTGAATTGAATAGTGAATTAGTATTAAATACATGTTAAATTGGATTTAATGATGTAGTTTAATTTAATTCATGAATTCGTACTTTGAGTACTTATTCGCAAAAACGAGTTTGACTCGAACAAAATCAAATCGTTGTTTGAACATTGGATGATCACTTAATTATCAGATTAATTAATTTGATTAGATTGATTGATAGCATGCTTATGTGTGTGAATACATGGTTGTGTTGAATGAATAATGTATATCGGATGGATATTAGTCGGGTGGGCAATTTTGGAAATTGTTGTAATAAATTCGATTTATTAAATTGGACCTGCGTGTCCAGCCTTATCACCTTCTTTCTCTTTGTATTCTCTTCTCACCTATTCCCCTCTATGTATATGAGGTTTCTTTAGAAGTGTAGTGTAACGGGTAGAAGTAGTACAAGTGCTAGCTTGAGTGAGAAAGGGAGAGATTTGATCTAGGATCAATGTGTTAAGTATCCATCCGCATATCATTATTATTTTATTTCATACTCGCTTTATTATGTATTTAGAATGCATGTTTAAGGGTGTATGATGATGAGACCTTAACAAAGATAATTAAATTGGTAGCCAATTTGCACGCGAAAATCCCTCAATCTATATTAAGCAAATATCCTTCCATTGAATGATTCTTGTTCAAGATCCGAAGTTGGCATTGGTTTGTTTTTGACCAAAGTCAAGACCTTTGTCAATCAAGGATGTACTTGAATCATGAGACTTTTGTTGCATATCGGTGTCTTGTCCAAATCGTGATTTTTATTGACCAAAGTCAGATCACTTTTTGTCCAATGACATTGATTACGAAACTTTCCTCGTCAATGGGTCCCGCTTAACTGGAATCATTAGGTTTGTTTTTGGCCAAAGCCAAGGCCTAGATGATTCGGAGGATATGGTTAGGAAAATGTAATGGATACATTGACATTATACATATGTTTCGGACTTGGATGTCCACCTAACCGGATCTAGGAATTGGATGAGATCCAATTGATCTGTGAGATCTACCTAGTTAAATAGCATACAGCTTTTTATTGGCCAAAGTCAGGGTTGTGTGTTATTTAATAGGATCCTAGCCCACTAGGAAACACGGTTTCCCGAGTACTCCACAGAGGGTTGGAGGCTCGACGAAAAATAGTGGGAGGCAAGTATTGAATTTGCAACATTCGTTCGAATACTCGCTAAACACGCTCATTTTATTTTACTCGTCATATTAATCAAAAGTATTAGTCGGACTAATATTTTATGTTGTTTTAAAAATATATATAGTTGGACTATATACAAACTCATTCAATATATAGTTGATTTTGTAATTGGATTATAGTAATCAATATAATTGAATTAAATAATAGTTGATTTTATAATGGGATTATAGTAATCAATATTAAAATATATAGTTGGACTATATACAAACTCATTCAATATATAGTTGATTTTGTAATTGGATTATAGTAATCAATATAATTGAATTAAATGATAGTTGATTTTATAATGGGATTATAGTAATTAATATTAAAATTATAGTTGATTAAATAATTGGATTATTGTAATCATTATAATAAATAGTACCTTATTAAAATTGATTAAATAGTCGGACTATTGAAATCAAGATAGAATTGGAAGGTTGAATATTTAAAATATATAATCCTTGGATTAAATGTTTTAAATGATTTAATTTTCAATTGGGAATTAATAATAGGTTAATTTATTTGATAAAATAACTTATTATGACTAAGCCCATAATTAAGAAAATAGTAGAGCATAAAGTCTTTGGAAGATTTATGTGATGATGACTTTAGTGCTTAATTAATATACTTATAATAAATCTATCTTTAGATTTAAAAGTATTAAAATTGCAATTAATAATTCTTGGAGAATTAATTGACTATTCTAGTGGAGAAAAGTCAAAGTTTGCAATTGGGCATGTAGCACAAGGTGCACATCGTTTCGATATTCCGAAACCCAAGGCTTGGCCAAAGGTTTGTGAAATATTGAAAAGGATAATTGACATATCCCAAAGTGACTACCATTTGGATATGGAAGATACGAAGGAATTAAAGAAAGGGCGAGGCTCTAACTTTAAAATATTTGTCAAAGTTATGTTCACTACTAGTATTAAAATTGGATTTTAAATACTTAGTGTGGTACATAAAATATATGTATTGACGTTCAGAATCCGCTGTGAGCCGGATACTGGCTTCAAGCCGAGATTACTCTGCGAATCGGAAACGGTACGAAAGTCGCTTGTTTCGACCGTAGATACCTAAGTTTAGGAACTACCCTTTGGGTATGTACTTAATTAGGAAATGTTATAATGTAACTAGTTAACTAGAGACATTATCTCTATATCAGTGTTTAATCCATGCGGATAAAACCTTTATATTCTAGAACGCTAAAGTGTTTCAATATATAAAGATGATACTGAGATAAATACATTGGATGTAAATAACAGAATTTATATTTTGAATATAATAAAATCTCAAACATATAAAATGACAAATAAATAGCTCAAATTGATTTGATCAATAGAGACTTATTTGTGGCATTGTTGTCTGGGACACAATTAAACAAGACTCGTATATCCACACTTTTATAGAGTGGGTACTAGGACTGATTTGACTATTCAAATAAGGTCTACGAATCTAGTTTATTAAACAAGACTCGTATATCCACACTTTTATAGAGTGGGTACTAGGACTGATTTGACTATTCAAATAAGGTCTACGAATCTAGTTTATTAGGTTAAATACCTAAAATACTATTTACTTGGTAATAGTAAAAGGGCCACCGATCTGTTAGCCCTATTCATGGTGAAGTAAGTGGGCCCATATCTAGCTAGGCTAGATGTGAACATGAATATTTCGTTACCTTAACGGATGTGACATCACGTTGTGGTTATGTGTTTCTTTTGAAGAACACAAATCGGAAACTTTTAGAGTTTCGACACGAAATAGACAAACAGATCGGCTATAGTATTATTCCGCCACGGTAATACCGTAATGGAAAATACTTAAGCAGTAAGTTTCATACGTACATGAAAGAGTATGGTATTCTTCCAGATGAGGACTCCTCTCGAGACACGTCAGTTAGACGGTGTGTCCGAACTAAAACCGAATTTTGTTGGACATGATAAGATTTATCACGAGTCGCTCTGAGCTACTATTTCCTTCAACAGGATATGTATTAATAGTGCAAAACTTATTTAGAATAAGGTTCCATATAAATCTGTTTGACAGATATCATATAGGATATGAACAGGGAAGAAACGAGGTTTCTCATTCCTGATAATTTGGGTATGCAGGCATAGCGTTTGGATGATACCAAACTAAGGACCCAAATTGGATAAGTGCCAATATAGGTTATCCTAAGGGAAACCTTAAATATAGTACTTATAATCCCACATGAGAACAATGTAATTGTTGCTCACCATGCGGTTTTCCTGAGAGGAATACCGATATGCAGTGGTCAGTGGGAGGATAGTGATACTCGATGAAAATCGGAGTAATACTTTCAAGGCCACGAAGTCCTTAATGGAACACAAATAGTTCATCTATGATGAAACTATACCATTAATCTTCAAATACACAAGAAACTAGTAGATCGGATAGAGTCAGAAAACAACCTAGGGTATGTGTTTCTGATCTCACCCAATAAAGATGTCAATCTTATGGAGTTGTACCATCCGACTACGTTATGAGGAAGTGATACGAGGTATCGACTCTCTGTTATGGCAAAATGCCATGAATCCGAAATGGATTCCATGTATAACAACTATGTTTGGATACTAGTTGTTGTACCACAAGGCAGTATGCCTATGGTACATTAAACGTCTTCAAGGAAGACATACATGGAAGGCAACATACCAACGTGCAAAGCTAAGCTTTTGACGGAAAGGTATCGTTATCAACATTATGTTAATAACGGTTCAACCTTTTACTTGTTGCCATGGTAAATCCATTTTGAAGATGCTTGAAAATAACTGTATATTTCATTTATGAAATGTGTCAGTTATAGATCAAAATCGCTTTCCTGAAAAGGAAACCTTTTGGAGGATGTTTACAAATCCTGACGATTTTGTATAACCGACAAACAAGGTTTGCGGGTTATTCAATCCATGTTTGGATTGATGCAAGCATAAGGTTCTTGGAACTGTCGTTTTGAAATAATCATAATGGTTTATGATTTGATTCAAAACTAAATAATTCTTGTGTATATAAGGAGGTTAGTGGGAGAGCGCACTGACAGTGAAATTCCCATAAAGCTATTGTTGAAAGCTTGGCTTTCAATCGAAATTCTCCGTAGAATTCTGGGAGATAACAACCTTTATTAGAGGAATAAAGATCTACTGGGATAGATTTGGAGTTTGTTAACACTCTTTGGGAAATTGTACATTTAAAATGTACCTGATAGGGTGTCTCATACGCTTCGAGCATATGGAGTCACGATCAGGTTAATCCAAGTGATGGTCATTGGATTAAAGATTCAGAACATCTGTTAGTATCGGAGAGAACTAAAGATGCTGTCTTAACCTATGGAGAAGGAGAACTTGAAGTGACTGGGATCACTGCTGCAAGTTTCCAAACGATTAAATACTACGGTACTATAAAGTTTGAACACCGGGACAGTGAGCTGGAAATCTTCCAAGCAAGATAACTGTTGCCGAATAAACAACAAATGCGGATTATTGCTGCAGCTAAAGCAGCAATAGAAGTATTTGGGTCGAAAGTAAATCTAATTAGATTAGATATAGTTCTGTTAGCTGCTGAGCTAGGCGTCAGCACAGGATAAGGAATTAAAGGTCTCATCGACGATCCAGATATATACTTCTATATCATCTGATTCGTTCGGATCATACATCGTGGCGATGTGATGATCGTATAAATCGCGTCAAACGATAATCGAACAAATCCGCTGACGAAAACCTTTCCTCAGCAATTTGAGCGAACCTTACATAGTTCGGGTGTAGGACACTCGAGTGACTGGCTATGTGCCAAGTGGGAGATTGTTGGATAATATGACCCATAGCGTCACTATTTGCACAGATCATTGTGTTGCTGTAGCAAATTAACTATGTAACAAGGAATTGCACTCTCGTCATTTGTGATTAGATCACCATAGATATATAAATGAAGAGAGGTCCCTATGATTAGTTCCTGGATTGAGATGATATGAGACAGTATCAGTCCACGAAGGATTAATCATTAAATATCCCTAGCCGTAGTATTATCGAGACTGGACATCGATAATGCGGAATAGGCTAGTATTGCACTTGTGCGCGTTGTGAGGGCACAACGGCATAGTTCTCATATATATAAGTATTGGATACTTGTGTAAGTGCGATAGGAGGTCGTGTTTCACCGATGGTACGGGAATCAGCTTCGCTCTGGATAGACCCTTCGGAATCCCATTGGTATTATGACTAGGTGTCTATGGGAGGCCGAAATCAAGGTAGGTGTGTATAGTCTTAACCTGAGACTTGCATCGCTAATACTTACGACAATCGGTAAACTTTGGTTTTGGTGATGGGGGATCTTAACTGGTTCTGTGTTCACCTCTTCTGGGTTTATCAGGAATCGTAGTGTATTGGATGTGATGTCAAGACGGAAGTGTCACTCCAGTCATAATGGAGATGATGTCACGCAGGATACGGTATTAGTGCTCTTAAGTGATGCGCATACAATCGTGATATTATGACTAGGTCATGAATATACGATTATAGAGACTAGTTACCAGACATCCGATATGTGTTTCGGACGGGGCAGACACTTATCCAGCCCCAGCCCTAGCACGTGATTATCCGATACTGGGCCGATATGCACAATACAATTGTATACTACGCTTGATACAGATCTTTGATATTCTTTGATGAATATGTCCGGAGAACTTGGGAAGACTTGGTCCTTTGCTAGGAGTCGACCTTGTCTCGTAAATCGGTAGAACGTAGTACTTGGTACGTACGTGATTCGGATACTCTGACGACCGTATTTACTACCAGATTATCCGGGGATCTCATGGGTCGCTTCCCGATAATCCACCGATGACGCACAACTCGCACTCTTGAATAATCTGGGATTATATAGAAGAGAGAGAAAATTAATCTAGGATTAATTACGGAGATATCTTATCCTGGATAAAATATCGTCTAGAGAGAGATAACGATTAATTTGGAATTAATCGGTAAATTAATATATTCGATATATTAAACGAAATTAGATTTCGACGCGGAATTAAAATTAGATTTTAATTCGGGCAAACGAGTTAATTTAGAATTAATTCGTTAGCGACGTAAATAATAATTTCGCTAACCGCAATTATTTGATTTGATTAACGTCGCGACGTAAGCTCGGTATTTCGGAAATATCGAACCCGAACGCGTGAGTGCACGTGGGCCCACTTTCATTTGGAAACGTGTGGGGCCCACATGACACATGTCACTTATGCATTATTTTATTCTAATGCATTGCATGGTGATAGTGTACAATACACTCATGGTCTTGCATGGAGTTTGAGTGTTTGACACTCTAAGCCATTGCATGTTTTGTGTCGTAAGTTTATTATTAATTTAATAAATATTATGGCATAAATATAAATTGATTTTTGGTAAATCATTTTTCAACTTAACACAAAACTTCTTCTCTCTCATTTCTCTCTTCTCTCACGCCTAAAGCTTGAAATGGGGACTGGTTTTGAACCAGAAAAACGTGACACTAAAGGGAAGCAAGGGTTGGGTTTTCATGGTGAAAACCGCAAGTGCTAGCACACTACGAGTCTTGCGAAGGTGGTAGGGAGGTTCACCCATGAGGCGGGACTCATCCGACGGAGTTTGGAGCTTCGTTTGAGACCCGAAATTCTGTTTTGCAGGGACAGTGGACTGTTGCAGTTTGGCGTGAAGGGCAGTGCGTTTTTGGCCTTCATTCGTCTCCAATCGACTCAACCGATCAATGTGAGTATTCCGCTACCTCCGTTGATGTATTCACGCATTATTTCATGTCTTGATTTGATCTTGGGACCATAGAATAAACCAACATATTCATGGGGTCAACTTCTCACTATGGAATTCGATTTAATTATTGAATTCCCGTTTTTCATTTGGGATTACGGTATTACGTATAGTAGTGAGAGACACTGCTGGGTTAAAAATCCATAACTAAAGTAGTGTGTAATATTATGGAAATTACCGCTTGTGTGTTTTCCTTATTCTATATTGTTGATAGAATTTATACTTCTTATCCACTGCATGCATATTATTTGAATATATTTTCTGACTTCACTTAGGGTTGCGAATTTCTAGAATAGGTTCTAGAATGTTAGTAGACTTGGATATTGTTAGATTAGTCTAAACCATCGGGAACCGTTCCGATTTTCTTGAAATTCAAGATGGTTAGTGACTTAGTTGCTAAGTCACTATAGGTAATCTAAATAGATATTTGTTTTAGGATATAATTGTCTAGGGAGAATATTTTCTTGTGCAGTAAGAATTGACATGAATTAGTTAATGTCTCGAGATTCTTGACTGGCAATAAGAAAACTCCATTAGGTTTTTGTTTATCTTATAATTACGTTTCTTGGCATTAGTGACTTTTAAAAGTCACTTATTTGACACAATTTGCTAATCAATTATTTACAATTGTTGTGAATAATTGAAGGCAAATTATAAATCTAAAGAAATGAGATGTTTATAGTTGTGTATAGAAAATATCGATTCTCACAATACGACAACTATAAGTATTGGATACCAAATCTCTCGTCTAGTTATTTAAAATAATGTTTAATGATTGTTTTTTATATTTGATATCAGAACTTAAGACTATTGGATAGTTACTTATTCTTTGTAAACAATTGTTACACATTTTAATATGACTAGTAGTGTCGTTGATGAAGAGATAAACATTAAGAAAAATATTCGGTTAACTAAATAACTTAAAACAGTATTTTATGATATTTTATCACATAAGCATTAGATGTTTATTCCGTATGGTAAAGGATGGTCTAATACAAGATCACATCATATATCCTTATCTATTTAATGAATATTGTATTCAGAATGTGATTAAATCTCATTTAACCATTGATCGTCATTGGATCACAGTTTTATTAAATTAATACATTGTACGTATATAGTTTAATGAATTAGAAATTGCCTTGGATAGTTTTCTTTACTTCGTAACTTAGTTAATGAGTTGTCATGACTTAGTTGCATGTTTCTAAAAGAATATATATTGAACGTCTTGAATGGTTCTAGAACTTTCAATATGTTTCTGATGAAATGCGGATAGAATATTTTGAATGGTTCAAAGATATTCTATTTGAAGTGTTGAAAACTATATTCTTATAATTCATCTTGAGTCTTTGAATTGTTCAAGGATGTTTGATATGATCAAACATATGAATTTATGGCAATTAGTTCTAAAGTTATTTAATGAATGTGATTCTTACTCAATATTATCCTTCTACGATTCCATCGTGATGGAATTGGTCAGTGGGAGAAATCGAATCTTATATGATTTGATTCGTTTGATATTGAGTGTTACCGAATTAATTTCAATACTCTTGAGGATATGCTCCAGTAATACTAATTCATCCTTTTATTTAAGGTTCCATTAGTTTCTACAGTTACGTATATGATATGTATAAGTAGAAAATTCGAATCTTGAAAGGTTTGAGATTTGAATCTTTCTTTTGTATAATGGTTATATAATTGAAAGTACGTGCGCCTTAGAGGTACAAGTAAAAGTTTATCATTTATTCTATGTAATAGAATATTGTATTCTATTTGATAGAATAAATTTTCTACGATCTCGAGAAATAAAATAGTTTTATTACTTGATGTGTAACATTGGATGTTGACAGTTGTAGAAAAGACTTGACTTATTGAAGTTAAATGTGAGAATGACAAGCTATAAATGGAACTATATAATTAATAAGATGAAATTACCCTAATATATATTTCGTATAAGTTCAATAGGATGTCAGAATCATTCACAAAATATTTTATACTTAATGATTCTGTTGTTTTCTTATCGAAGACAATTATCCTATAACTTATAGTGGAAGCGGTATTTAATATCGATTTCGGAAGTTAGCATTGAACCATAGATCTAAGATTGTTCATAGCTACCATAATCAAGTTCGGAACTTGATTGAGCTTTCGTTATGAATCGTTCATAAAATATGTAATTGTTACTCCAGCAAAAGCAAGTGAGTTTATTAAAGGTTTGACCTTGATAGTATGATTGTGAGAAAAGTTAAACTCACATATCTATTGTAGATTCTAAGGAAACTTGTCTCCAGTCGCCACTAATTGAACAATTAAAGATCTGTTGTTAATGTGATATTAAACTATGTATTTGGCTAAATAATGCAAAGTGGCGTTCCTGAATGGTTACTTCGAATAAGAATAGAGATCCATTGTGTTTCTTGTTTGAAGAGTTCATTCTAGAATGGCCCTGGAGTTTGTATTCTGCTATGATCGTAGTTTGGTTATAATGCTTATAAGGCCTATTGTAGACTCAGGTGAGCTTTCCGAAGATCTGTGTTCTATAATTTGGAAACAGTCAGATTGTCTGATTTTATCAAAGCATAGAGAATACATATTTGATAGTAGGGTCAGTGGGAGCATACAATTTTCTTTCTATTATTGTATATCCTAACGACATTATCATTATTAATGTAATAATGAGATGTTTGTAAGGTAAAAAGTTTACCTAAGTCTTCTTTTCTCCGTGAAAGTAGTGGGAGTAGTCTCTATTATATTTGATATAAAACTGGAGACTTGTGAGATACTCTCATTTAGTCGTGCATTAGATATGATCTAATAAAGGACACATCAAAACTATATGTATGACAGTTAGTATAACTGTTTGACAGTTAGTGTATCTCTTGTATATAGTATTCATCTATCATAAATTATGATTCCTTTTGTCGAAAGAGAAATTGATTAGAATGTCTAGTCAATTTTTTGCATCATATGATAATGGCATAATGAATACTATATTGTGCGATTAAAGATATCAATTTAATCGTAATTATTACGAGCTATTTTGATACCCTGTTTGACCATATGATGAGTCTTGAAACATGTTCTTTGTTATCTTTGAGATATTAAGAACGAGTTTCTTATTTATTGATCCAAAACCATTAGAATCAAATTAATTTTGAGTCTAATTATGACATTAGATGGTCTATGTCAAATAAAATCAGAAAAGATACAGTGGGAGTGTCACCATCATTCTACTGAATTAGTTGTAACTTATGAAGTACTGACTTATGAAGTTGTATAGTGACCTTATAGATTAGAAGTTTTGATAGTAGTACATAGTTTTTTGGAGTTGATTTCAAAATACATAGACAACATAATAGCTATAGCACAATATTGATATCGCATATGAGTCATATAGATGTAGAACTTGGATTCTACAAAATAAGAATGACGATGGTTAAGGGAAATGATTGGGTTTGTTGGACAAACTCAATTTGTTATAGCAAACCTATTTCATGTTGCCTACCTTTTGAGTGCTGGGTGAGCTCTTGAGGGCCATGAATATGTGATACACATTTAGATGTGTATATGATACCCGTGATTGGCACTAGAGTAAGTGGGAGAAATTATTAGGGTTGGTGCTCGGAGTGCCAATCTGGATCATATTTATGTCTGATTCATGAATACGAACAATTCCTTTTTCCATAATATAACTTATTTAATGGTAGTACATCTTGTCTTTTATATACATATTCAATCTAGTTACGATTAGATATCTAATTATGATTAGATTGAAACTAAATCTGATTTAGTGATAAATGTATATTAGACATTGACCCTAGGATTTACAATATAGTGCGCAGTTACGTTGTAGTTTGTAATTGACATTGGGAAGCGTCACTATAAGTTGTATATCCTTAAATATAGTTCCTGGTCAAGATTTACTAACACGGGTCGGTTAGTAAAATCCGCTGAGACCAGTACATATCGTATATCGTGACTTGGTCCAATGGTTTATCCCAATGAACTGTGAGTCTCAGGAGACTCATATAGACATGTAGGTGTTTATTTGATAAACACTTAATGACTCACTAAAGATTTCCTAATATATGGTACACCAACGTCAATAGGAATCTTCTCGAGTTGAGCGAGCATAGTGGTCATTCGACTTGAGATACCACAGTGGATATATGAGTTATCCTCCACACTTTGATGGCAGTCGCATCACCGATCTATTTAGATCGGACCTCCGCCTGTTCGTTGGGTGTGGACTGATACTCATGATATCCATTGCGTATCAAGATAGAATATGTCAGTCCTGTGCATAGGGCATATGTTTCCTACACGTGTTTGTGATCTAATAAATCCATGGCCGTGGTATAACTTCAGAAGCGAGTTCCGAGTGTTATTTAGAGATCGTAAATTTTAAAGTCAACTATATTATACCATATGGATTTGACGTTCTTATCTATATCCCAATTATAATATGGATAGCCTGTGATGGAGGGATTATACGTATGCAATAAAATCGACTTGCATAGTTTAGCGATATTATCCATGGTCGTCATAATTCATGAGTGTGGGAATTATGGAAACAAAATTGGATTTCGTGATGGATAAACCTAACTTAGAGAGTCCCACAATACGAAGTGTACTTGTTGAGCACTGAGGCAACGTGTTATGAATAATACAGATTATTCATAATACTGTTGGACAATTATGACCCATAGCATCACTATTTGTACAGATCATGGTGTTGTTGTACAAATTAACTATGTGACAAAGGAGATTGCACTCTTATCATTTGTGATTAGATCACCTAGATGTATAAATGATAGGAGGTCTCTATGTTTTGTTCCTGGACGGAGAATGATATGAGACAGTATCAGTCCACGAAGGATAAATCATTAAATATCCCTAGTCAGAGTATTATCGAGATTGGACATCGATAAATACGTAAAAGACTAGTATTACACTTGTGCGCATTGTGAGGGCACAACGACATAGTTCTCATATATTTGGGTATAGGATACTCATACAAGTGTAATATGAGGTTGTGTTTTACCGATGGTACGGAAAACAACTTCGCTCTGGATAGACCCCCTCGGAATTCCATTGGTAGTATGACTATGTGTCTTTGGAAGTCCGAAATCAGGGTAGGTGTATTTGGTCTTAACCTGAGACTTGCACCGCTAATACTTGCGACAATCAATAAACTTTGGTTGCGGTCATCCAGGGCTTTAACAGGTTCTGTGTACGCCAATGGTGGGTATATTGAGAATCGTAGTGTGTTGGGTGTGATGTCAAGACGGAAGTGTCACTCCAGTCATATGGAGATGATGGTCACGTAGGATACGGTACTAGTACTCTTAAGTACTACAGTCATCGGGATAATATGACTGGGTCATAGTTATCCGATTATAGAGACTAGTTACCAGACTTCCGACATGTGTTTCGTACGGGGCAGAAATAATTCCATCCCCAGGCCTAGCACGTGATCATCCGATACTGGACAGAAATACGCAATACCACGTATACTACGCCTGATATAGATCCTTTATTCCTGTAAGGATATTTCCGGAGAATTGGGTAGACATGGCGCTTTGCTAGAGGCCAACCTTGTCTTGTAAATCTGTAAAACGTAGTACTTGGTACTTACGTGTTCGGATAGTCCGACGACCGAATTTACTGCCAACATATCCGGGGATCTAATGGGTCGCTTCCCAAATATTCACCGATGACGTATGACTCGCACTCTAAATTAATCTGGGATTAATAAGAAGAGAGAGAAAATTAATTTGGGATTAATTGCGGAGATATTTTATCTGGGATAAAATATCATTAAAAGAGAGATAACGGTTAATTTGGAATTAATCGATTAATTAATATATTTGATATATTAAATGAAATTGGATTTCGACGCGGAATTAAAATTAGATTTTAATTCAGGAGAACGAATTAATTTAGAATTAATTCGTTAGCGACGTGAATAGTGATTTCGCTAGGCGTAATCATTTAATTACGACGCAACGGAAAATTCGTTAATTTAGAATTAGCGAACCCGAGCACGAGATTATTTGCGAGCGCATTCGCATTTCGAATTCGAGTACGGCACGCAAGTCAAATCAAGCGTCAAATCATTAGTCAAATCTAGCGTCACATCAAGCGTCAAATCATGTCACTTTGAGTGATGTAACCATTGATTGATTGATTGATGTGACTTGATGTGAGTTGATGTTTGAGTGTTTGACACTTAAGTGTGATGGTTGATGTGAGTTGTTGTATTAATTAAAAGGCTATTTACCTTTATTTGATATAGGTATTTGACTTTTAATTATTTTGGTATTAGATACACATTTTGAAATACAACACACACAACTTCTTCTCTCTCTTTTCTCTCCTCTGTCACACGCCCATGGAGGTAAAATTGTTCACTGGTTTTCTGTCAAAAACCGAGAGCATTGGGAAGCTTGAGTGTGTGATTTTTGTGGCAAAAATCATAAGAGCTAGCACTCTGAGAGACATGCGAAGGTGATAGGGAAGTCTACCCATGAGCCGGGAATCGTTCGACAAAATTTGGAGCTTGACGAAGGAGCTCAAAAACCAACAATGGAGGAGGCCGAATCTGTGACCTGTGAGCAGTCCACTGCCGAGCAGAATTTGAAGTTTTGTTGCCTCCCGCGTCGTTCAACCGCTCGATGTAAGTATTCTGCAACTTCGTCGTTGTTATTTGCACATATTTCATGCTTATTATTGATCTTGGGACCTTAATAGAAACCAACAATGGTATCAGAGCAAGGTTTGAGCATGAAAATATTTAGGGCTTAAAATTTGGGTAATTTGTATTTGAGCATGATTTGAATGAATTGGATGTTTGAGTATGCTTAATACATGTTTAATTGAATATTGATTGGATCGATTTCATGAATTTGTGTTTGGAACATTTTTCCCCAAATTGAGTAGGCTTGGTCGAATGAGAAGTTCCCTATTTAGTCTTGGATTTTTTGATTTTTGATTCATTGGATGAGTTAGAATCATTCGGGAAATGTTGATTGCGGATTTAATTTGATTGAAACCGAATTGATTTGGAAAATCCCACTTGGCCGAGACTTTGAGCATGTAATTATGGGTTTGATTTTAATCAAAATGTGTTGGACATGTGATGATGAAAATGAGCATGATTAATTGTATAAATTGATGTTTTAGAAATGTTAATTTGGGTGATTAATCATGATATATACTTTAGATTAATTAAATGTGAAATTGGATTTTTGTGTTTAATTATGTTGGGCCTTAAAATTGGGTTTGGGCTTTTGTGTTGTAATTAGGCTTATTTGGCTTTGTTGTACAAAATCGGGTTAGGCTAAATTGGTTGGATCCAATTGGGCCCAAAACCGCCTCTATAAAGCCCAAATGCGACTTAATGGACCTTTAAAGTTTAATTGGGCCTAATGGGCCAAAATTGATTTCTAGGCTTATGGGGTAATTCCAGGATTGGATTTTGGTTATTTGGTTTGACCCGAGTTGACCAAAAGTCCACGCCTTAAGAAATTAATTAAAAGCCCATTGGACTTTAATTAAATTGACGTTGGACGTTAATTGGGCTTTGAGACCCGTAACGATTAAATTTGGAATTTAAGTCGTAAAAGTTCGTTAATAAAGTGTAGTATTTAATTTGGAATTAAATAGCGAATTAGAATTGAATGCAAATTAAATTGGATTTAATGATGTAGTTTAATTTAATTAGAGAATTCGTACTTTAAGTACTTATTCGCAAAACAAGTTTGACTCGCACAAAATCAAATCGTTGTTTGAACATTGGATGATCACTAATTATCAGATTAATTAATTTGATTAGATTGATTGATAACATGTTGGTGTGAATACATGGTTGCAATGCATGAATAATGTATATCAGATGGATATTAGATGGGTGGGACAATTTTAGAAATTGTTGTAATAAATTTGATTTATTAATTGGACATGCGTGTCCAGCCTTATCACCTCCTTATTCTTTGTATTCTCTTCTCACCTATTCCCCTCAATGTAAATGAGGTTTCTTTAGAAGTGTAGTGTAACGGGTAGAAGTGATACATGTGCTAGCGGGAGAGAGAAAGAGATAGATTTGATCTAGGATCAATGTGTAAAGTATCCATCCGCATATCATTATTATTTTCCATATGCGCTTTATTATGTGTTTAGAATGCATGTTTAAGGGTGTATGATGATGAGACCTTAACAAAGATAATAAATTGGTTGCCAATTTGCACTCGAAAAACCCTCGCATAATATTAAGCGTATTTCCTTACATTGAGTGATTCTCACTCAAGATCTGAGTTTGGCATTGGCTTGTTGGCCAAAGTCAAGGCCTTTGTCCGTCGAGGATGTGTTTGAATCACGAGAGCTTTATCCATATTGGTGTCTTGTCCAAGTTGTGGTTTGTTGGCCAAAGTCAATACCATTTATTGTCCATCGACATTGATTACGAAGCTTTCCATGGTCAATGGGTCGCGCTTGACTGGGATCACTAAGTTTGTTGTGCCAAAGCCAAGGCTTAGTTGATTCAGAGGAAAAAGGTTAGGTAATACATTGGATGTATTGGCATATATAAGATATATGTTTCGGACTTGGATGTCCCCCTACCGGATCTAGGAATTGGATTGGATCCAATTGATCTTAGAGATCTACCTAGTTAATTATCATACAATTTGTTGGCCAAAGTCAAGATTGTGTGATATTTAACGGGATCCTAGCCCACTAGGAAACACGGTTTCCCGAGTACTCGACAGAGGGTTAGAGGCTCGCCGAAAAATAGTGGGAGGCAAGAATTGAATTTGCAATATTCGTTCAATTACTCGCCATATGCGCTCAAACAAATATCAATTCGTCAAATGTATTAAATGTTAGTTGGACTAATATTTAAATGTTGTTTTTAATTAATAGTTGGACTATATTCAAACTAATTCAATAAATAGTTGATTTTATGATTGGATTATAGTAATCAATATAATTGAATTAACAAATTAAAAGTATAGTTGATTATATAGTTGGACTATAGTAATCATTATATATTATAGTACATGATATCGTTGATTAAATAGTTGGACTATTAAAATCAAGATAAAATTGAAAGATTGACATTTAAAACATAATCCTAGGTAAAATGTATTTAAATGGTTTAATTTTTCAAATTGGGAATAAATTTCAAGATGGTCCTGGAAAATAATAAGTTACTTTATTTGATAAAATAACATATTAGGCCTAAGCCCGGAGTTAAGCAATAGTAGAGCATGATCTTTGGAAGATCATGTAATGATAACTTAAGTGCTTAATCCATTAAACTTGTCAGTAGACTCCTTAATTTCTGAATCAGAACTAAGGATTAGATCCTTAAAGTATGATAATGAAATTGAAGGATTTTCATAGATCTATAATTAGATCTTAGAAGTACTAAAATTGCAATAATAACTCTTGGAGAGTTAATGACTATTCTCAAGGAGACAAAGTCAAAGTTTGCAATTAGGCAAGTAGCGCAAGGCGCACCTCACTTCGGTATTCTAGAAACCCGAGGCTAGGCCAAAGGCTTCTGGAATATGGAAAAGGGGCAAAGGAAAAATCATTATAGTCTTTTGGGAAGAAAAATGACATATCCCAAAATGTCTGCCTAAATTGTGGCAAACGGGATCGCGGAAGCGTGACTGCCGTTTGGACAAAGCAGACATGAAGGAATTGAAGAACGAGCACGGCACTGACTTCAAATATGTTTGTCAAGATTATGTTCACTACTAGTATTAAAATTAGATTTTGAATACTTAGTGTGGTACATAAAATATATGTATTGATGTTCAGAATCTGTTTTGAACAGGATACTGACCTCAATTGAGATTTAATCTATGGATTGGAAACGGGACGAAATTCGTTGTTTTAACCGTAGATACCTAACTTTAGGAACTACCCTCGGGTGCGTACCTAAATTTGGAAACTGTTATAATGTAACTAGTTTGACTAGATACATTATCTCCATATCAGTGTTTAACTCGCTGTGGGTGAACCTTTATATTCTAGAACACTAAAGTGTTTCATTATATAAAGATGATATTGAGATAAACACATTAGATGTGAATAACAGAATTTATATTTTGAATATAAATAAATCTCAAATATATAACATGACAAACAAATAGCTCAAACTGATTTGATCAGAAGAAACTGATGTGGCATTGTTGTCTAAGACACAACTAAAACAAGAATCGTATATCCACACTTTTGAAAAGTGGGTACTTGGACTGATTTGATTCTATTTAAATAAAGTCTACGAATCTAGTTTATTGGGCAAAGTGTCTAAAACACTATTTACTTGGTAAAAGTGTAAATGCCACCGATCTGTCAGCCCTAGTTCATAATGAAGCAAGTGGGCCCGTATCTAGCTAGGCTAGATGTGTATATGAATATTTCGTGACCTTTACGGATGTGGCATTGCGTTATGGTTATGTATTTCTTTAGGAACACAAATCGGAAACTTTTAAGTTTCGACACGAAATAGACAAACAAATCGGATAAAGTATTATACCGTCACGGTAAGACCGTAATGGAAAATACTTAAGCAATAAGTTACTAATATACTTGAAAGAGTATAGTATTCTTTCAAAGAGGACTCCTCTCGGACACGTCAAAGTGACGGTGTGTCCGAACTAAGTAACCGAATTTTGTTAGACACGATAAGGTTAATCATGAGTCGCTCTGAGCTACCATTTCCTTCAACGGATAAGCATTAACAGTGCAAAACTTATTTAGAATAAGGTTCCATAAAAATCTGTTTGACAGATATCATATTAGATATGAACGGGAAAGAAACAGGGTTTCTCATTTCTGATAATTTGGGTATGACAGACATATGTTTGGATGATACCAAACTAAAACCCAAATTGGATAAGTGCCAATTTTAGGTTATCATAGGGATACCAAAGTATTGTACTTATACCACTCACAAGAGAACAATGTAATTGTTGCTCACCATGCGGTTTTCCTAAGAGGAATACCGATAAGCAGTGGTAAGTGGGAGGATAGTAAAACTCGATGAAAATCAGAGTAATACTATATAAGGCACCGATTCCTAATGGAACACAAAATGGTTCATCAAGGATGAAACTATACTATTAATCTTCAAATACACAATAACCGCGTAAGTCGGAGAGAGTCAGAAAATAACCTGGGTATGGGTTTCTGATCTCACCTCATAAAGATGTCAATCTTATTGAGGTATACCAACTGACTACGTATGAGGAAGTTATACAAGGTATCGACTCCCTATTATGACAAAGTGTCATGATATCCAAAATGGATTCCATGTATATCAACTTAGTTTGGATACTAGTTGATGTGCCGCAAGGCATTGTGCCTATTGGTATTGTATAAGTCTTCAAGGAAGACATACATGGATGGAAACATATCAACGTTCTAAGCTAGGCTTGTAACGGAAAGGTATCGTTATCAACATTGTGTTTATTACGATTCAACCTTTTAAATGTTGCCACGGTAAATCCATTTGGATAATGCTTTCTTAAGCTGCGTCTTTCATTTATGAAATATGACAGCTGAATGGTAAAATCTCTTTCCTGAAAAAGAAACCATTTGGAGGATGTTTACAACATCATGTCAATTTTTTCGTACCAAAACTAGCAAACAAGGTTTGCGGGTTATTCGATCCATGTTTGGATTGAAGCAAGCATAGGTTCTTGGAATTATCGTTTTGATGTAATCATAATAGTTTATGATTTAATTCAAAACGAAAATATTCTTGTGTATATAAGAGGGTTAGTGGGAGCGCACTGACAATATTGTCCTATAAATAATGATAATATATGTCATTTCTTGGAAATGATATTCCCATAAATAACAATCGGCGAAAGCTTGGCTTTCGAAAACTCTCCGAGAAATCGTACATTGAAAAATGTACGTGACCTGGTGTCTCATATGCTTTGAGAAGTCATAAACAGGGCAAATCCAAGTGATAGTCACTAGATTGAGGTTAAGAACATCCGTTAGTATCTAAGAGAACTAAGGATGCTGTCTTAGTCTATGGAGAAGGAGAACTTGAAGTGACTGTGATCACTGTAGCAAGTTTCCTAAACCAATAAAACGACTATAAGTCGAAAACGGTACTATACAGTTTGAATAACGGAACAGTGAGCTGGAAATCTTCCAAGCAAGATACTGTTACCGAATAAACAACAAATGCGGGTTATTGCTGCAGCTGAACAGCAATAGAATCCTTCTGGGTCGATATAAAATCTAATTAGATTAGATATAAATCTGTTAGCAGATGAGCTAGGCTTCAGCACAGGCTAAGGAATTAATGGTCTCATCAACGATCCAGATAAATACTTCGATATTCATCTGATCCGTTCGGATCATACATCGTGGCGATGTGATGATCGTATAAATCACATCAGACGATAATCATGCAAATTCGCTTACGAAAGCATTTTCTCAGCAGTTTGAGCCAACCGTACATAGTTTGGGTGTAAGACACTCGAGTGACTGGCTATAGGCCAAGTGGGAGATTGTTGGACAATTATGACCCATAGCGTCACTATTTTTACAGATCATGGTGTTGTTGTACAAATTAACTATGTGACAAAGGAGATTGCACTCTTATCATTTGTGATTAGATCAACTAGATGAATAAATGATAGGAGGTCCCTATGATTTGTTCCTGGACGGAGAATGATATGAGACAGTATCAGTCCACGAAGGATAAATCATTAAATATCAATTGTCAGAGTATTATCGAGATTGGACATCGATAAATACGTAAAAGACTAGTATTACACTTGTGCGCGTTGTGAGGGCACAACGGCATAGTTCTCATATATTTGGGTATAGGATACTCATGCAAGTGTAATAGGAGGTTGTGTTTTACCGATGGTACGGGAAACAGCTTCGCTCTGGATAGACCCCCTCGGAATTCCATTGGTAGTATGACTTTGTGTCTTTGGAAGTCCGAAATCAGGGTAGGTGTATTTGGTCTTAACCTGAGACTTGCACCGCTAATACTTGCGACAATCAATATACTTTGGTTACGGTCGTCCAGGGCTTTAACAGGTTCTGTGTACGCCAATGCTGGGTATATTGAGAATCGTAGTGTGTTGGGTGTGATGTCAAGACGGAAGTGTCATTCCAGTCATATGGAGATGATGGTCACGTAGGATACGGTACTAGTACTCTTAAGTACTGCAGTCATCGGGATAATATGACTGGGTCATAGTTATCCGATTATAGAGACTAGTTACCAGACATCCGACATGTTCTTTGTACGGGGCAAACACAATTCCAACCCCAGGCCTAGCACGTGATCATCCGATACTGGACAGAAATACGTAATACCACGTATACTATGCCTGATATAGATCATTTATTCCTGTAAGGATATTTCCGGAGAATTGGGTAGGCATTGCGCTTTGCTAGAGGCCAACCTTGTCTTGTAAATCGGTAAAACGTAGTACTTGGTACTTACGTGTTCGGATAGTCCGACGACCGAATTTACTGCCAACATATCCGGGGATCTCATGGGTCGCTTCCCAAAGATTCACCGATGGCGTATGACTCACACTCTAAATTAATCTGGGATTAATAAGAAGAGAGAGAAAATTAATCTGGGTTTAATTGCGGAGATATTTTATCTGGGATAAAATATCATTAAAAGAGAGATAACGGTTAATTTGGAATTAATCGATTAATTAATATATTTGATATATTAAACGAAATTGGATTTCGACGCGGAATTAAAATTAGATTTTAATTCGGGAGAATGAATTAATTTAGAATTAATTCGTTAGCGACGAGAATAGTGATTTTGCTAGGCGTAATCATTTAATTACGACGCAACTGAAAATTCGTTAATTTGGAATTAGCGAACCCGAGCCCGAGATTATTTGCGAGCGCATTCGCATTTCGAATTCGAGTGCGGCACGCAAGTCAAATCAAGCGTCAAATCATTAGTCGCATCTAGCGTCACATCAAGCGTCAAATCATGTCACTTTGAGTGATGTAACCATTGATTGATTGATTGATGTGACTTGATGTGAGTTGATGTTTGAGTGTTTGACACTCAAGTGTGATGGTTGATGTGAGTTGTTGTATTAATTAAAAGGCTATTTACCTTTATTTGATATAGGTATTTGACTTTTAATTATTTTGGTATTAGATACACATTTTGAAATACAACACACACAACTTCTTCTCTCTCTTTTCTCTCCTCTCTCACACGCCCATGGAGGCAAAATTGTTCACTGGTTTTCTGTCAAAAACCGAGTGCAATGGGAAGCTTGAGAGTGTGATTTTTGTGGCAAAAATCACAAGAGCTAGCACTCCGAGAGACATGCAAAGGTGATAGGGAAGTCTACCCATGAGTCGGGAATCGTTCGACGAACCTTGGAGCTTGACGAAGGAGCTCAAAAACCAACAATGGAGGAGGCCGAATCTGTGACCTGTGAGCAGTCCACTGCCGAGTAGAATTTGAAGTTTTGTTGCCTCTCGCGTCGCTCAACCGCTCGATGTAAGTATTCCGCAACTTCGTCGTTGTTATTCGCACATATTTCATGCTTATTATTGATCTTGGGACCTTAATAGAAACCAACAAATACTTCATCAGATTAAATGAGTTAATTCGAATCGTTTAATTTGTTAAACGAAAACACATGCTTTAGGGGATTTTGGTCAATTAATAATTAATGTGTATTTGTATTTGATACAAAATTTGATTTGATACATATTAATTAATTGTCAAATAAGACTTTGACACGTGTCATTAATATATGTATTTGTTATTTAATGTAAATAAAAATACTTATATAATGATAGTTATATTAATTAATTATTTAGATATTTAAATGTTAAATACTTGATTAATTAAATGATATTCTTTTTCGTAATTGTTATGAAAAATATTTAATTATTATTGGTTACATGTGACATGTTTTAATTAAGCTTAAGGTGTGTAAATTTGATTTGCGAACATAAAGCTTGATTTTATTTAATTGAATTAAATTGGGAAATTGACCAAATTACCCTCCTAAAGTCGGTCATTACAAGTTTTAAAGTGAAAAAAATTTCTTTTCCCTTCTAAGGGAAGCTATGGCCGAATTTCATCTTTAAAATACTCTCCAAATTTGCTTGATGATTCAAGAAGGAAAATTGAAGAAAATCAAGAAAATAACTTAAAGAATTAGGATAATTAAAGGTAATTCTTTATATCCCTGAGCTTAGAAAGCATGTTTCTTTTTCTTGAGCATCTAGAGAGATTCTAGGGTTTCTTCTTTTCTTTAGAATTTGGGTATTTTTGATTTGGAAGATGGAATTAATGGTTTGGTGCATGTTTGAAGTAGAATTAAATGATATTATTGTAATATTGGTTCAATTTGAACATTTGATGATATGTTGTCATTCTAGAGTGTTATGGACACTCTTGTAATTCCTAGAATTATTTTTGGGTGCTTCATTGGTGGTGGCTTAGATTGGTGTTATGATTAATTTGATTAATATTAGGAAAATTGGATTAAAGCATGAAATATTGATATTTTTGGTTTCTGGATCAGATCTGGAAAACTGGGTTTATGGTCATGAAAATTATGTCATATAAATGTATTGGATGTGTTTTGGGTATTGGAATAATTGCCGGAAAATGTTTCGGAGTTGAAATATGCGAAAATGGTGAAAAACGGCGTTAGCATGTGACTTTTGAGCCAACCGGATGACGGCTGCCCAAACAGTGAATTGGTCACTGTTCGGGCAGCCCATGAACTGCCCTAGTACTGTTGGGGCTGACCTGGGCAGCCCTCATGTCCATTGGGTGGTCAGATCGATCAAAAACATATGTTATGTCATTTTGCGGAAAAACATTTTCGTAAAAGTTTCGTAATGTTTCTTAACTATTTATGTCGTTATTTGATATTGAATAAATATATTTATGTGAAATATGAATGAATTATTCATATTGGATATTTAATAATTTATTCGGTAATTTAAAAAGTTCTAAAATTATGATTTCACCCGAATCGCGAGCTTCCGATGCTCCCACGCCAAAACCCCAACAAAAATGGTATCAGAGCAGGTCTGATCCTTCATCCATTACATTAGTCATGCTTGATATATGATATATAATCCAATTTTGATGTTTGCACATGCATGTAATTTAGATGTTTCTTGACTTTTAGTTCTACGCTAATGGGAAACGTAACGGAAATTTAATGGTTAAATTAAGTTATGTTTTCTAAGGTAGAATTCAACAGTTTAGAAATTGATCTAGATTAATTTCTGCATTTGATGTAGAGCAATGCTTTCTTGAGGAATTTCCTCGCTTAAATATGGAAGTAAAGTGATATGTATTGGATGCATGTTTCTTGGTCCGTCTTGTCAATAAGGTTTATAGGTATCTTTCTATGGCTGCATCCGAGAAAGTGCCAAAGCAATGAGGGTGTAGTTGATAGAATTTTATCGATGCCGGATGTATATTTGATACTAGACAAATTCAAGTGAAAGTGGAAATCCTGAACGTGCCAAAGCTGTCAGGACTACATCGGTAGCTTGAGTTTGCCATTGGCAAGTGAAGCCTTGATACGCCTTCTTGTGAACGTGCCAAAGCTATCATAACGAGAAACGGTCAGGACCAAATTCAGGAGTCACAGTGAGTGTGATTGACAATGAGTTGTCTACCTAATGAATATACGCAGGCAAGATCGTGCCAAAGCTGTGAATCAAAATATATTTATAGGGTCCACTTCTCACTATGGAATTCGATTTAATTATTGAATTCTCATTTTTCGTTGGGGATTACGGTATTACGTAAAGTAGTGGGAGACACTGCTGGGAGAAATCGAAACTTATATGATTTGATTCGTTTGATATTGAGTGTTACCAAATTAATTTCAATACTCTTGAGGATATGCTCCAATAATACTAATTCATCCTTTTAATTAAGGTTCTATTAGTTTCTACAGTTACGTATATGATATGTATAAGTAGAAAATTCGAATCCTGAAAGGTTTGAGATTTGAATCTTTCTTCTGTATAATGGTTATATAATTGAAAGTACTTTCGCCTTAGAGGTACTAGTAAAAGTTTATCATTTATTCTATTTAATAGAATATTGTATTCTATTTGATAGAATATCTTTTCTACGATCTCGAGTAATAAAATAGTTTTATTACTTGATGTGTAACATTGGATGTTGACAGTTATAGAAAAGACTTGACATATTGAAGTTAAATGTGAGAATGATAAGCTATAAATGGAATTATATAATTAATAAAATGAAATAACCCTAAGATATCTTTCGTATAAGTTCAATAGGATGTCAGAAACATTCACAAAATAATTGATACTTAATGATTCTGTTGTTTTCTTATCGAAGAAAATTATCCTATAACTTATAGTGGAAGCGGTATTTAATATCGATTTTAGAAGTTAGCATTGAACCATAGATCTAAGATTGTTCATAGCTTACCATAATCAAGTTTGGAACTTGATTGAGATTTCTTTATGAATCGTTCATAAAATATGTAAATTGTTTACGCAGCAAAAGCAAAGTGAGTTTATTAAAGGTTTGACCTTGATAGTATGATTGTGAGAAAAGTTAAACTCACCTATCTATTGTAGATTCTGAGGAAACTTGTCTCCAGTCGCACTAATAGAACAATTAAAGATCTGTTGGTTAATGTTGATATTAAACTATGTATTTTGGCTAAATAATGCAAAGTGGCGTTCCTGAATGGTTACTTCGAATAAGAGATCCATTGTGGTTTCTTTGTTTGAAGAGTTCATTCTAGAATGGCCCTGGAGTTTGTATTCTGCTATGATCGCAGTTTGGTATAATGCTTATAAGGCCTATTGTAGACTCAGGTGAGCTTTCCGGAGATCTGTGTTCTCTAATTTTGATAGAGTCAGATTGTATGATTTTATCAAAGCATAGAGAATACATATTTGATAGTAGGGTCAGTGGGATCATACAATTTTCTTTATAGTATTGTATATCCTAACGACATTATCATTATTAATGTAATAATGAGATGTTTCTAAGGTAAAAAGTTTACCTAAGTCTTCTTTTCTCCATGAAAGTAGTGGGAGTAGTCTCGGTTATATTTGATATAAAACTAGTGACTTGTGAGATACTCTCATTAGTCGTACATTAGATATTATCTAAAAAAGGACACATCAAAACTATCTGTATGAAAGTTAGTATAACTGTTTGACAGTTAGTGTATCTCTTGTATATAGTATTCATCTATCATAAATGATGATTCCTTTGTCGAAAGAGAAATTTATTAGAATGTCTAGTCAATCTTATGCATAATAGGATAATGGCAAAATGAATATTATATTTTGCGATAAAAGATATCAATTTAATCGTAATTATTACGAGCTATTTTGATACCCTGTTTGACCATATGATGAGTCTTGAAACATGTTCTTTGTTATCTTTGAGATATTAAGAACGAGTTTCTTATTCATTGAGAGTATAATCTGCAACCATTAGAATCAAATTAATTTTGAGTCTAATTATGACATTAGATGGTCTATGTCATATAAAGTCAGAAAAGATACAGTGGGAGTGCTACCGTTTAATCTACTGAATTAGTTGTAACTTATGAAGTATTGACTTATGAAGTTGTATAGTGACCTTATAGATTAGAAGTTTTGATATTAGTACATAGTATTTTGGAGTTGATCTCTAAATACATAGACAACATAATAGATATAGCACAATATTGATATCGCATCTGAGTCATATAGATGTAGAACTTGGATTCTACAAAATATGAATGATGATGGTTAATGGAAATGATTGGGTTTGTTGGACAAACTCAATCTGTTATAGCGGACATATTTCATGTTGCCTACCTTTTGAGTGCTATGTGAGCTCTTGAGGGGCCATGAATATGTGATACACATTTAGATGTGTATATGATACCATGGATTGGCACTAGAGCAAGTGGGAGAAATTATTAGGATTGGTGCTCAGAGTGCCAATCCGGATAATATTTATGTTCGATTCATGAATACGAACAATTCATTTTTCCATAATATTACTTATTTAATGGTAGTACATCTTATGTTTTAAATGCATATTCAATCTAGTTACGATTAGATATCTAATTATGATTAGATTGAAACTAAATCTGATTTAGTGATACATGTATATTAGACAAAGACCCTAAGATTTACAATATAGTGCGCAGTTACAATGTAGTTTGTAATTGACATTGGGAAGCGTCACTATAAGTTGTATATCCTTAAATAAAGTTTCTGGTCAAGATTTACTAACACGGGTCGGTTAGTAAAATCCATAATACTTCATCAGATTAAATGAGTTAATTCGAATCGTTTAATTGGTTAAACGAAAACACATGCTTTAGGGGATTTTGGTCAATTAATAATTAATGTGTATTTGTATTTGATACAAAATTTGATTTGGTACATATTAATTAATTGTCAAATGAGACTTTTACACATGCCATTAATATATGTATTTGTTATTTAATGTAAATAAAAATACATATATTATAATAATTATATTAATTTATTTTTAGATATTTAAATGTTAAATATTTGAATAATTAAATGATATTCTTTTTCATAATTGTTATGAAAAATGTTTAATTATTATTGGTTACATGTGGCATGTTTTAATTAAGTTTAAGGTGTGCAAATTTGATTTGCTAACATAAAGCTTGATTTTATTTAATTGAATTAAATTGGGAATTGACCAAATTACCCTCCCAAGATCGGTCATTACATGTTTTAAAGTGAAAAAAAATTTCTTTTCCCTTCTAAGGGAAGCTAAGGCCGAATTTCATCTTCAAAATACTCTCCAAATTTGCTTGATGATTCAAGAAGGAAAAGTGAAGAAAATCAAGAAAATAGCTTAAGGAATTATGAGAATTAAAGGTAATTCTTTATATCCATAAGCTTAGAAAGCATGTTTCTTGTTCTTGAGCATCTAAAGAGATTCTAGGGTTTCTTCTCATTTTTAGAATTTGGGTGTTTTTGATTTGGAAGATGGAATTGAAGGCTTGGTGCATGTGTGAAGTAGAATTGAACGATATTATTGTAATATTGGTTCAATTTGATCATTTGATGATATGTTGCCATTTTAGAGTGTTATGACCACTCTTGTAATGCCTCGAATTATTCTTGGGTGCTTCATTGGTGGTGGCTTGGATTGGTGTTATGATTAATGTGATTAATATTAGGAAAAATTGGATTAAAGCATGAAATATTGATATTTTTGGTTTCTGGATCAGATCTGGAAAACTGGGTTTATGGTGATGAAAATTATGTCATATAAATATATTGGATGTGTTTTGGATATTGGAACAATTGCCGGAAACTATTTCGGAGTTGAAATATGCGAAAATAGTGAAAAACGGAGTTACTAGGTGACTTTTGAGCCAACCAGGTGACGGCTGCCCAAACAGTGAATTGGTCACTGTTCGGGCAGCCCATGAACTGCCCGAGTACTGTTGGGGCTGACCTGGGCATCCCTCATGTGCATTGGGTGGTCGGTTCGGTCAAAAATGTGTTTTATGTCATTTTCTGAAAAACATTTTCGTAAAAGTTTCGCGATATTTCTTAACTATTTATTTCGTTATTTGATATCGAATAAATATGTTTAGGTGAAATATGAATAAATTATTCATATTGGATATTGAATAATTTATTCGGTAATTTAAAAAATTTTAAAATTACGATTTCACCCGAACCGCGAGCTTCCGCTGCGCCTGCGCCAAAACCCCAACATGACACTCATACACTAAGTCTAAATGTACATAAGTAATCAAAGGTATAAAAGATGATTTATAATATACAAATTAAATCAAAATAATTTGATAAATGAATATGCATCGTTTATTAATTCAAAATCATTCTATTTACATATTACATGATGTTTTAGGGCATATATCTCAACAATCTCCCACATGCACTATAGAAAATGAGGCATGTCACGTAATCTTAGACCCTCTAGGTGATCTTCAAAAACTTTAGCCGTCAAGGTCTGTGTAAACAGATCAACCAAGTTCTCCGCAAATGTTATCTTCATTATAGTAACGTCTCCACTCTACACTATCCCACCGATGAGATAATATTTCCTCTCTATATGCTTCCATTTTTTATGGCTTCTTATTTCTTCGGAGTTTTCCACTGCACCACTATTATCGTAATAAAGTGTGCATGGTTTGTCAATATCTGGAACAACTTCCAAATCTCCCAAGAATTTTCGGGGCAAGACTGCTTCCTTAGTTGCTTCACAAACTGCTACATACTCAGCCTCCATAGTGGATTCAACAGTACAATATTGCTTTATAATTCTTTACACAATATCCCTGTTGGAAGGCGAAAATGGTTTTTAAACATTTTAAAATTTTCCGAGCGAATTAATAAATATTAAATATTTTTAATTCACCCAAATAAGTTTAAATATATTATTTATTAACATTTAATAACATAATATATTTCGAAACACGACGAATTATTTTACAAAAATAGTTTTTGACAAATAATACGAGTAATGGGTAGACGGTCAAACCGGCTGACCAACCGCCAAGCCGAGTCAACTAGGTCACTTGGGCAGTGTTCGGCCAGCCCTTGGGCTGCCCGAATAGTGCACAGTTCGCTGGTTTCATAGTCGGCACCCGGTGAGCTCGTTTTGACGTGAATTTCACCGTTTTCTCACGTTTTTGCCCCTGAACAATTTCCGAAATTTATCCACCACCCAATACACATCCAATATCATCCAAATAACATATTTTTACATAAAAAATATTCTGATTTAACAACCAAAAACATATCTAATCTAGTTTTTGTTTTTGTCAATTTTTCAAGCCAAAATTTAATTTATTCACAAATTAATCCAACTAACTTACACCAAATTAAATCACCACAACATAAAACCTCAATTACAATTCAAGGCAATATTAGAGTGGTAACATCACTCTAGAATGGCAATTTTAATTTTAAAATTAATTCCTTATTTAATTTTAATACACATGCTAAATAAAAAAATTATTAAGGTTTATAAAATTATCAACAAGTTTTGTTTCAAACAAGATTCATATGTATTCCAAAAAATCGTTTCTTACATTTTATAGTTTTATATTTTCGGGGCATGAGGTAAAAACTCACCCCAGTATGTAACTTGAGATTCAACTGGAATTGACGGATACTATGGAATTGACGGATTTATATACATGTGCACATGTGGAGGACTGAGGGGACGCTCTCAGATCCTCGAGCGGGACTAAGGGGACGGCGATACGTAACGCCCCTAGATCATAAGCGCTCATATGGTACATTCCTGGGCGGAGATGTGCCTACGGGCGGAGATTTGGTGGCATGGGGGAACGGCGATACGTAACGCCCCTGAACACCAGATAGATACTTTGGTACAAGATGACCGTATATTGATTTTCAGATTTTGGTTTTCAGAAAAAGAATTCCAGATTTCAGTTTTCAGAAAAAGTGTTTAGAAAGCGATTTTAGAGAGAAGTACAAGAAAGAGTTTTCAGTTTTCAGATTCTCAGTAAACAGTTTTCAGAAACAAGATTTTTAGAAATAGTTTCCAGAAACCAGAGATTCAAATCATGATTTTAGAAAGATAAGTTTTATTAAGAGATTTTCAAACAGAGTTTCAGAAAGTAGTTTTCAAAAAGTAGTTTTTCAGAAAAAGTTTTTTAATAAGTATTTTACAAAGATATGGCATAATTAAAGATCAGTATAGCTTATAGGTTAAGCATATAAGTCATACATTCTGGTTAATAAACGAAATGCATATAGTTAACATTGAAGCATGATAGCGTGATTACATCTATATGGATATATGATTGATGTTGTATAGTATATATTTTGTATCATGATTACATCTATGTGATTATGATTGATGCTTGTGTGTATTATATGATTACATATACATGTATGGTGTTATTGAGTTGAAAATAGAAATTTGCAAATGCATATAATTATAGCATTTAAGCTTAATAAGTTCGAATATGAATATATGAAATTAAAGATGTAAGGTACATTAATTTGCATATGTTTATGATATTGTGATAATTTGTTATGTAAGTGAATTTATTTACCTGCGTGTGAAATATATTAATGACAGAATTAGTATATAGAATATAGACAGTTAAAGACGAATGTTTAATAGAAAGAATATTATATAAATCCGATTTGATGATATTTCAATGAAATAAAAGAAGGATAAGTATGGTAAATAACCAAACTAGATTAGCAAAGAGTTAATAGGTAAGTACTAAGATATTAAGTAGCATAGCAGAAGCGTGATGAATCTGATTTAGTTAGTTAGTGATATAGAACTCGATGTATTTAATATGGATGTTTGTGAATGTAAATGACAAACAGAAATTAAAGAATGTGTGTGACCAGATAAAAGAATTTAATGACAAAGTAATATGTTTGTGAAGTTGATATGGAATAATTATCTAGTTCTGACCTAATACATAATTTCATGAACACATAGATAGCCAGGTTAATACAGAAACATGATTCATACCTTGTATGTGTTTGACGCTCAAGTAATGAGCATAGTTACTTACTGAGTCTTATGACTCACACCACAACAGTGTTTGAATTTTGCAGGTTGGTGACCAGTTCAGTCGACCACAGTTTTAAAAGCTTGAGGAGCCGGATAAGACTGTTGCAGCCAGCCAGTCACCAGGTCTTGGGGATATCAGATTCAAGTTGTATAAGTTTAGTTGTATAAGAATTTGAGTTGTATCGTATAGTTGTAAAAGTTTTATTGCTACGCATTTTCGGGCACGGAACCTAGTTGTATTATGATTTGAGTTTGTTATTTTAGTATTATGTTATGTGTCTAGGCCCTATAGGATGTTTGAGGTGCTGGACTTTGATCCAGGTTGCATGACTTTTAGCAGAGGTCATGCCGAATTTTCGTTAGAATCAGAAGCTTATGGAGGCGGGATTAGCATGTCTCCTGCCGGTAGCATCCTGCCTTAGGCGGGATGTTACACCTAAATCTAAACTCTAATTTCTTTGATTTCCTTCTCCTTGATGTTGATTACTTTTACTAAATCATAACCCTTCTTTTTCTTTATTTTCTCAACACATGAGATGAGCTCAAAACACACAAAATGAAACAAATTTAATTTATATAGCAAATACCCATTTGACCGAATTTTGGAGAATCAATTTGGTCATATTTTGCTTTTGTTTTGGCCCAATAATTTTTTTCCAAGTTTGATCTTATCAAAATATATTTATTTGATTTTTGTTAATCAAAATCCATGTGTTCAAATCACATGGTTTGGCCAATCACAATTTGCCAAAATTAATAAGAATATTCAAGATATTATTATCTAATAAATTAATTAATTTACTTTAATTAACAAAAAGATAAAATAAATACATGGAAAAATATTCCAAGAATTTTCTTCCATTTTATTATTATTAGTAATTAATTAATAATTAATTAATTAATAATAACAATAAAACAAGTAAGAAAATTTAATAAGTTAATAATGTGTATCTAATCTAAATTATGTATCGTATATAAATACATATTATTTAATACGCATATGTAAATTATGAATATTCCGAATTATTCATAATTAATTGCCCAAGTGCTCAACGAGTACACTTTATTTTGTGGGGCTCTCTAGGTTCAAGTTTATCTGTCATGGAAACTATTTCCATGTCCGTAATTTGTCCACTCACAAATTACGATGGCCAAAGATAATCAAGTTGAATCATCCAAGTCGAAATTATTACATATATAATCCTTTTGTCATAGGTTATTCGAATTGTTCCGGAGATAGATTTATACGTCAAATCTCCGCTATGAACAATTCATGTGTCGCGACATCACAGGATATCGTGAGTATCAGTCGACACCTGATGAACAGACGGAGGTCTGATCTTAAAAGATTGTTGACGTGACTGCCATCAAAGTATAGAGGATATCTCACATATCCACAATGGTATCTCAAGTCAAAGGAGCTAATATGGTATTCGACTCGTAAAGATTCTTATTGACGTTGGTGTACCATCTATTAGGAATCTTTGAATGAGTCATTCAGTATTTATCCAATAAATACCTACATGTTTATATGAGTCTCCGAAGACTCATGGTTTACTGAGACAAACCATTAGAACAATTATAATATACGACACTTACCGGTCTCACGGGTTTACTAACCGACCAGGTATGTAAACCTTGACTAGGAACAATTTTAAGAATGACTCATATGTGACATTTCTCAGTACAATTACGACGATTTTACAATTATGTCACAACTATTCATTATAAGGTCTTTTACGCCTTTACCACATATAAGATTATATTGATGAAAATTACCTAATTTTATTCATAATTAAAAAAAAATGTACAGCGTATTAACAATAAATACAATAAAATTTGACGCGCCGAGCACCAACTCCATATTTTCTCCCACTTGCTCTAGTGCCAAATTTGATAGTATCTAATACCCATCGCTCTACATGTCTATCATATAGTCTCGGAGGCAAGGTGATAAGTGTGGTTTATACCCACTTATTATGGCATTCTCAGCTTATTATTTTGTTATAATTCGAGATATTTAATATGATTTATAATTTATTTTATGTTTTATTTATAAGAGCATTAATATATGGATCGGGGAATAATTGCACGTGTTTTGGGAACTTTCGGGAAGACACAGGACGAGCAGGGAAGAATGGCGCCGAGGCGCCAAAATCCCATACAAGTTCCAGGGAGAATGGCGCCACGGCGCCATTCATCACAAGCAATGGGCGCCGAGGCGCCCATTCATTAAGCAACATGGCGCCGAGGCGCCAATGAAGAGATCCAGCGCCGCGGCGCCCCTATTACATACAAAGTCCAGACAGTTTAGCGCCGCGGCGCTGCGCAGGGAAGTTTCACGCGTATCATGAAATTAATTTTAGGGTTTTTAATAATCCTAATGCTACCCAAAGACTCTCATACTCAACTATAAATATAACATTACATCCAACACTCAGGGGGAGGCTAATACAGAGGCTAATAAAGAGCAAAAACACAGAAACACATATTTTTAGAGATCCAAGGAGAGGATTGAAGAGCGACAAGAGGAGATTAAGGCTGTGTGACATCCGGAGAGGAAGAGATTCAATTTGGGTTTTATCTTCTTATTTCTTTCTTAAAACTCTAATGATTTCCATTAAATTCGTGGCTTGATTATTTATTGTTTTATCTTTTGTCATGAATTTACTCCTTAATTTTGGAGAACGATTGTAATTGATGCTTGAACCTTGTATTTTGTTTATCAGTTTTGTAATGAAGTTTTATTAATTATTTATATTCTTTTGAGTTTAATGCTTCTTGATTGTTGGCCACAATTTGAGATGATGAATGTTTAGAATCTATCACTCGAGAGAGGGGATTTTGAATAGATCTAGAGAATATGACCTAGGATTTTATAGAGTTCGAGAGAATCTGTAGTCCTTTGAAGTCGTTAACATAGGTGACAGCTAGGTGAAATCAGGATCCAGAATCTCTATCGTATTCGTTCCTCATATATAATTATTTTTATTTTTATATTTATTAATTATAAAATCTTTATTAATTGTTTTCTAAATAAAGTTAGGATATCAATTGTAGTACTTAGTGCGAGTTAACGCAATCCCTGGGGTTCGACACTCTAAACTCATTTATACTAAAACTTGACACCGTACACTTGCGGTACGATATAAAAATACACACCACAAGGCCTTCGTAAGCGGGTCTGCTATGTTTTCCTCTCCATATATCTTGCATATGGCAACATCTCCTCGAGCGATGATCTCTTGAATAATGTGGTACTTTCGTTCCACGTGTTTCGATTTCCGATGCGCTCTGGGTTCTTTTACTTGTGCAATGACACCACTATTATCACGGAATAACGTGATCGAATCATCGATGCTTGGGATAACTCCCAATTCAATGATAAATTTCTAATCCATATAGCTTCTTTTACAGCATCTGATGCAGCAATATATCCTGCCTCAGTGGTGGAATCAGCTATTGATCCTTGTTTGGAACATTTCCAACTGACTGCAGCATTATCAAGAGTAAATACAAAACCTGAAGTAGACTTTCTATCATCAGGATCTGACTGAAAGTCAGAATCTGTATATACTCTTATCTGTAAATCACATTCTCCATAGATAAGAAACTTATCCTTAGTACCTTTTAGATACTTTAGGATATGTGTAACGGCCATCCAATGGTCGTTACCTGGATTTGATTGATATCTGCTAGTAACGCTTACTGCATGACTAATATCAGGTCTCGTACATAACATGACATACATGATGCTTCCTAAGCATGATGCATAAGGTTGACTAGACATTCTAGCCTTTTCATCTTCCGTCTGAGGACACATCTTCTTCGAAAGATGAATGCCATGTCGAAAAGGTATATTGGCAACTTTACAATTACTAAAGTTGTACATTTCTAGGATCTTATCTATGTACGAAGATTGGGATAACCCAATCAGCTTCATTTCTCTATTTCTATAGAGTTTTATACCAAGTATATAGGAAGCTTCACCCAAGTCTTTCATGGAGAAGATTTTACAGAGGTATGCTTTAATATCCTACATCATTCCAAGATCATTTCCAATGATCAGGATGTCGTCAACATAAAGCACCAAGAACATAATCATGCTCCTACTAACCTTCTTATAAACACAAAGTTCTTCTTTGTTTTTGAGAAAACCAAAAAATCTGATTACCACATCAAAATGAAGATTTCAACTCTGCGAAGCTTGTTTAAGTCCATAAATAGACTTCTTAAGCTTAAATACCATGCCAGAATTATGACTAGAGATAAAACCCTCTAGCTGTTCCATATAGATTTCTTCATCAAGAAATCCATTAAGAAAAGCCGTTTTGACATTTATTTTCCAAATATCATAATCATGGTAAGCAGTTATAGCCAACAAAATCCTAATAGACTTTAGCATCGCTACTGGTGAAAAGGTTTCATAATAGTCCACACCTGGCCTTTGAGTGTAACTTTAGCAACCAGTCAAGCTTTGAAGGTTTCAACATTCCCATCGGGCCCGCGCTTCCTTTTGTAAACCCATTTACAATCTATGGGAACAATTCCCTCAGGAAGCGGAACCAAATCCCATACTTGATTCTAATACATAGAGTCTATTTCAGAATTCATTGCTTCCTACCATTTAGAGGAATCAATGTCACATTACTTTTCTGTAGGTATATGGATCAGTCTCCTCAACAAGGAGCACATCGAGACTCTTGTCCTATATCAAATACAAGCGCTTATGAGGTCTCGATATCCTAGTAGACCTACGGAAAGTGGAACTAGAAGGTTCTGCTTCTGTCTGAACCTGTGATTCCTCTATTGGTCTGTCATCTATAGGTTGGACTTCATCAAGCTCAACCCTTCTATGATTACCACATTCTGCCAAAAATTCTTCTTCAAGAAATCTGGCAAAATGAGCTACGAACACATTTCGATGCTCGGGTTCATAGAATTGATATCCTTTGGAATTCGAAGGATATCCAACGAACCTAACTTTTCGCCATCGAGGTAAAAGTTTATCCTGCTGCGTCACCTTGACATATGCAGGACAATCTCAAACCCTAATATAATTAAGGTTCGGTTTCCTACCAACCCATATCTCATATGGAGTAGTAAGAACAGCTTTAGAAGGAACCCTATTTAGCAGATGTGCTACAGTCAGAAGAGCATACCCCCAGAAAAAGTAAGGCAGATCTGTAAAACTCAACATGGATCAGACCATATCCAATAAAGTCTGTTTTCTCCTTTTAGACACTTCATTGTGCTGTGGAGTACCCAGAGGAGTATATTGAGCGAGAATCTCATTCTCTTTAAGATACTCGGTAAAATCAATACTCATATATTCACCGCCTCGATCTGATAAATTTACCAGTTTGTTTTTCTACTTTGTTTTGAAATTCTTTGAACTTTTCAAAGGTTTCCGATTTATGTTTCATCAAATAAACATAACCATACCGTGACAAGTCATCGGTAAATGTTACGAAGTAAGAAAAACCACTATGAACAGTTTGACTTATAGGACCACATACATCATTATGTACGAGCTCCAATAAGTCAGTGGCCCGATGGCCGACACTAGTAAATGGGGCTTTGGTCATTTTACCCTGAATACAAGATTCACAAGTTGGAAAAGATTATATGGTTAGATTCTCAATCAAATCATTCTGAACCAACTGGGTTAGGCGTCATACACCTATATGACCTAACCGCATATGCCACAATTCAGTATCAGTTATTTTAGATCTTTTGCGTTTATTATCCCAATTTCATAAACATCTCTAATGGCATGCAAAATATAATGACCTTGCGAATTTGAACATTTGTGAACAAAACATCATTCATATCATATATATACATATAACGATTCTTAATATGTACATGATATCCTTTTGTAACTAATACAAACAGGAAGATAATATTAGCTACACAACCAGACACAAAAACATAATCTGTCAAAATGATGCTGCCTCTAGATAGACGAATCTCGTATTCACCAATGGCTGCTGCAGATAAATAATCTCCATTCCCAAAACGCAGTTGTAGCTCGTCTGGATTAAGCATCCTACTGACCCTCAGTCCCTGCAACAAATTACAGATGTGAGTCGGACTAGCAGAATCTAAAACCCATCCAGAACCAATGGCTTCACAAGCCAAAGAGATATCAATGATAGGGAAAATAAACATACCTGATGCAGAGGCTCTCTCCTGTCTAACAGAAGCTATGTAGTCTGGATAATTGCGCCTCCAATGTCCAATCTTGCCACAGTGGTGGTACTTGTCCTCAGTGGCTTTTTTCTTCTTTGACTTGCCTGACTTTTCAACTTTTCCTTTGGGAGGAACACCATAACCAGTCTTCTTTTTCTTTTTCTTCTTCTTCTTGCCCGATCTCATAAATTGAGAAGAAGAATAACTAGGCAAAGAGGACTTTGAGATGAGTGTCGCCACACCCTTCTTGATGTCCTCCTCTGTAATCTGAAGAATCTTATGCAACAGACTGTAGGAACAACGAATACCATGCATGTTGAAGTTCATAATGAACTGGGAATACGTCGGTGGAAGTGAGCCAAGAATCAAATTCTTGTCCAAAGTCTAATTCAGCTGAAAGTCAAACTTTCGAAGCTGCTCTATGAGATCCATCATGTGCAGGACATGTGGACTCACGGGGCTTACCATCAGCCAAATGAGCGTGGAACAATTCCATAGAGATTCTATACACCATGGTCTGCTCAAGGTTTAGAAAAAGCTCCCGAAGCTGAGTTATAATGTTGTAGGAGTCAGACATATCAACATATTACCTCTTTAGATCAGGAGACATAAAACAGAGAATGAGTGACCTAACTCTCAGAAAATCATCCTTCCATTTCTGAAATGTCTCATTTTCTTCAGGTGTAGACTTCTGAGCAATATCCAATGGTACTAGACTATCCAGCACATAACCCAAATTCTCTGATCTCAAAACTATCTTAAGATCTAATTCCCAATCACTAAAGTTTTCAGGACCAGTCAGTTTGTTCGCGTCCAAGACACGTGCAAACAGATTAGAAGAAGTAGTAGCTTCCATCATAAACTTAACAAAAGAAACATGAGTTAGCAGATAAAAGTAATTTCATCAATATCACAAAACATCCAACATATCATGAATTTTTAGTATAAGGATGTCCTCACACTATTTTACATAAATTGATAATCCTCAAACAAAATACGAGAATTCAATAATTAAATTAAATTCTATAATAGGAAGTAGACCTCACAAATATATTTGAACACAGCTTTGGCACATTGTGCCCAATTTGAAAGTAGATAACAATTATCAATCACATCCAATGTGACTCGTTAAAATTGGTCATGAACTGTTTCTGATCCTCACTGCTTTGGCATCTATTGGATGGGGCATATTCAAGGCAATACTCGTCAATATACATACATATCTAAGATACTAATGCATCATCTCACTGCTTTGGCATCTATTGGTATGCATTTCACTCGAATTTGTTTCTTATCAAATAAGTTTTACCGGTATAAATAAATTTCCATTAACCATAGTTGCACTGCTTTGGCAGATACAACCACGGTATCAGGAAAAATATTTATATCTGTATTGACGAGACGGACCCATTAGTGTACAGTACACTCACAAAACACAAAGCCTTATTATAGGGATTTTACAAATATTGTCTAACAGCTAAAATAATTGATCCAATCGATTAATTCTCAAGCATGTGTAAAATAAATTGAATTAAATATCAAATATTTAAGGCATGAAAAATTATTTTGGATGTGGGATCAAACGCTCTGATATCATTTTGTTGGGGTAGACGCAGTGGAAGCCCGTGGTGGAAGGTGAAAATGGTTTTTAAACATTTTAAAATTTTCCGAGCGAATTAATAAATATCAAATATTTTTAATTCACCCAAATAAGTTTAAATAAATTATTTATTAAAATTTAATAACATAATATATTTCGAAACACGACGAATTATTTTATGAAAATATTTTTCGACAAATAATACGCGTAATGGGAAAACGATCAAATTGATTGACCAACCACCGAGTCGGGTCAACCCGATCACTTGGACAGTGTTCGATCAGCCCTTGGGCTGCCCGAACAGTGACCAGTTCGTTGGTTTCACAGCCGGTACGCGGTGAGTTCATTTTGATGCGAATTTCACTGTTTTCTCTCGTTTTCGCCCCAAAACGATTTCCGGAATTTATCCATCATCCAATACACATCCAATACATCCAAGTAACATATTTTTAAATGAAAAATATTTTGATTTAACAGCCAAAAACAGATATGATCCATTTTTTGTTTTTGTCAATTTTTCAAGCCAAAATTCAATTTATTCACAAATTAATCCATTAATTTACACAAAATTAAATCACCACAATATAAAGCCTAAAGAACAATTCTAGGAAATATTAGAGTGGTAACATCACTCTAGAATGAAAATTTTAATTTTAAAATTAATTCCTTAATTAATTTTAATACACATGCTAAATAAAGAAATTATTAAGGTTTATAAAATTATCAACAACGAGTTTTGTTTCAAACATATATATCCAAGATTCATACGTATTTTAAACATGCAATACATATCCTATACATATTTACAAGCTTGAGAAACAAAATTTTAAGAAATTAGAAATTAGGAACTCTTGATTACCTTAATCCAAGCTCTAATTTCTTTGATTTCCTTCTCTTTGATGTTGATTACTTTTAATAAAACCTAACCCCTCTTTTTCTTTATTTTCTCAACACATGAGATGAGCTCAAAACTCACAAAATGAAACAAATTTCATTTATATAGCAAATACCCACTTGGCTGAATTTTGGAGAAGCAATTTGGTCAAATTTTGCTTTTGTTTTGGCCCAATAATTTTGTTACAAGTTTGATCTTATCAAAATATATTTATTTGATATTTGTTAATCAAAATCAATGTGTTCAAATCACATGGTTTGGCCAATCACAATTTGCCAAAATTAATAAGAATATTCAAGATATTCTTATCTAATAAATTAATTAACTAACAAGTAAGAAATTAATTAATTTTAATTAACAGAAAAGGAAAAATAGATACATGAAAAAATATTCCAAGAATATTCTTCCATTTTATTATTATTAGTAATTAATTAAACAATTAATTAATTAATTAATAATAACAATAAAATAAGTAACAAAATTTAATAAGTTAATAATGTGTATCTAATCTAAATTATGTATCTTATACAAATACACATTACTTAATACGCATGTGTAAATTATGAATAATCTGAATTATCCATAATTAATTGCCCAAGTGCTCAACGAGTACACTTTATATTGTGGGACTCTCTAGGTTCAAGTTTATTTGTCGTGGAAACCATTTCCATGTCCGTAATTTGTCCACTCACAAATTACGACGACCACAGATAATCAAGTTGAACCATCCAAGTCGCAATCATTGCATATATAATCCTTCTGTCATAAGTTATCCGAATTATTCCGGAGATATAGATTTATACGTCAAATCTCTATTATGAACAATTCATGTGTCCGTGACATATTTATGATTCTGAATAAATATTCGGAACTCGTTTCCGAATCATACCTCGGCCAAGGATATCAAAGAATCATAAATTGGACACTTAAATCCCGTACACGAAACTGATAGATCCTATTTGGATATATCACAGGATATCGTGAGTATCAGTCCATACCCAATGAACAGGCGGAGGTCTGATCTTAAAAGATCATTGACGTGACTGCCATCAAAGTATGGAGGATATCTCACATATCCACAATGGTATCTCAAGTCAAAGGAGCTAATATGTTATTTGATTTGTAAAGATTCCTATCGACATTGGTGTACTGATAAGCGGTAAATATATCAATATTTACCGTCCTTTTTACTTAATATTTTGGATAGTTTCTTGAGTTTTGTGAATATTTTTATGTGTTTTGTGTTATTTTATAGATAAATAAAGTTTAGGAACTCACTGGAATTGAATCGGGGCTACAACGGTGATATTCGGATAAAAATTGGTAAATTGGGAAATTTTCTGTTCAGGCGTCACGAGACAATTATGCAACCTACCGACATGCTTCATCATTGATGTCATCACTATAGCCGGCGTCGCGACACAGAACCCACAACACATCGGGACGCCAAGCCAATAATTCTACCGAAAGCAACGTGTCATCATCTCATCGAATCAATGGCGCGTCGCGACGCGCAAGTGTTTCGTGTCGCAACACGCGGGGAAGAAGTTTGCCAATAAATTGAAGTTGAAATCAGAAGGAAAATTCATACCTTCTTCGAGGGATTTCCTTAAAGCATTCTTGTATTTAATTTTTATTTTATGCAATAGTTCTTTCTTTATTTTACTTTTCAGTATGAGGAGGTAACTCCCCTCTACTGGGGTAAAGGGTAAAGCTTTTATTACTAATATTTAGATTAATCTTCCTTAATTACTATATATAAACTAATTTAAAACCTGACTTAATGAGATACCGCCTTTATGGTCGGTTGGAATTAATTAAATTGATTTTAACCTGGATAAATTGGATACCGCCTTTATGGTCGGTTGGAATTAATCTTAAATTTGACTTAATCAGGATACCGTATTTATGGTGGGTTGGTAATGTCATGCAAAGTTTATATATTATAATAAGGGAGATATCTAAATTAGAAGTAATAAAAATGGATCCTCTAACCCCAAACATTTTCTTTATTGCTTTATTTACCTTTTTAATTTCAAGTTTTACTTTATGTCATTTTCTTTATTTATATTTTTAATAGTCCTAGATATGTGTTGTAAGTAAATACCATATTTGGGGTTGTGATGAATTCCAATATCACCGGTTCATAAGTGGTAATTTTATGTTTTGGGTAGTATAAAGGTTTATTTATTGAGCCTTAGTCTTAATGCTTCTTGTTAACTGGCCATTAATAAGATTGATTTGGTAAATTTAAAATGAACTTGGAAAATGGATTTTAGTTTTAGCCTTAGCCTTAATAACTTACGATCTCACCTCAGGGCAAATGACTCTTAGGTAGATTTCCTTACAGGATAGGAATATACCAGTCGGGCGGGGGTAGCCATAATTGGAACTTAATCGTAATAAATTCAGGTAACTTGGTTAACTTAGGAATATAGTTAATTGGGTTACTTTGGGTGTTTGCTTCTGACCATCGGAAAAGGCTTTTGAATAATTTCGTGTTCCAAGTTAATAAACCAATATATTATATAAACATGAGATAACCACTTCATCTTTAAAAGATATTGGAATGATTCACAACCCTAGATAGTTTCATAATATTGATTTTACTTTCAATTCACTTTCGCATTGTTTTATTTACTTGTTTTCAGACAAAAATCATCATCCAAACAAGAACCAATCTATTAGATACTCGTAATCATTTAACGTCATAAATTGATAGCTAAGGTATTAAGTCCTCGTGGGATCGATACATTTTATACTACTTGAACGATACGTGCGCTTGCGTTACGTGTGTAATTTCATCCGATCAAGTTTTTGGCACCGTTTCCGGGGACTTATTTATCTTTTACTATTAATTTTGGGGTTATATACTTTTACTTGTGTCTAATTTCTTTTTACTTATTATTTTTATTTTCTTGTATTTCAGGTTCTCAGACATTACATTAGAAGAACAAGAAGCTTTGAAATCCGTCCGCTTGACCCAGAAATTGAAAGAACAATCAGACAGTTAAGAAGGGAAAAGCGTGAAGGTCAAGAAGCACTGATTAACATGGAACCTGAACCTTTGGAAGATGCACCACCGATTCTTATCCGAGACAGAACTATTCTGGTGGTTGGCGGCTTCATTTCATGTATTGTACTTCCTCACTTCCTGAAAGTTTGTGGTACATTTAATTACAACCGAGCGGCTGAAGAAGCAATTAGACTACGTATGTTCCCATATTCCTTGAAAGACAGAGCTAAGGCTTGGCTACATTCACTACCAGCAGGTTCCATCAAAACTTGGAACACTCTTGCCATAAAATTTCTTGCAAAGTACTTCCCCCAGCCAGAACTGCAAAGCTGAGGAATGACATTACATTCTTTATACAACATGACTCAGAATCCCTCTGCGAAGCTTGGGAAAGGTACAAGGAATTGCTAAGAAAATATCCTCACCATGAAATAGCAAAATGGCTACAAGTCCAAACCTTCTACAATAGAATTTTTGGATTGATGAGAACCACAATTGATGTTGCTGCTGGAGGAGCTTTAATGGCAAAATGAGAGGATCAGGCTTGGGACTTAATTGAAGAGATGGCCAACAATAATTTTTTGTGGCCAACAGAAAGGAGCATGATTCAACGAATAGTAGGGATCTACGAAGTAGGAGCCAACACAACATTGAGTGCCAAGCTGGATCAGATTTGTAAAAGTCTGGATACTCTTAACATGAAGGTTAATGCTGGATCCACAAGTTCACCATATGGAGGAGCACTAGAGGCAGAATCATACAACTAACATGATGAGACGGTGAACTATGTCAGCAATTTCAACAAACAGGGGAATAATCCATATTCCAACACCTACAACCCAGGGTGGAGGAATCATCCCAATTTCGCATGGAGCAATAATTCAGGGCAAAGGAACAATCCACCACCCGGATTCCAACAGCAGAAAAAAGGCAAGGAATATGAACAAAAGCTAGGAAAAGAAGATTTGTTTGCCCAGATGAAAAATCAAGAAGCAAAAAATGACTCTCAAGCAGCCAAATATAAAACTATGTTTCAAGCCCAATCAGCATTGAATCAAAGCCTAACTGCTTCTATTAAAGCATTGGAGAATCAAATGGGACAACTAGCCAATGCTCAGAGTTACAGACCGCAAGGTACCCTTCTTAGTAACACAAAACCAAATCCAAGGAATAGAGGGAAAGAGCAATGTCAAGCCATCACTTTGAAAAACGGCACTGAAATCAACAAAGATGTTGGAATCAAGGCATCCACTGAGGAAGTGCCAAAAGAAAGTTGCAATGAAGATCCACAAATAGAGGAAAAATAGACAAAGGAAAATGATATAGACAGATTCACTCCACCTCCACCATTTCCACAGCGTCTCCTGAAACACAAATTGGACAAACAGTTTGCTCGATTCTTGGAGTTCTTTAAAAAGTTGTATATCAACATTCCATTTGCAGAAGTGTTGGAATAA